>CM031376.1:34580447-34910681 GCA_018208015.1 Medicago ruthenica
AACGAACAACTTGTGCATATCCCCCAGTGTTGTTGCCAAGAGGCAGTTCGAACAAACAGCTTGTGCATACTCCCCAGTTTTGTTGCCAAGTGGCAGTTCTTTAACGAACAATTTGTGCATCTTTTCTCCAGTTGAAGTAGCAGTTCTGTAATGAACAGCTTGTCAGCAGTTTCCCCAGGGTCGTCAATGGCAGTTCGGCAACAACCCGAACAGTTGACATCTACTTTTATTTTTTGTCGTCAATGGCAGTTCGGCAACAACCCGAACAGTTGACATCTACTTTTATTTTTTGTCGTCAATGGCAGTTCGGCAACAACCCGAACAGTTGACATTCAACTTTATTTCTTGTCGTCAATGGCAGTTCGGCAACAACCCGAACAGTTGACATCCACCTTTATTTCTTGTCGTCAATGGCAGTTCGGCAACAACCCGAACAGTTGACAATCAATTTTATTTCTTGTCGTCAATGGCAGTTCGGCAATGAAATTCTGGCCAGGCAATAACAAAGAGTAAACAGGTTCTGAACCAACAGGTTCTGAACTAAACAGAGCACAATTAAAAACAGATAATCAACAGAAATTAAAAGTGCAGGAAAGCTAAAGAACACAAGGTTTGTTAACCCAGTTCGGAGTAAACACCTCCTACTCTGGGGGATACCAATCCAGGAAGGAATTCCACTATAGGAATTAATCCTTATGACTCAAGACACTGAACACCCAGTTCCCAGCCTAAGCAATTAACTTCCTCATAGTCTGAATTCTACCCAACTCTTGAGTATTAGTAACCACTAACTTCCTATTCAAGCAACTGCAACCCAGCCACTTGAACAACCCTGAAAACTACCCTGTTTTGAATAAAACTTCAATAACAAACCTTCATTCGTACCTACAGGCTTAGAATGAATTACAACTCAATTAAAAACACTAAACCAACTCAACAGAGTGGTGCACAAACAAAGCTAACAACTTACACACTAAGACTCTATTTTCTGAATTAAAACTCTCTAATTCGTATTGTTATCAATAGCAGCAAAGCACTCCTTATATAACCTTTAGCAAGCAACATTAATCTGAATTAAATCTTCTCAAATAGATATGTTTCTGAATTATGCAAGGCTTGAAAAGGAAACAAATAAATCTTCAATGTATCTGCAAAAGATTCCTTCAGGAAATACGAACTTCATAAAATACGAGCCAATCTTCAAAAGATCTTTTCCAAATTAATCAGCAATCTAGAAGCAATATGCGTGGATATATCCTTGATAAATCTCGCCAAGATTCACGCTGAAATAACTTGAAAATATGCAGCTTCTGATGAAGTCAACAAAAGTCAACACGTCTTCAGACTCACATTTCAGCTTCTGAAGCGCTACAGTGCGTCTGAAGGTGCATTCAGCTTCTGAAGGGCAAATCAGCTTCTGAACAGCTTCAAATCGAATTTCTTGCAACTAAAGACTTGTTCTAGACAATGAGATGCTTCTATTCAACACATTGGATTTGCCAAAACATGCAGCCAACACAAAAAAACTCAACAATCTCCCCCTTTGGCAAATTTTTGGCTAAAACGAATGTTCACACACCCAAGTTCTTCAATCTCCCATAAAATTAACTCAGCAAAGAAGAACTCCACAAAAATATAACATAGCAAACAGATTAGCAGCGGATTCAAGCTATGTTCACATTAAAAACCAATCAGTTTCAGCTTCTGAGCACTGAAACACACATTGCAGCTTCTGAACAACTTCAACATCACTTCAGGATAACTAAAACCACATAAAACACTCCCCCTGAAGCTTCACACCTAAATAAACACATGTATAACCACTTCAACATCTGAACTCTCCCCCTGCAACTCATAAAACTCCCCCTTACTTCTGAACTCCCCCTGAGACACATATTCCCCCTCAATATCATAAGCACATCTCATGTTGCATTGGTCATGAAATCTGAACAAAACAGACAACTTCTGAAACATCTGAGGTCTGAACAAACTTGTCTGAATACATTCTGAACACCAACACAGGTTTTTCTCCCCCTTTTTAGCCACAAAATTATGACAAAACACATGCATCACATAGGGATTGAAAACTGCAGAAATATCTTCAAAATCTGTTCCAGATTTAACTTCAGACTCAGGATCATACACATCATCACACTTAGCATTAACAAAGCTGGCAGGTACTCTATCTTCCTAACATCCAATTTGCATTAATTGCTATAACTCTTCATGTAAACAAACACCTAACTTACTCCTCAGATTTTCAAACTGTTTAGCATCTAAAGCCTTTGTGAAAATGTCAGCAACTTGTTCTTCAGTAACCACATGTTCCAGCTGAATGATCTTGTCTTCCACAAGATTTCTGATAAAGTGGTGTCTGATATCTATGTGTTTGGTTCTACTGTGCTGAATGGGGTTCTTAGAGATGTTAATTGCACTCAAATTGTCACAAAATAGGATCATAGTTCCTTGTTCAATGTTGTATTCTTCAAGCATCTGCTTCATCCAAACCATTTGTGAACAACTACTCCCAGCAGCAACGTATTCAGCCTCAGCAGTTGATAAGGAAACACAGTTTTGTTTCTTGCTGAACCAGGAAATTAAATTATTTCCTAGAAAGAAACATCCTCCTGATGTGCTCTTCCTGTCATCAGCACTTCCAGCCCAATCAGCATCACAATATCCCATTAAATCAGAACTTGAACTATGAGAATACATGATACCATAATCACTTGTGCTATTCACATATTTCAGAATTCTCTTCACTTGAGTTAGATGGCTCATTTTAGGATCAGCTTGATATCTGGCACATACTCCAACAGCAAATGTGATATCAGGTCTGCTAGCAGTCAAGTACAATAAACTTCCTATCATACTTCTATACTGGCTTTGATCTACTGAAACTCCATGTTCATCCTTAGTCAGCTTCAGATGAGTAGCAGCTGGTGTCCTCTTATGAACAGCAGATTCCATACCAAACTTTTTCACGATGTTTTTAGCATATTTACTCTGAGAAATAAAGATGGTATCTTCCATTTGCTTGACTTGCAATCCAAGAAAGTATGTCAGCTCACCAACCAAACTCATTTCAAATTCAGACTGCATTTGCTGGACAAATACTTTAACCATTTTATCTGACATTCCACCAAACACAATATCATCTACATAGATCTGAGCAATCATCAGACTTCCATCTTGATCTTTCACAAACAATGTCTTATCAGAACCACCTTTTATGTATCCTTGAGCAACAAGAAACTGAGTCAATCTTTCATACCAAGCTCTTGGTGCTTGCTTTAATCCATATAAGGCATTCTTCAACTTGTACACATGATCTGGAAACTGATGATCCACAAAACCCTTAGGCTGTTCTACATAAACTTCTTCTTGCAGATATCCATTCAAAAATGCACTCTTCACATCCATCTGAAATAGCTTGAACTTGAGAATGCAGGATACACCCAACAGTAGTCTTATGGAAAAAGGTTTCATCAAAGGTTTCATCAAAATCCAATCCCTCTACTTGAGTATAACCCTGAGCAACCAACCTTGCCTTGTTTCTGACCACAGTACCATTTTCATCTGTTTTATTCTTGTATATCCACTTAGTACCAATCACATTCAACCCTTCAGGTCTTGGAACCAGATCCCACACTTCACTCCTTTTGAATTGATTCAACTCATCTTGCATTGCTTCAATCCAAAATTCATCAGTTAGGGCTTCTTTCACATTTTTGGGTTCAAACTTAGACACAAAACAAGAATCAGTAGCAACTGAGTCTGATCTCCTGGTTCTGACCCCTTGATCCAAACTACCAATGATAAGCTCCTTAGGATGATCCTTCTGAACTCTAATACATGGCCCTTTAGCAGCAGAATCATGATCTGGATGCACTTCTGCTTCTTCAGACTCTGGATGATTTTCTGCTTCTGAAGTTTGTTCTTCTGAGGCTTCAGACTCTAGAATAACTTCAGATTCATTCTCAGCAGACAGATCATCAATAACAACATTGATGCTCTCCATTACAACTTTAGTTCTTGAGTTAAACACCCTATAGGCTCTATTGTTTACTGAATATCCCAAAAATATGCCCTCATCAGACTTAGGATCCAGTTTTCTCCTATTTTCTCTGTCAGCCAAAATGTAACATCTGCTCCCAAACACATGAAAGTATTTCACAGATGGCTTTCTCCCTTTCCATAATTCATATAAAGTACAGGTTGTTCCCTTCTTCAAAGTAACTCTGTTATGGATATAGCAGGCAGTATTCATGGCTTCAGCCCAAAACATATAAGGCAGTTTCTTAGCATGCAGCATGACCCTTGCACATTCTGCTAATGTTCTATTCTTCCTCTCAACTACACCATTTTGCTGAGGTGTGATAGGTGCAGAGAACTCATGTTTTATACCTTCAGAAGCACAGAACTCAGAAAAACTCTTGTTTTCAAACTCTTTGACATTATCACTTCTGATTCTGACAATACCACAATCCTTTTCTCTTTGTGATTGAATGCATAAGTCTTTAAACACTTCAAAAGTATCAGACTTCTCTCTAACAAAATTAACCCATGTGTATCTTGAGTAGTCATCAACCATAACAAATGCATACCTTTTACCTCCAATACTTTCTACTTGCATAGGCCCCATTAAATCCATATGTAAAAGTTCTAGTACTTTAGTAGTTACCTGATGAACTAATCTGGGATGAGACTTTCTTGTTTGTTTCCCAATTTGACAATCACCACAAACACTGTCCTCATTGACCTTCAGATTAGGTACACCTCTGATAGCTTCAATACTTAGGATTTTTTTCATGCCTTTCAGATGCAGATTTCCCAGTTTCTGGTGCCAGAGCTTGACTTCTTCTTCTGAACTCATGAGACAAGAAGTCAGGCTTCTTTCTTCTTCAGACACCGACAAATAGCAGTTATCTTTGGATCTGCAGCCCCTCATCTGAACCTTACCATCTTGATCAGTCACAGAACACTCTTGCTTGTTGAAATTAACCTTCAAGTCTTGAACACAAAGTTGGCTAATACTGATCAGATTAGAGGTTAAACCTTTCACCAATAGCACATCATTCAGTCTAGGTAAGCCTTCACTGATTAAATCACCAATACCCAGAATCTCACCTCTTGCTCCATCTCCAAATGTCACATAACTTCTAGAATAAGGTCTTATATTACTCAGCAGCTTCTTAACACCAGTCATGTGTCTTGAACACCCACTATCAAAATACCAGTCTTCTTATGAGGTGGCTCTCAATGAAGTATGAGCTATAAGGCCAACATTCTGAACTTTAGGCTTCCACACCTTCTGAACATTGTTTGTGGTTGCAGCTGGTTGCACTCTTCTGAAGGTGAGAAAAACACACACAAGAAGGGGGGGGTTGAATTGTGTGAGTCAAAAACTTGCTATCTTTTCTTTTCAAATCTTAAGTTAAGTCAGAAGCTGATATGAATCAGTTCTGAACTAATTTTCAAAGAGTATTGCAGCGGATATAGAATGAAAAGAGTGAGGTAAAGAGAGACACACAAGATTTATACTGGTTCCTTCTCAATGTGAGAAGTAGTCCAGTCCCCTTGTTTTCCAACAAGAGAGTTCCACTATAATCAGAAGATTACGCTTGCTCAACCACTAAGGAAGAGACTTCCAGTTGCTCAACCACCAAGGAAGAGGCTTCTAATGCTCAACCACAAAGGAAGAGGCTTCCAATGCTCAAGACACTAAGTCAAGAGACTTCCCAATGCTCAAGACACTAAGTCAAAAGACTTCTGACTCAGACCACAAAGGAATGAGGTTACAAATGCTCAGTACACAGACTGAGACTTTAGGGACCAAACTGGTTTACAAATGAATGAGTTTGGGTTGAACACTTGATAAAATATCAGAGGTGTTCTCTTAATACAACACAGGTTAAGACTCTTAACCTTAAGAAATTCTAAGTTACAGAACTAAAGAATTTCTAAGAGATTTATGAACTTAATAGTTTTGACAAAGAAAACAGAGCACAGGTTCAGCAGTTTGATTTCAAGAGTCTTAGACAAATTCTTCTTCAAATCTTCTTCCTTTTATAGAGGGAATTAGAGCTGTTGAAGATTTGCTTGATTTGAGGAAAGAGCCGTTGCAAGTTGACCTAGGATAGACTGAAAATGTGTGCTGAGCTTTTTGTAGAAAACAGAGCAGCAGCCATTTTTGAACTTGCCTACCTTAAAAGGTGGGGAATGTTTGAGTCAGGGAGACAACTATTCCATTGGGTTGCTCTGACATATGCAGGCATTAAATGCGCACAGTTACAGTTGCTTTCCATGCCACATCAGCCTTCAGAAGCTTCTGCGTGAACAGTGCATCAGAAGCACTTCTTCAGACTCTGACTTCAGAAGCAGGTCTTCAGACGTTGACTTTTGTTGACTTTCTTCAGAAGCTGTCTTCAGACTCAGACTTCAGAAGCTGCCTTCAGACGCAGGCTTTAGACTCTGACTTCAGGAGCACTACTTCAGGAGCACTTTTCCAGCTTTGCAACTTGCTTCTTAGCTTTCCTTTCTTGCTCTAAGCTTGTTCTTCCATAACCATTATTAATTTCCACTCAATAAACACGTGGTTCTGAAATCACTTGAACAAAGCATTAGCAAATAACCAATTTTCTATTTAACACTTTGTTATCATCAAAACCATAAAGAGAGATATGTTTACACATAATGTTTCAACAATCTCCCCCTTAATTCATAAGAGAGTTGTTTAACACATTTTGTTCCAACAATCTCCCCCTTTTTGATGATGACAAACATAATTATTAATCAGAAAATTGTTGTTAACTTAATTAACAAGTTAACTGCAGGGTGTGAGGTTTGTAATCTCCCCCTGAGTCTGATCCATGTTAATTAAGTTCAGTTTAAATCACACATGTGAAAATTTCAGAATTGTTGTTAAGTTTAATTAACAATCTGACTTCAGGAGAGGTTTGTAAGCTCCCCCTAGGACTGATAATCCTCAAGGTTAGGTTTGTAAGCTTCCCTAGATTCTTATCCAAGTTAATTAAGCTCAACTTAAAACAATCAAGTGAAATTTGCACTCAGAATTATAAATAACTTGCTGACTCCAGGTTCTGAGGTTAGTAAGCTCTCCCCCTAAGTCTGATAATCCACAGGACGAGTTTTGTAAGCTCCCTGAGTCTTATCCAAGTTATTTTAATTCATTTTAATTCACTAAGAGTTATGTATCTCACAAAATTAAATTCAGAGGCTTAGAGTTAAACACAGTTCTCATAAGTTAAATTCAATCAGAACTTTAACTTATGTTCAGAGCCTCAGGCTTTAATACCTTTTACTCCCCTTTCATAAGTTAATATATTGACAGAATTTAACTTATATTGTGAGCTCAGGTGCTTTAATACTTGTTTTACTTACTCCCCCTTTTGTCATCAACAAAAAGTTTTTAAAAGAGTTTGAAAACATTTCAAAAAGGTTCAGAATTGGGGGGGGGGGGGGGGGGTTGAAAAACATGTGAGATATTTATGCATTCATATGGATAATCAAGCAGCAAAGATGAGCATCAGAGCATACTTGATTTTCAATGAGTATATGACTTTGCATTGAAAATAGAATGTTGTTCAGAAGTAGAAAAAGGTAGTGCAGAGCTTCTGATCAGAGCATTCTGTGTTCAGACATGATTGTTCAGCATAAGTGGTTCAGTATCAGAGCAAATCTGAGCTAGTTTAAATAAAATAGTTCAGATCATACACTACAAGAAATTTAGCATTTTGCGACACCTACTTTGCGACTCTTGTCTCAAAACTGTCGCAAAGAACACAATTGCGACGGTTATTGCGACCTTTATACCCAACAGTCGCAGGTTTTAAGCCAAAATTTTTTAGCGCGTTCTCAATTTGTCAAAAAATTTGGCCCAAATATTTTCGTCACTCCCTCCCTCCCTCTTTCTCAACATCAGTCTCCCTCCCACAACTTCAAACCTTAAAATCCAATTTTATTCTTCAATCTCACTTTCTCTCAATCTGAAACCTAGATCTTCATCACTCTCACACTCAATCTCACTTTCCTTCAATCTCACTCTCACCCTCGGTTCTGTCAATCTCACCGGCGCTCACCGTCAATATCACTCTCAATCGATGAAGCCTCACCGTCAATCTGACTCTCTCACTACCACCCTCGCCTATCACCAGCAAGTCGTTCGTTTCACCCTCGCCTATCACCCTCAATCGCAGAAATTCAATCAACTTACATTTTTACTTAATTTCTTAATTTGAGTGATTTTTTTTTGTTAATTTCTTGATTCTTTTAATTGTGTGTAATTTCTTATTTCAGTTTCACGATCTCAGTTCTGTACAATTAGATTTCGTCGTGGGTTTCGCCGTGGTTCGCAGTTCTTCAGCTCTCCTACTTCAGTTTCTCAAGGTAAAATTTATTCATTTGAATCTTTATTATTGGTACATAAAGAATCAGGACATTACTTGAAATAGAAAGGGGATTTTTGTTGAATGTTGTTTGGATTGTTGGGCTCATAGGGTTTTTGTATTGTTTGAATGATGAAACTACAATGATTCTGAACAAGATCGAAACGCAACTCAGTATCTCTACACTGGGCGTTGTTTGTTTAAAAAAGAAAAAGCTCTTCTACAAACAAATCGCAGCATCTCTTGTTCTTCTTTCTTCCACCTTGGTATGTTTTTTAATTGCATCAGATTTTCCTTTTTATGCCCTGCTAATTTGGTTTCATTTCCACATGTTTGTTTGTTTCTGCAAAGAAAAATGCTAAAGAGCGGTGCTATATATAGGGAAATTTATCCTCACGAAAGCTTACATGCACGTTGAAACCGCTTTATCCTTTTATAAGCAACGCTTTGCATTCACAGACCCACGATTTATGGGTTATTATTTTACTAAAATAAAAAAGAAACAAATATTTCATATGCCATGAAGTATATTCCATAGCAGGAATATCACTGCTATACCACCATCAGTGTCATCTTGGTTGATATCCCTAATTTGCGGTTTTAGGCTTAAATTCCATAGCTTATTGTGGTTGTGTTACTTTTCACTATCTGGGTGAATTTACTGTTAAGTGTTAAACAATTGAGGAAGAACAAAACTGAAGATAAATACATGAAAATATCATTTGGAGAAAACAGATGAGAGAGAAATAGGTTGAAAAAATGCAAGAAACTCAAGTCGGGGATTGATGATTTTTTTTTTGTTTTAACCCAAAATTGTTGATAATTTGTTAAACAATATACTTTGTGTTTAATTTTGGTTTATTGGTTGTTGCTAACATAAACACTGTGTGTGAAATTCAGGAAGTACAAGTATAATTGTTACTAGTTGTGGAAGTGAAAAATGTTTGATGTTGAGTCAAATTCAAACATTCCTGATTCTAATTCAACCCATGTGTGTTTTGTTTGGAAATCATTAAATGGTTGTATTGCTAGCTTCAGTAACAAACTAACGAAAATATTGGTTGTTATGTAGGGACTTGAAGACCTGATATTGTCTGAGGATGAAGGCACCAACAATGAAGATGATATTGATCCAGAAGGTGAAATGTTAGAAGAGAATGTTGAAAGCAACTTAAGTGACTGGGTTGGTGGAAGTAATTTTGATGCTTCCTTCGTTGTGAATTGCTTGGAAGAAATTTCATGCATAAATTTCAAAGAGTTGGAGTGGCATTTTTGGATGTTGGAGTGGCATTTACGTTTTACAATTGGTTTGCCAGCTTTCATGGTTTTGCCAGACGTAAAGGCAAAGTTTTAAGGAACAAAAGTGGTGCTTCAATTCAAATTGCTTCTGGTATGATTTTGTTTTTCTCTCTTTCAGTTCAAGTTCGATCGCACCCATGTTCTCTAATGATGCCCTGCTGCACCATTATTGGCTGTTGGACTAAATAAATGCCTGAGATATTATAGAAAAGCCACATAAAGAACTTTTGGAAAAAAAACAAGGAACTGATTTCTTTAAACACTCACAATCAAATTTCTACGTTTCCTTATAGTTAAATACTCTCTACGATCACCTGTCTAGGATGATATAGCCAATCAATACATCAAAACTGTATCAAGGGCATACGATCGGCACAAAAATAGGATTACATCAAAACAACGTGTTCTTAACATCTTGTTGGTTGGTGGTGACTGTATGCTTGTTGGTTTCCAGCCTATTCTAGTCTATATGTCCAAAGTTGATGGCAAATTCAATTTCAGCCCAATTAGTGTTAATTTTTTGACTGAGATCACTAAGGTTTTCTTTGCAATTCTTATGCTTCTTCTCCAGGTAAACTCTCTCTCTCTCTCTCTCTCTCTCTCTCTCTCTCTCTCTCTCTCTATATGCCACAATCTAACTAATTCTTACTTTTGCAAACACACCGCATTCTAGTTATCTATGGTTTGATTACTTGTGCAGGCTAGGAATCAAAAGGTTGGGGAGAAACCTCTTCTCTCAATTTCTACATTCATGCAGGTACTATCATTTTTCTATAATATTTAATTTTCCATGTATTGACAGATATGTGAAGACCATATATCACTTTTTTATCTAGTATATCTCCTCACTGTTTTTCATTTGCTAGATCTAGGTTTCCCTGCTTCTTGGGCCGGTTATCGTTTATTCTCACTCTTTATCATAGTTACCTGATATTGATTACTCATTTCATAAGCTGTGCTCCATATGAATCATAACTATCTATAATGAATATGGAATATGGGAGACCATTTTGTTTAAGTTTCTTTGAGTCTTTTATTTGTATTTGATTTGAAGTTAAACAATTCCATAACACTAGATGCAAGATTTTCCCAACAGCTTCTTCATATTCATCCTTGATGTGGTAATTTTGTCTCTTGTAGGCAGCTCGCAACAATGTCCTTCTCGCCGTTCCAGCATTTCTGTATGCTATAAACAACTATCTGAAGTTTGTCATGCAGGTATATAGAATTATCCCATAAATGTTGTATATGCCATATATAAGGTTTTATGCTAGAATAAGAATGCTAGTCTTCAGAGATCTTTCTTTCGTTTAGATTTGATATGCACCTATAAAATCAAGAATCGGTAACTTCTTTTTTTAAGAGTTATTGTCCTAAGTCGATAGATGTGACCCACATATAGGCAGTACATATTTTTATCCAGTGCCAGTGCTGTGAATTTATTTTCCATATCAGCAATTCAACGCTGTTCTAAAAGCAAGATGACTTCCTCATTGCTTGTTAGAGTATTAGGATTATTCAATTGTTAGGAGGGGCTTATGAGTCTTATTTATTGATAACCTTATAGTGCTAGCATTGTATGCATCCATGTGATGCATGATATGTTGACTTGGCTGGGTTTCACTGAGGTAACTTATGGGTTGATTTCACATTTCATGCAGCTATATTTTAATCCTGCTACTGTGAAAATGTTAAGCAATTTGAAGGTAATTTCTCGCTCACTGTGCTGTATGATTAATTTCAGTTTTTTCGCTAGCCAAATAATGGCTTGCTTAGGCATTGCGTATGATATAGCCAATCAATCTAGGATGTGCTGATGCGTAGCTGTCTGGTAGGCATTTGTCAATGAAAATAATTTATAAAGGATACATGCAAATCTAAAAATTGTAACTTGTGTTTTGTCTGGTACAGGAAGAACTTATTAGAGCAAATGCTGATGTTCGAAGCTCAGCTCTCCTGCTTCACTTTATAAAGGTAAAATTTATTCATTTGAAAGCAAAGGCTGATGTTCGAAGCTCAGCTCTCCTGCTTCACTTTATAAAGCTCAGCTCTCCTGCTTCACTTTATAAAGGTAAAATTTATTCATTTGAAAATTTATTCGCATAAACATTGAAAGCTTGCATGGTGCTTCTTTCTTTTTTGCACAATTGAAAAAGAGGTCATAATACCTCATAGCTTGCCTAAAATGATAGGTAAAACAATGCATTGACACATAATTATAGATAAAAATCATGTTAATGAGTTAATTATATTTAACATATTTATTTAGCCTTACTTTTATAGTAGTATTCTAGATAAGATAAATCCACACTTATAAGTGAGAACAAGGAAAAATCTCCAAGGGTAAATTAAGATGAACCAACATATGATGTGTGATTAAAAGTCTAGCAAAATGGTTTGAAGGTACACAGGGTTAGGAGAATGTATAGAGCTTGGAGCAGCAGATAAGTTGAGAACACGTAACAGAAAGTATATTAGTTAGTTTGGATTCTGTTATTAACTATCATATGGCACTTACAACAAATTTCTATTATATATGTTTCTATCCATCTATAAACTATTCAGAATCACATTCAATCTAACTCACCTAATTGTCACAGGGCAGTTACAACACAATTATTTGCTGACAGTTATTTGTTGCACTGTTGTAATTTCACGAACTGTTGTATATGCAGGAACAATTGCAAGCTGAAATGCAAAGCACTCAATGTGAGAATGAAGCATTTGTCAAAGTTTTTGGAAAGGACCATGCTGGAGGATCATTGAAGCAACATCACTAAGGAATATTAGGGAATATTTAGATATTTTATGGACTTCTAATTCTGATACAGTTGTTTTCAATGTTTAGCCACTAGTGTTTCGGTTTTTGAATGTTAATACTACATATACTTTATCTATTGTTTTGGTTAAGTTGATGTATGGTTCTATTTTGCTACTCTTGGATTATTATTTTGTTACTCTTGGTTAAACTATAAAAAAAATATTAAATCAGGTCATCTCAATTTAAATTAGCTCCTCTCAATTTCAAAAATAAATAAATAATTGCGACTGTTCAAACAGTCGCGGAATAATAAATTCAAAATTTTAAATCAGTCATTTGCGACTGTTTGGAACCGTCGCAAGTCCCTTCCTTTGCGACTGTTGGGAACCGTCGCAAGTCCCTTCAAAACCATGTGAATGCTCTTCCTTTGCGACTGTTCCTAACAGTCGCAATAGCCTTTGCGACTGTTGGTGCGACTGTTGGTTGAACAGTCGCAAAATACCCTTTGCGACCCCAATTTATGTGTCTGTTGGGGAACAGTCGCAAAGGGATATCTGCGACCCTTCTAACAGTCGCAATCCATGATTTCAGAAGTCGCAAAATGCCTTTTTTCTTGTAGTGATAGGTCTAATCTCATTTTTAAAATAAGGTAGTTCAGATCATAGACCAACTGAAAAGTTATATCAGAGCCTGATACCAAAAGACAGTTTTAATACTGCTGAACTTGTATCAGAACCTGATACCAAAATATGAAGGTTTATCTCAGAGTCTGATACCAAATTAAAACATTTCTAAAAACTGAACATGTCTGATACACTTTGGGCATTTGAAAATGTGTCTGTGCTAAACAGTTTAAAAATAAACTGATACCAAATGAAATTAAAGCAAATTTAGCAGTTGATATCAAAACAGAAAATCACATTTTTAAATTGATGACTTTGGGAGGGATAGAGTATAAACTTTCAAAGCTTTAATCATCATTGCCCAGGGTTATACTTATCAGATTCTGACCAAACATTAGATTCCTATCAGATTCAGAAGTCAGAAAATCCAGGTTCTGAACCTTCAGACTCTGAAGTTTTCCAGGCTTAACTTTCTTCAGATTCTCAGAGACTGAGTATCTGATAAGTCTTAGCTTATGATAAACTTAGAATCAAGGTTTTCATTCAGATTCAAGCACATTTTCAAGAGATAAAGTGCATGTTCAGATTCTTTTTAATAAAATTGAATCTTTCTTCTGTTAGGGGTTTTGTGAATATGTCAGCCCATTGATGATCAGTATCAATGAACTGAATATCTAAAACACCCTTCTGAACATAATCTCTTATAAAATGATGTTTTATTTCTATGTGCTTGGCTCTAGAATGCAGAATTGGATTTTTAGACAGACATATAGCAGCAGTATTATCACAATAAATAGGGATATTATCTGCATGAATCTGATAATCCTCTAATTGATGTTTCATCCAGAGCAGTTGTGTGCTACAACTTGCAGCTGAGATGTATTCTGCTTCTGCTGTTGACAAAGCAATGGTTGCTTATCTCTTGCTGGCCCAGGATATCAGATTATCACCAAGAAAATGACAGTTACCACTGGTGGATTTTCTTTTAATCCTGTCTCCAGCATAGTCAGCATCACAGAATCCAACTAGCTTATAATTCAAAGATTTCTTATACAGAAGTCCCAAATTAGTTGTTCCTTTCAGATACCTAAAGATTCTCTTGACAGCAGTCATATGAGATTCTCTAGGATCTGACTGGAATCTAGCACACAGACATACACTAAATAAAATATCTGGCCTAGAAGCAGTTAAGTATAAGAGAGAACCTATCATACCTCTGTACAACTTCTGATCTACTTTAGAGCCACTGTCCTCTTTGCTTAAGGTGCAGGTGGGATGCATTGGTGTTGTCATCAGCTTGCAATCATCAAGCTGGAACTTCTTCAGAAGCTCCTTAGTGTGTTTGGACTGATGAACATAGACACCGTCTTTTCATTGGTTGATTTGAATTCCCAAAAAGAATCTCAGCTCACCCATCATGCTCATTTCAAATTCATCCTGCATTAACTTTGAAAATTCTTTGTAAAGGGAGGCATTAGTAGAACCAAATATGATATCATCAACATATATTTGCACAATTAAGATTTCTTTCTTAACAGTTTTCCTGAAGAGTGTATTGTCAACTTGACCTCTTACAAAACCATTTTTAATTAAGAAGTTGCTTAGTCTTTCATACCAAGCTCTGGGAGCTTGTTTCAGACCATACAAAGACTTCTTAAGTTTAAAAACATAATCTGGATTTTTAACATCTTCAAAACCAGGAGGTTGTTTAACATACAGTTCTTCAGAAATTACACCAGTTAAGAAGGCACTCTTAACATCCATTTGATATAAGATGATATCATGATTTACAGCATAAGAAAGAAGTAACCTGATTGCTTCCAGTCTTGCTACTGGAGCAAAAGTTTCTGTGTAATCAATTCCTTCTTGCTGGCTGTACCCTTGAGCTACTAATCTAGCCTTGTTTCTGATCACTTCTCCTTGTTCATTGAGCTTGTTCCTGAACACCCATTTTGTTCCAATGATGTTTTTGTGATCAGGTCTTGCAACAAGATCCCAAACATCATTCCTCTGAAACTGGTTTAGTTCTTCCTGCGTTGCTACAATCCAGCCATCATCAGCAAGTGCTTCATCAGCAGTTGTAGGCTCAATCATGGATAACAGGCCAAGCATAGACTCATTCTGACTGAATGCTGATCTTGTCTTCCTTGGACTATTCTTGTTTCCAAAGATCAACTCCTCAGGATGTGAAGACTTGTACTTGAATGAGGTTCTGGGTGGATTAGCTTCTGAAGAACCATCAAGGATTTGTTCAGAACCATGCTGGTCTTGATTAGCTTTAGGAGTAGTGTCTTTATCAGAGAGTTTCTCTGATTCTTCATTGTTTTCAGCTTCTGAACCTTCTTCAGACTCTGAACTGGGTTCAGCTTCTGAAGGTTCTTCTGAGATTCTGACATCTGCAAAACTCTCAACCAGCTCTGGTATTTCATTACCAAGCTTCTTATCATCAAACCTAATATGTATAGCTTCTTCAACAACATGTGTTTCAGAATTATACACTCTGTATGCCTTAGATCTCTCTGAGTATCCTAAAAAGGTACCCTTTTGAGCCTTGGCATCAAATTTCTTTAGGTAGATTTTATTGTTTAGTATGTAACATGTACAACCAAACTGATGAAAATAAGAAATACTTGGTTTTCTCCCTTTAAACAATTCATATGTTGTTTTATTCAGAATGGGTCTGATATAGATCCTGTTCTGAATATAGCATGCTGTGTTTACAGCTTCTGCCCAAAAGTACTTAGCAATTTTAGATTCATGGATCATGGTTCTGGCCATTTCCTGTAAAGATCTGTTCTTTCTCTCTACAACTCCATTTTGTTGTGGAGTTCTAGGAGATGAGAACTCATGGATAATTCCATGAACTTCACAAAAATTTTCAAATGGTTCATTTTCAAATTCCCCACCATGATCACTTCTAATTTTTAAAATTTTCAAATCAGTTTCAGTTTGTACTTGTTTGCAGAATTTGAAAAACACATCATATGTTTCATTTTTGGTTCTAAGGAATTTAACCCAAGTCCACCTACTATAATCATCAACAATCACAAGTCCATACTTCTTCCCATTGATTGAAGTTATTCCAACAGGACCAAACAAATCAATGTGAAGGAGTTCTAAAGGTTTAGAGGTGGAAACAATGTTCTTAGATTTAAAAGAAGTTTTAGAAAATTTTCCAATTTGGCATGCTGAGCATAGAGCATCTGAGTGATAATCAATGCTGGGTAAGCCTCTGACCAGTTGTAACTTGCTAAGCTTAGAGATGAGTCTCCAGTTAGCATGTCCCAGCCTTTTGTGCCTGACCCATTTCTCATCACTCACAGACAGAAGGCAAACTACCTTCTGCTGAACCAATTCAGAAAAATTTATCTTGTAAACATTGTTTTTCCTGCAACCTCTGAACACTACAGACTTATCTTTGTTATTGATTACAGTACATGTGTTCTTATTAAACAGGACTTCATAATTACTATCATATAATTGACTTATGCTAAGTAATTTATGTCTAAGTCCATCTACCAGCCAAACATTATCAATGTACAGGGAAGAATTACCTATCTTACCAGTACCAATGATCTTTCCTTTCTGACTTCCTCCAAACCCCACAGTTCCACCCTCTTTCAAAGTTAGGGTTTGGAACATAGACTTGTCCCCTGTCATATGATGCGAGCATCCACTGTCCAGGTACCAGGACCTTTCCTTTTCTTTGGATGTTAGGCATATCTGCAATTGAAATAATCTCAGACTTAGGTACCCAAATTTTCATGGGTCCTTTGGGGTTAGTCCTGAAAGGTTTTGGCTTTTTCATCTTGTGTCTGAAGTTATGATATTCAAACTTGTTCTGATACTTAGGATATGAATCCTTATATCTTAAATAAGTCTGAGTTTCAGAACCTGAGTTCTTCAGAACTTGAGTTCTCAAAGGTTTGGACTCAGATTTCTTCAGAACCTGAGACTTCAATGTCTTTGGTTCTTTTAAACAATTAGAAGCAGAAAACTGATTGTTTGCTTTTGCTTTCTTTGCTTAACATTCTGAGATTGAAAATGTTTTGTATTGACTGGTTTAATAGATTTTGAAGTTTTAATAAACCCAGTCTTAGAAAAATTTGAATTTGAATTATTCAGATTCTGAGACTTACTAGTTCCAGGTTCTGAACTCTTCAGATTCTGAACATTTTCTGGTTCAGAGTCTGATTTCCTCTTACTCTTAGGCTTATGACCTTTGGCTTAGATTTAGGCAAGGTTTTAACATCTGCCTTCATCTTACCCTTAGGTTCAGAAGCTTCAGAGTCTGAGCTGTTCAGAACTTCAGACTTAGTCTTAGTTTCTGATATTTTCTACTTCTCAGAGTTATCAGAAGTAGGCACAAAGCATATACCATTGCCTTCTAAAATATTTCCAGAACAGGAAGGTGAGTTTGATTCATTTGAAGGTTTGAATGAATCATAGCCAATGCCTTCACCTTTGTTTCTAATCATATTATACATCATAGAGGCAATTTTAGTTCTATTGAATCCAGTTAAGATGAAATCCTGAAGAGCTATTTCATGTTCATTAGGAACCTCTTCAGATTTCTTATGAGCCTCTTTTCTGAGTTCTTCAACTTCTTCATCATATTCAAATATTTGATTCTGAAGTTTAAGATTTTCCTCAGACAGCAAGTTAGTTTGATTTTTCAAAGACTTAATTTCTTTTAACTTGCTTTTAAGATGACTCATAAGATCATTAACTGTTTCAATTAATTCAGATCTAGTGAGTTCAGAATATACCTCATCTTCTTCATCAGAATCTGAGCATGATTCTGCATCAGAAAATGCAGTTGCCATCAAGGCCAGGTTTGCTTCTTCTTCATCAGATTCTGACTCATTGTCCAGATCATCCCATGTTGCCATGAGACTCTTTTTAAGCTTGTTTCTGAAACTGCTGGACTTTGAGCTGGACTTCTTTGCTTTCTCTTTAGACTTTTCTTTCTGAAGATCAGGACAGTCAGCAATGAAGTGCCCAGGCTTCTTGCAGTTGTAGCAGCTTTCCTTCTGGATATCCCTCTTTGAACCAGATCCTCTAAAGTTACTGCTTCTGTTAGAGAATATTTTCTTTCTATTCATTAGATACTGAATTCTTTTAGAAAGCATTGCAAGCTCATCAGCATCTGAATCCTCATCAGAATTTCTCTCAGGAAATTCTTCTTCAGATTCAATAGCTTTCAAAGCTTTAGCAGGCTTTCTTCTAGACTTCAGAGCTAATGTTTTTGGTTCTCTAACAGACTCATCCTCATTGAGTCCCAGTTCATGCACCTTGAGGGAGCTTATAAGATCCTCAATACTTAAAGTATTCAGATCCTTAGCTTCCTCAATAGCAGTCACCTTAGGTCTCCATTTGGATGGCAGAGTTCTTAAGAGTTTGTTCACATGATCAGTTGTGGTATAACTCTTCTTCAGAATCTGAAGTCCAGAAACCAGAGTCTGAAATCTTGAGAACATAGTCTCAATATTTTCATCCTCTTTCATTCTGAACGATTCATATTGCTGAACAAGAATGTTTGCCTTAGCTTCTATAACCTTCTTATTACCTTCATAGTTAGAGCAGAGGGATGTGCATATGGCCTTTGCTGTGGACATGTCACTCAGCTTCTGATACTCAGAGTGAGGTAGGGAATCCACAATGATTCCTCTCACATTGTGATGCTTTCTATATATCTTTCTTTCTGCATCACTCAGAGCTCTTCTGTTGACAGCAACACCTTCTTCATCCACTGGAATTGTGATTCCATCTTCTATGATGTCCCATAGTGAATCATCAATCCCAATAATATGACTGTACATTTTACTCTTCCACCAAGAGAATTTTTCTGGGTCACCAGTAAAGATAGGGGGTTTATTGTGTGACCTAGACTTTCTATCATCAGTACCATAGTCATACTGTACAGCAGTATGTCTAGGAGGAGGAGGAGGAGGAGGAGGAGGTGAATCTTCATTATCAGATGACATGTTTTTCTCAGGATCAAGATTGACACACTGTTAAGTGTTAATATCAGAACCGGAGCTCTGATACCAACTGAAGGTGAGAAAAACACACACAAGAAGGGGGGGGGGTTGAATTGTGTGAGTCAAAAACTTGGTATCTTTTCTTTTCAAATCTTAAGTTAAGTTCAGAACTTGATATGAATCAGTTCTGAACTAATTTTCAAAGAGTATTGCAGCTGTAACACCCATACTAATTTTAACTAGTATATTAGCAAGAGTGTTAAACTGATACTGGATACATTTAAATACAATACAGAAAATTGTTTTAATAATTATACAGAACATAAGTCTTTGATACAATCCATAATCTGATACTAAACATTCTCCATAATATATATACATCATGATACAATAATATACAACACCAATAAGACGTGAGCAGCACGATCAGTCTGTAGCTTTCTCTTTACCTTTTCGTCGTGCTACCTGCGAAGAACCTGCACCAGAAGGAAAGGGATGAGACATAACGTCTCAGTGAGCTCCTACCCTACCTACTGTTTGGCAACCTCGGGGAACCTAGGGTTGCCGTGCCTACCTCGGCGAACTCGGGGTACCTATGATCGCCAAGTCTCAATCTTACCCATAAAGGGCTATCTGTCTGTTTCTGATAATCTGGTGATCAAGGGGAGTCCTAGGATCACCGTCTGATAGCTGCTAACTGATATCTGATAACTGTCTGAATAAATGTTTCTGACTGATAAAATAATAGAGTATTAACTGATCTTTATGTTAGCTGTTAGCATTGAACAAACAATGTTATCTGAGTTCATTTTACGGAATGCCCCCGGGTGGAGTAACCCCGAAGCACATTCCCCTGATAACCGGTGAAAATTCCTATCATATCAGGCTAACACCGGACTCCTCTTGTCGTCGTGCGGTTATCCTTGCGGAATAACACGTCCCACTGGCGTGAACCTCCTGTGTCCCACTGGCGTGAACGACAGAAGACACGACTTAATAATCTTAACTGATGCGTATACCTCCCGTGTCCCACTGGCGTGAACGACGGAAGACGCGAATAAATAAATCTTTAATCTTATGCATGAACCTTTCATGTTCCACTGGCGTGAACGATGAAAGTCACGACTTAAAGGTAATAATCTTAGTCTTAACTCTACGTGTACCATTCGTGTCCCACTGGCGTGAACACCGAAGGCCACGGCTTATACTTACTAATTCTTGTACTCTTAACCTATATAAGGTTCTATGCCTGAAGCCTATATCACTCTTGAGCTTGCTTATACTTAGTTGTGTATGATAAACTGCTTAGTAAGGGATAGTCCCAAAACTAGCTCTTATATTCTCTATAATGACTTGAGGAGTAAGTCATCTATCCTCTCATGCTTATGCCTATCCTCACCCTATAATGTTGCTTTAAACATCTCAAGGATAGGTCTTTACATGTTCTTTAACAATGCTTAATCATTACATGTTGATCCTTAAGTCCGAAGCAGTTTTGAATAGCCGAAACGGTGCAAGAAAAGATGAAAAATCATGTGATCCTGTCCAGCCCAAAATCGTGACACGATTGGGCAATCGTGTCACGATTTCATACCCAGAAATCGTGTTTGGTTCTGCCTGTGAAATCGTGACACGATTTTACCTGCAGTTGGACAGCATTTGGCAAGTTTAAAACGTGATTTTCACCATTTCAGCTTATTCAAACACACCCAGACATCATAACAACTTAAATGATAAATTCAAAGACATAACAACAGGATTCAACATACAATGATCAAGAATTGCTATCTAAATTGAATTAGGGTTCAATGTTCATAACTTGCTCATAAAAGCTAAAACTCATAAACTTACTCAACGGGTTCTAAAACCCTGTGGAGCTCACCTTAAACCTCCTATTGGTGCTTGTTATCTCTGATTCCCAAAGCCTTGGCTTCACTCCACTACTTTCTCTTGATATCTTCCTTATTTCTCCTTATTTCTTGCTCTTGTTCTAGTTCCACTAACCAATCTTGCTTGTGAAGTTTTTCTCTCAAGAATTGAATGGGGAAAAGATGGGTTTATGGTGAAGGAGTGAGGGCGTGTGAGATGAGAAAGAGGGGAGAGGGAGAGCTGAAAATTGGAGAGGGAATGGAAATGGAAGAGTGTGGAATAAGTTGGTAAGATATTCTTACCACTTATTTTAAAACAAATCTTCATTTCCTTCTAAATTACTATCATGCCATTCCAAACATTTAACTAAATGCCACTCTTGTTTAAAGGCTTCTAACACTGATAAATGCTACAGTTAACTGATACTTATGAGCGGGATGTTACAATCTACCCCCCTTAAAGAAATTTCGTCCTCGAAATTTAGAAGTTACCTGGAAATAAATGAGGATAGGTTTCTTGCATCTCTGACTCTAGCTCCCACGTTGCTTCGCCGTCGGGAGAACCTTTCCATACTACCTTAACAATAGGAATCTCTTTACTTCGCAAAGTCTTAATATCACGATCGATTATCTGTTCTGGCTCAGGTTGAAAGGTCAAGTCCGATCTCAAATCAATACTATCCAGCTCCACTGGTTGGAAAGGATCAGGAATGAATTTCCTTAATTGAGAGACATGAAAGACATCATGTAATCCTGACATGGCTGGTGGTAGCGCCAACTGATAAGCTGCCGGACCAACACGTCGAAGTATCTGAAATGGTCCAACATATCTTGGACAAAGCTTCTTAGTCCTGAAAGCTCCTCTTAAGCCCAACTTAGGAGTAACTTTAAGAAATACATGGTCTCCTTCATCAAACTCTAAGGGTCTTCGCCTCCTATCAGCATAACTTTTCTGGCGACTCTGTGCTATTCTCATTTTATCTTGAATGGACTTAATCTTTAGAGTCGTCTCCTGAATGATCTCTGGACCCAAAATGCTCTTATCTCCAACCTCAGCCCAACAAAGCGGGGTTCTACATTTCCTACCATATAGAGCTTCATATGGTGCCATTCCAATGCTAGAATGGTAACTGTTGTTGTAAGAAAATTCAATCAATGGTAGGTGATCATTCCAACTTCCTCCATCTTCTAAGATACATGCACGTAACATATCCTCTAATGTCTGTATAGTCCTTTCTGATTGTCCGTCTGTTTGAGGATGATGGGACGTGCTCATCTTTAATCTTGTCCCCAAAGCTTTCTGAAAAGCTTTCCAAAAGTGGGATGTGAAAATGGGATCTCTATCAGACACAATACTAGCTGGCACACCATGGAGTTTCACAATCTCCGAAATAAACAACTCGGCATACTGGGAGGCTCGGTAAGTTGTCTTAACCGGTAAGAAATGAGCTGACTTGGTTAACCGGTCTACTATTACCCAAATGGAATCATGCCCTCGCTGTGTTCGAGGTAATCCACTCACAAAATCCATGGTTATATCTTCCCATTTCCATTGTGGAATTTCCAGAGGTACTAACATCCCTGCAGGCCTTTGATGCTCAATCTTCACCTGCTGACAAACAATGCATCGCGACACAAACTCCGCAACATCTCTTTTCATGCTAGGCCACCAATAATCTCTTTTCAAATCTTGATACATCTTGGTGGTACCTGGATGTATGCTGAAACTGCTCTTATGTGCCTCTTCTAAAATCAACCTTTTTAATTCCTCATTGTTCGGAACAAAAATCCTTCCTTCAAACAGTAACACACCATCTGGTGCCCATGAAAACTCTACTTGACCAACTTTTCTCTGAAGGTCCATATCCATGCTTTGCGCTTGTGCAATCCTAGATCGTAGGTCGCACGAAATCTCTAACTTGTTTAACAAGAAGCCACCTTCCATCTCGGTAACATGGAGATTAAGATCTCTAAATTTTTCATATAGTCCACACGTGTGCATCATCACTTCAGCTTTAACTAAAGCCTTCCGACTCAAGGCATCTGCTACTACATTAGCCTTTCCTGGATGGTATTTCAGATCAAAATCAAAATCCTTCAAGTATTCCATCTATCGTCTCTGCCTCATGTTAAGATCTCTTTGATCAAACAGGTACTTCAAACTCTTATGGTCACTAACCAAATCGAATTGTGCACCATACAAATGATGTCTCCATATCTTCAACGCAAAAACTATTGCTGCTAACTCAAGATCATGGGTGGGATAATTCTCTTCATGTGTCTTGAGCTGTCTGGACGCATAAGCTATGACATTTTCCCCTTACATAAGAACACTACCCAGTCCTTTAGAGGATGCATCGCAGAAAACGGTGTATCTCTTTTCAGGATCTGGTATTGCCAACACTAGTGCCTTAGTCAACTTCCTTTTCAAAACTCTGAAACTCCTTTCACATTCTTCGTCCCAAATAAAGGGTACATCCTTTCTGGTGAGGCGTGACAGAGGTAAAGCAATCTAAGAAAACTTCATAATAAATCTACGATAATATCCCGCCAAGCCTAGAAAACTCCTGACTTCAGCTACATTCTTGGGTCTTTCCCAATTGAGTACAGCTTCAACTTTGGATGGATCGACGGCTACTCCTCCTTAAGAAATAACGTGACCCAAAAACTTAATCTCGGATAACCAGAATTCACACTTGCTAAACTTAGCATACAGCTGCTTGTCTCTAAGGACATCCAATACAATTCTTAAGTGCTGAGCATGCTCCTGAGGATCTTTAGAATAGATCAAAATGTCATCAATGAAAATCACCACAAATTGATCAAGGTAAGGCTGAAATATTCTGTTCATATAATCCATAAATACTGCTGGGGCATTAGTTACACCGAAAGGCATAACCAGAAATTCGTAGTGCCCATAACGCGTTCGAAACGCCGTCTTAGACACATCTGAAGACTTTATACGAATATGATGATAACCTGACCGAAGATCAATTTTGGAAAATACTGTTGCTCCTTTAAGCTGGTCTAGGAGGTCATCAATCCTGGGAAGAGGATACTTGTTCTTGATAGTCACCTTATTAAGTTGACGATAGTCAATACACAACCTCATGCTACCATCTTTCTTCTTGACCAACAAGACCGGAGCACCCCAAGGTGATACACTGGGTCTAATAAAATGCTTCTGGATTAATTCTTCGAGTTGAGACTTCAGCTCTTTCAGCTCTGTTGGTGACATTCTGTACGGTGCCACAGATACTGGCTCCGCTCCTGGAATCAAATCAATTGAAAACTCCACCTCACGCTCTGGAGGCAGACTAGACACTTCTGAAGGAAAAACATCTAAGTATTCATTCACAACAGGAATATCACTGGGACTTAACTCTGATTCTGAAGCCACAGTGAGCATCACATAGAATCCCTTATCTTGAGCACAAATGAATTGAATTAACTGATGGGTGCGGTTTATCAATTCAGACAGAGCCACACCTTCTGCCGTATCACTGGTCGGCATGTAAATACTCTTTTCGGAACATCCGATATACACATGGTTAGCGGAGAGCCAATCCATGCCTAAAATCACATCCAATTGCTCCATCGGGAGACAAACTAAATCAACGTAATAGGTCTTACTAGACACAGTGATAGGACAGCTTTCACAAACATACTTTGCCTCAATTCCGCCTTCAGTAGCGGTAGATACTAACATTGGAGGGTTCAACGGAGACAAAGGTAATTGCAGCGTCTCCACACATTTATATGAAATAAAAGAACATGTAGCGCCGCAATCAAAAAGAACTTTTACTGGATTAGTACCCAAATAACACATACCGGCAATTAAATCTTCATTGGCTACAGCCTTTGCACCGTCAAGAGAGTACACTCTGCCCCTACTAGTAGTTGTTCCTTCAGCTGATCCTTTACCACGTCTGTTTGGACACTCTGATATGAAATGCCCTGGCTGCTTACATCCATAACAAATACCAGCACCTATCAAGCACTCTCCTTTGTGCATCCTACCACACGTCTTGCAAGTAGGATTAGTCCGTAAAGGATTATGTTGTGGAGAGTATGTTTGCTTTCCTCTCTGCGGGGATCCTTTTGGCTTGAGCTTATCGTGATACTTATCTGACATCCTGCTTTTCTTCTTTTCATAAGCTGCTGATCTTTCTTTAGAGGTCTTAGCAAGTCCTACTTCAACCACCAGACTGTCATGTACCAGTTCATCGTAACTTGCAGTTCTTTGGAGACTTACTGCAGTGTCAATCTCGCCTCTTAAACCTCGCTTATACTGGTTCATCTTCCACACTTCATTCTCAGCATACTCATTGTGTGTGGAATAGTAGGACAACTCTTCAAACTTCTTTGTAAACTCAGCAACCGACATACTACCTTGCTTCAATTCCAAGAACTCTTGCTCTTTCTTTACCTTGTAAGACAAAGGTAAATACTTCTCCAACATTACTCCTTTAAAGTTCTCCCAATTCACTTCTACACCATTGGCTTCCATCCTGCGCTGAGCAGATTCCCACCAGTCTTCCGCTGCGCCTCTGAGTTGGTTCGTGGCATAAACCACTTTGTCCTCTTCAGAACATTCTGCCATTCTAAAAATCTTCTCCATCTGTTTAATCCACTTCCTGGCTTCTTGCGGTTCACCTTCTCCGTTAAACTCCGGAGGGTGATGTCTGTTATACTCCCGGAACACGGGGTTACCAATTACTGGGGGAGGTGGTGGCTGTGGATGGAAACCTTGTCCCTGCTGCATCATGTCCATCCATTGCTGTTGAGCTTGGGCCTGTTGCTGAGACTGCTGTTGCATCATCAGCATCATTTGCTGATACTGTAATGCATTCTGAGCTTGTTGCTCTTGATATTGCTGCTGCCAGGCCTGCTGTTGTTGCATCATCTGTTCCCATGAATTAAGACTAGGTCCTCCACTTTCATCGCTAGCTTGATTGGCACGAGGTCTACCTCTTCTTCTCCCAGACATCTTATCCTAGCTGTCATATATAAGTCAAAGTGATCAGTTTTAACTGAACATAACACCTAGAATAATGTCCTGGATCCAAGAGGTCCATAAACTTGGATTGTACTTTAATGACCCAAGGCACGGTCTGAATCGACCTGCTCTGATACCAATTGTAACACCCATACTAATTTTAACTAGTATATTAGCAAGAGTGTTAAACTGATACTGGATACATTTAAATACAATACAGAAAATTGTTTTAATAATTATACAGAATATAAGTCTTTGATACAATCCATAATCTGATACTAAACATTCTCCATAATATATATACATCATGATACAATAATATACAACACCAATAAGACGTGAGCAGCACGATCAGTCTGTAGCTTTCTCTTTACCTTTTCGTCGTGCTACCTGCGAAGAACCTGCACCAGAAGGAAAGGGATGAGACATAACGTCTCAGTGAGCTCCTACCCTACCTACTGTTTGGCAACCTCGGGGAACCTAGGGTTGCCGTGCCTACCTCGGCGAACTCGGGGATACCTATGATCGCCAAGTCTCAATCTTACCCATAAAGGGCTATCTGTCTGTTTCTGATAATCTGGTGATCAAGGGGAGTCCTAGGATCACCGTCTGATAGCTGCTAACTGATATCTGATAACTGTCTGAATAAATGTTTCTGACTGATAAAATAATAGAGTATTAACTGATCTTTATGTTAGCTGTTAGCGTTGAACAAACAATGTTATCTGAGTTCATTTTACGGAATGCCCCCGGGTGGAGTAACCCCGAAGCACATTCCCCTGATAACCGGTGAAAATTCCTATCATATCAGGCTAACACCGGACTCCTCTTGTCGTCGTGCGGTTATCCTTGCGGAATAACACGTCCCACTGGCGTGAACCTCCTGTGTCCCACTGGCGTGAACGACAGAAGACACGACTTAATAATCTTAACTGATGTGTATACCTCCCGTGTCCCACTGGCGTGAACGACGGAAGACGCGAATAAATAAATCTTTAATCTTATACATGAACCTTTCATGTTCCACTGGCGTGAACGATGAAAGTCACGACTTAAAGGTAATAATCTTAGTCTTAACTCTACGTGTACCATTCGTGTCCCACTGGCGTGAACACCGAAGGCCACGGCTTATACTTACTAATTCTTGTACTCTTAACCTATATAAGGTTCTATGCCTGAAGCCTATATCACTCTTGAGCTTGCTTATACTTAGTTGTGTATGATAAACTGCTTAGTAAGGGATAGTCCCAAAACTAGCTCTTATATTCTCTATAATGACTTGAGGAGTAAGTCATCTATCCTCTCATGCTTATGCCTATCCTCACCCTATAATGTTGCTTTAAACATCTCAAGGATAGGTCTTTACATGTTCTTTAACAATGCTTAATCATTACATGTTGATCCTTAAGTCCGAAGCAGTTTTGAATAGCCGAAACGGTGCAAGAAAAGATGAAAAATCATGTGATCCTGTCCAGCCCAAAATCGTGACACGATTGGGCAATCGTGTCACGATTTCATACCCAGAAATCGTGTTTGGTTCTGCCTGTGAAATCGTGACACGATTGATAAATCGTGACACGATTTTACCTGTAGTTGGACAGCATTTGGCAAGTTTAAAACGTGATTTTCACCATTTCAGCTTATTCAAACACACCCAGACATCATAACAACTTAAATGATAAATTCAAAGACATAACAACAGGATTCAACATACAATGATCAAGAATTGCTATCTAAATTGAATTAGGGTTCAATGTTCATAACTTGCTCATAAAAGCTAAAACTCATAAACTTACTCAACGGGTTCTAAAACCCTGTGGAGCTCACCTTAAACCTCCTATTGGTGCTTGTTATCTCTGATTCCCAAAGCCTTGGCTTCACTCTACTACTTTCTCTTGATATCTTCCTTATTTCTCCTTATTTCTTGCTCTTGTTCTAGTTCCACTAACCAATCTTGCTTGTGAAGTTTTTCTCTCAAGAATTGAATGGGGAAAAGATGGGTTTATGGTGAAGGAGTGAGGGCGTGTGAGATGAGAAAGAGGGGAGAGGGAGAGCTGAAAATTGGAGAGGGAATGGAAATGGAAGAGTGTGGAATAAGTTGGTAAGATATTCTTACCACTTATTTTAAAACAAATCTTCATTTCCTTCTAAATTACCATCATGCCATTCCAAACATTTAACTAAATGCCACTCTTGTTTAAAGGCTTCTAACACTGATAAATGCTACAGTTAACTGATACTTATGAGCGGGATGTTACAGCAGCGGATATAGAATGAAAAGAGTGAGGTAAAGAGAGACACACAAGATTTATACTGGTTCCTTCTCAATGTGAGAAGTAGTCCAGTTCCCTTGTTTTCCAACAAGAGAGTTCCACTATAATCAGAAGATTACACTTGCTCAACCACTAAGGAAGAGACTTCCAATTGCTCAACCACCAAGGAAGAGGCTTCTAATGCTCAACCACAAAGGAAGAGGCTTCCAATGCTCAAGACACTAAGTCAAGAGACTTCCCAATGCTCAAGACACTAAGTCAAGAGACTTCTGACTCAGACCACAAAGGAATGAGGTTACAAATGCTCAGTATACAGACTGAGACTTTAGGGACCAAAATAGTTTACAAATGAATGAGTTTGGGTTGAACACTTGATAAAATATTAGAGGTGTTCTCTTAATACAACACAGGTTAAGACTCTTAACCTTAAGAAATTCTAAGTTACAGAACTAAAGAATTTCTAAGAGATTTATGAACTTATGAGTTTTGACAAAGAAAACAGAGCACAGGTTCAGCAATTTGATTTCAAGAGTCTTAGACAAATTCTTCTTCAAATCTTCTTCCTTTTATAGAGGGAATTAGAGCTGTTGAAGATTTGCTTGATTTGAGGAAAGAGCCGTTGCAAGTTGGGCTAGGATAGACTGAAAATGTGTGCTGAGCTTTTTGCAGAAAACAGAGCAGCAGCCATTTTTGAACTTGCCTACCTTAAAAGCTGGGGAATGTTTGAGTCAGGGAGACAACTGTTCCATTGGGTTGCTCTGACATATGCAGGCATTAAATGCGCACAGTAACAGCTGCTTTCCATGCCACATCAGCCTTCAGAAGCTTCTGCGTGAACAATGCATCAGAAGCACTTCTTCAGACTCTGACTTCAGAAGCAGGTCTTCAGACGTTGACTTTTGTTGACTTTCTTCAGAAGCTGTCTTCAGACTCAGACTTCAGAAGCTTCCTTCAAACGCAGGCTTCAGACTCTGACATCAGGAGCACTACTTCAGGAGCACTTTTCCAGCTTTGCAACTTGCTTCTTAGCTTTCCTTTCTTGCTCTAAGCTTGTTCTTCCATAACCATTATTAATTTCCACTCAATAAACACGTGGTTCTGAAATCACTTGAACAAAGCATTAGCAAATAACCAATTTTCTATTTAACACTTTGTTATCATCAAAACCATAAAGAGAGATATGTTTACACATAATGTTTCAACAATCTCCCCCTTAATTCATAAGAGAGTTGTTTAACACATTTTGTTCCAACATCTTCTATATTGAAAATGTTCAGGATAGCCATATAACTTAAAGAAAAAAGGTTTAATATGCCCTTTCTTTCCACAATGATGACAGATCCAGGTATGGTTTCTCCTCTTTCTGTTGAACTTCTGCGGTTGCTTCTGAGCATGCTTATGAGCTTGCATCTGGGCTTGCTTCTGACCTTGCATCTGAGGTCTCATCTGAGATGTCCCAATCATAGGATTATCAGTTTTAGTGGCAGGAACAAACTTTTTAACAAGAATCTTCTGTTTGGGGTTCTGAGCCTGATCAACAAAACCTAAACCAGCTTTTCCTTGTTTTTGAGCATCTAGAATTTCCTCCAACACATCAGTAGCAGTATTCATCTTCCTGACCTGCTTTTTCATGTTCTCAAGTTGGGAATTTAGCTGGCTTACTTCTTCTTTTAATTCTGAATTTTGTACTAACAGTTCACCTTTTTCAGCCTCCAGTTGACATATAGTCCCCTTCTGATCCAGAACTTGTTTTCACACTTCAGCACTTCTGGTATATAGCTTCCTATAGTTGTCAGCTAGTTCATCATATGAGGTTTTAGCAACATCAGACACAGATGAAGCATCAGACTCTGAGTCAGACTCTGAAAATGTTTCAGACTCTAAAACTGCTTCAGTCTTTGAATTAGCTCCTGACCTTACCACCAGACCAGTATCACACATACCAGATTCACTTATAGCATCTTCTTCAGAATCATCATCAGACCATGACACAGCTAGACTCTTCTTCTTCTGCTTCTCAAGAAAAGTGGGACATTCAGTTTTGATATGTCTATAACCCTCACACTCATAGCACTGCACACCTTTAGCTTGATTACTTTTCTCCTCAGACTTGGTCTTTTTCACATCAGTTTGTTGCTTCTTGTTGTTGAATCTGAAGTTCTGACCTTTGGCTTTGGCTTTTCTGTCAACATTCTTCAGAATCTTGTTGAATTGTTTTCCCAGCAACACTAGAGCTTTTGATAAGTCATCCTCATCAGACTCTTGTTGATCATCAGCTTCAGAATTCACAGTAAAAGCTACACTTTTTCCTTACTTCTTAGGCTGTTTACAAAAAGCAGTCTCAAAGTTCAACAAAGAACCAATGAGCTCTTCAACCTTCATAGCAGAAATATCATGAGCCTCCTCAATTGTTGTAACCTTCATATCAAATCTTCTAGGCAGGGACCTGAGGATTTTCCTTACTATCTTTTCATCAGACATCTTTTCCCCAAGTGAATCAAAGGAATTTGCCATGTCCAGCACATTCATGTAGAAATCCTAAATAGTTTCATCTTCCATCATCTTCAGGTTCTCAAATTTGTTGGTCAGCAACTGGAGCCTGGACATCTTCGCTTTAGAAGTTCCTTCATGGGTTGTTTTCAATATTTCCCAAGCATCTTTTGCAACAGTACATTGTTTGATCAATCTGAACATATACTTATCAACACCATTGATAATAGCATTTAAAGCCTTTGAGTTTCCATGTGACAAATCATCTTCAGCTTTAGTCCACTCTTCTTCAGGTTTCAGCACCTCAGTTTTGTTACCATCTTTGTCTAAAACCACAGGATGATCCCAGCCTTTAATCACATCTTTCCAAGTTCTGTTGTCAATGGATTTCAGAAATGCACACATCCTGGATTTCCAGTACTCATAATTTGTGCTATCAAGTAGGGGTGGTCTGTTGACATAGCCTCCTTCTCTATCCATGCTTGCCAAAAAACACTACTCTGGATCTCACCCAAAACACAGGCAGGGTGTCTGCTCTGATGTCAATTGAAATTCTGGCCAGGCAATAACAAAGAGTAAACAGGTTCTGAACCAACAGGTTCTGAACTAAACAGAGCACAATTGAAAACAGATAATCAGCAGAAATTAAAAGTGCAGGAAAGCTAAAGAAAACAAGGTTTGTTAACCCAGTTCGGAGTAAACACCTCCTACTCTGGGGGATACCAATCCAGGAAGGAATTCCACTATAGGAATTAATCCTTATGACTCAAGACACTGAACACCCAGTTCCCAGCCTAAGAAATTAACTTCATCCTAGTCTGAATTCTACCCAACTCTTGAGTATTAGTAACCACTAACTTCCTATTCAAGCAACTGCAACCCAGCCACTTGAACAACCCTGAAAACTACCCTGTTTTGAATAAAACTTCAATAACAAACCTTCATTCGTACCTACAGGCTTAGAATGAATTACAACTCAATTCAAAACACTAAACCAACTCAACAGAGTGGTGCACAAACAAAGCTAACAGCTTACACACTAAGACTCTATTTTCTGAATTAAAACTCTCTAATTCGTATTGTTATGAATAGCAGCAAAGCACTCCTTATATAACCTTCAGCAAGCAACATTAATCTGAAATAAATCTTCTCAAATAGATATGTTTCTGAATTATGCAAGGCTTGAAAAGGAAACAAATAAATCTTCAATGTATCTGCAAAAGATTCCTTCAGGAAATACGAACTTCATAAAATACGAGCCAATCTTCAAAAGATCTTTTCCAAATTAATCAGCAATCTAGAAGCAATATGCGTGGATATATCCTTGGTAAATCTCGCCAAGATTCACGCAGAAATAACTTGAAAATGTGCAGCTTCTGAAGAAGTCAACAAAAGTCAACACGTCTTCAGACTCACACTTCAGCTTCTGAAGCGCTACAGTGCGTCTGAAGGTGCATTCAGCTTCTGAAGGGCAAATCAGCTTCTGAACAGCTTCAAATCGAATTTCTTGCAACTGAAGACTTGTTCTAGACAATGAGATGCTTCTATTCAACACACTGGATTTGCTAAAACATGCAGCCAACACCAAAAAACTCAACAGGCAATAACCCGAACAGTTGACATTCACCTTTATTTCTTGTCGTCAATGGCAGTTTGGCAATAACCCGAACAGTTGACATTCACCTTTATTTCTTGTCGTCAATGGCAGTTCGGCAATAACCTGAACAGTTGACATTCACCTTTATTTCTTGTCGTCAATGGCAGTTCGGCAATAACCCGAACAGTTGACATTCACCTTTATTTCTTGTCGTCAATGGCAGTTCGGCAATAACCCGAACAGTTGACATTCACCTTTATTTCTTGTCGTCATGGCAGTTCGGCAACAACCCGAACAGTTGACATTCACCTTTATTTCTTGTCGTCAATGGCAGTTCGGCAATAACCCGAACAGTTGACATTCACCTTTATTTCTTGTTGTCAATGACAGTTCGGCAACAACCTGAACAATTGACATCTACCTTTATGTCTTGTCGTCAGTGGCAGTTCGGCAGCATCCCGAACAGCTGACATTTACATTTTACCTTCTTTAAGCTACCGTCACAACGGTAGTAGGTAAAATAATTTCCCCAGTGAATAATAGACTTTGTCTTCTCTTTTACATTTTACCTTCATTAAGCTACCATCACAACGGTAGTAGGTAAAATGGAATCCCCGGTGAAACCACGAGAGTAATCTTGGTCTGTTGTCTTTATTAAGCTATCATCCTGGTAGTAGACAACCATTTCCCCAGTGGAACCCCATTACCCCCAATAGAGTTGGATCCCGCTTCTTTAACGAACCTGGGTATCCCTTTGTTTCTTTTTATCCCCAGTCGAGTCATCTTTGCCGTCTTTGCATTCATATTTGCATTACGAGCATTCATAGCATTTGCATGCATACATCCATAGCATTTTAAATTCAAGAAAAATTTAGTCAAAAATGGTGTACTTTGTATTTAAGTCTCTTCGACCCGTCAAATTCAAAATTTCACTTTTAATCTCCGGGGCGAAGAAACTTAAATAGGGGCATCTGTCATACCCCATTTTTTGACTCATATTTTTCTTTTTGTTTATTATTTCTTTTGTTATTTATTATTTCGTTTCTTTTTTTTATCTTTTATTATCTTCATTATTTCATCTCTAATTTTAGAATTTTATTTCTTAATGTTTATTACCATTATCATCACTATCATTTTTATTAATATTATCATTATCATTATTATTATTAATACTATTGTTATTATCTTTTTCATTAATAATATTATTATTATCTTTTTTATCAATGTTTTATTATTATTATTTATTATTATTATTATCATTATTTTTAATTACTAATATTATTATCTCTTTCATCATTATTATTGTTATCACCTTTATTCTTATTATCATTACCATCATTGTTATTTTCATTATTACTATTATTATTGGTTTTTAATTGTTTTATTTTGAAAGAAAATAAAAAAAGAAAAAAGGGGAGTTCGCAAAGCAAAGTCCCCATCGCTCTGCGAACTCTGCGAATTTTTGCAGATTTTAATTCCTTTGATTTATCTTTCTTTTGTTTTCATTATAGTTATTGTTATTATCATCTATCATTATTATTATCACTGTTATTGTCAATTGTGGCTGTTTGGACCCAGCAAAGCAAGAATTGAAGCATGTGCCATTAAAGCCAAGGTGAGAAGGTTTTTCTTCCAAGCCAAGCAAGTTGGCTGCCCTTGGGCAGCTCTCATCCCTCCCAATTGACCTGCTACTGACCCTAAGCTTGCCAGCCAGCAGATTGCTTGTTTTCCTTCCTTCTTTCTCCCCCAAAACTAGTCAAACACGGCTGGTTTTGCTTGCCCAAAGGCCATTAGTGCTGCCCTGTTTCAGCAGCCTTTCCTTCCTCCTCACACCAGCCCACATGCTCCTTTTGCTTCCCCCAACCTCTGCACATCACAGTGCACATTTTTCTTGCTTGACCCCTCAAGATTACAAGGACCAATCCCAAGGGACAGCCCAATTGCAAACCAGCCCTGTTTTTCCACTTTTCATCATCATTGCTATCAAAAATCAGCTGCATTAATGGCTGGATTTGGCAAAGTCTTGACCAAGATTGCAAGGCAATGTCACCTCTTCACTTTTGCATTAAATGCAAAGCAAAATAGCCTGGTTTCTAGCCCACAAAACAGCTTGGCTCTATAGATTTTCCATCATTTGCAATTGATCCTCATTTTGCCTATAAAAGGAATGTCTTGCATAAGGACTCCACACACTTGAAAAACCATTGAATACACAACAATTACAGCATTTTTGAGAGCAGAAAAACAGTTCATACACAACATTCAAACCTTCAAAACATCATACAAAGAGTGAGAGATAGTAGCCAAGCACTAGTGTTATTATCATCCATAAACCTCCAACATTCCAACCTTGCAAAATCATAATCCTTCAAGTCCTCCTCCATTCTCTTGCCATACAAGCATTGCTAGGAGTTCTCTTTTTAATCCCCTCAAGGTTCTGAAGCCTGCTCAGAAGCAGCTTCTGAACAGAAGTTCAGAAGCAGCTTCTGAGTTTCAATTTTTCGCAGAGTTCGCAGAGAAAAGTCGTGGTCGCTCTGCGACCATGACAGAACTTGGGTTCGCAGAGCCAAGTTCAGGTTGCTCTGCGAAATTTACAGAACTCAGAACCTGAGTTCAAGCTTCCATCGCACCGGGAGATACGTAGGAGCAGGATTCACATCTTGTCAAGCCCATTAAGAAAAAAACTTTCTTTTTCTCCTTCATCATATTTTCTTTTTCCCTTTTACATAGAAAAAAACTTTCTAGCCTAATCTAACTAGGAGGTTCCCGTTGAGTACAACGGATGTGAGGGGTGCTAATACCTTCCCCTTGCATAATCGACTCCCGAACCCAAAATCTCTAACATTAAGGTAATTTCGAACTTTTTTCCTTTTTTCCCCGTAAAATTAAAAGTTCAGTCGTGATTTAAAATTAGTGATTCAACGCTTTTCAATAGCTTGATATCCGAAATTCGATGCGACAATCATAAATGCAGCACAATTCCTCCCAACGTTCCCAGGACATATCATCAAGCAACAGTCCACGCCACTGAACCAAAGCAAATTTGGTGGGAACCCCATTCTCCATTCGAATTTGAAAATCTAAAACAGCAAGCGAGAAACTACAAGATGGTTATCAACTGAAGCTGGTGGGAGCTGCTCAATGGAAGTAGGAGGAGGGCCCTCATGTAACTTGAGGAAAGAACAATGAAAGACATTGTGGATGCGAGACTCTGGTGGAAGTTAAAGCATATACGCAACAATTCCAGTCTTAGCTAAAGTCAGAAAAGGGCCGTAAAAACGTTTAGGAAGCTTGTGATACTTCGAACCTGTCAACGAAACCTGACAGGTAAGGCTGCAACTTGACATACGCCCATGCCCCAATTGGAAAATCCACATTCCGACGGTGTCCATCTGCAATAGCCTTCATTTGGGATTGAGCCTTGGTTAACCGCTTGCGTAACAGGGTCAGAATCTCCTCTCTCGTCATCAGCACATCATTACAAGCATCAATGGAAGAAGAACCCGGAATATAAGATGGAATTGTAGGAGGGAGCTTGCCAAACATAACATGATAAGGAGTCATGTTGAGTATTTAGATGTTGGCTGCATGTTTTGGTAAAATCAAAGTGTTCAAGCAAAGCATCTCCATGTGTTGAAGAAGTCTTCGGAAGCAAGAAATTGAATTTGAGGAGGTTCAGAAGCTGAAATGGCCTTCAGAAGCAGATTGGACATTCAGACGCAGTTTTGGCCTTCAGACGCTGAACAGTACTTCAGACGCATAAATGGCCTTCAGACGCTGAACAGTACTTCAGACGCACTGTTTACACGTTGACCAGTGTTGACCTTCAGAAGCTGAACTTCAGAAGCTGATTTCAGAAGCTGGGTTTTTCTGCATTAATTCTGTGCTTATCTTATGGAGATTTGCTGAAGATTTATTATGGCTGAAGTTTTCTAGAAAGACTGATTAATTTGTTGAAGATATTGAGAAGATTGGCTTCGTGTTTTATGTTTGAATATATTTGTGAATAATCTTTGCGAGATAGAAGTCAGAATTATATTCTTTCCTTTTCAAGCCTTGCAGAATTTTAGAAGTGTATTTCAGAGAAGATTTGTTCCAGAAGTATATGATTGCTAAAGCCTATTTAAGGAGATGTGCTACTGCTATTGAAGTTAACGAAGAGAGTATTAGAAATCAGAGAATTTGAGTCTTTGTGTTTTTAAACTTATGTTTTATTTGTACACCACTCATCTGAGTTGGTTTAGAAGTTTTTTTTTGAGTTGTAAATCATTCTAAGCTTTTAAGTACGAATGATGTCTTTGTTATTTTGAAGTGTTTCTTCATAAACTTGGTAGTTATTCAGAAGATGTTTAGTAACTGGGTTGTTAGTTGAATAGGAAGTAAGAAGGGGGTTTCTTATACTCAGGTGTTGGGTAGAAATCAGAACTATAGGAGATTAAGTCAGAAGACTAAGAACAGGGGGTCTGTGTCTTGAGTCTTAGGATTAATTCCAATAGTGGATTTCCTTCCTAGATTGGTATCCTCCAGACGTAGGTGGTATTTACACCGAACTGGGTTAACAAATATCTGTGTGCTTTTACTTTCTGCACTTTTATATTGCTGCTTCTGATATTGTGTGATTGTGCTCTGTTTTTCGTATTGTTCAAGTTCCAACCACATTTTCAATTGGCATCAGAGCAGGCACCCTGCCTGTGATTGGGTGAGCTCCAGGGAAGAATTTTCTGGCAAGCATAGACAAGGAGGGAGGATATGTCAACAGACCACCATTGCTGGATGGCACAAATTACGAATATTGGAAGTCTAGAATGTGTGCCTTTCTGAAATCCATTGACAGCAGAACTTGGAAAGCTGTCCTAAAAGGTTGGGATCATCCAGTTGTTTTAGACAAAGATGGGAACAAGACTGAGGTGCTGAAACCAGAAGAAGAGTGGACAAAGGCTGAAGATGATCTGGCTCTTGGAAACTCCAAAGCTTTGAATGCACTATTCAATGGAGTGGACAAAAGCATGTTCAGACTCATCAAGCAGTGTACCATAGCCAAGGATGCCTGGGAAATATTGAAGATCACTCATGAAGGAACCTCAAAGGTGAAAATGTCCAGACTCCAATTACTTACCACTAAGTTTGAGAATTTGAAGATGATGGAGGATGAAAACATTCAAGATTTCTATATGAATGTCCTAGATATGGCAAATTATTTTGAGTCTCTTGGAGAGAAGATATCAGATGAGAAGATAGTCAGAAAAATTTTCAGGTCACTTCCCAAAAGGTTTGACATGAAGGTGACTGCAATAAAGGAAGCTCATGACATCTCCACTATGAAGGTTGAGGAGCTGATTGGATCTCTGCTGAATTTTGAAACTACTTTCTGCAAACAGCCTGAGAAGAAAGGGAAACGAATTGCTTTTGATGTTAGTACTGAAGATGAAGATCAACAAGAGTGTGATGAGGATGATGGTGATTTATCAGAAGCACTTGTGAGGGTTATGGACATATCAAATCAGAATGTCCTACTTTTCTTAAAAAGCAACTTTTCTTAAAAAGCAGGAGAAGAGCTTAGCTATATCTTAGTCTGATGAAGACTCAGAAGAAGATATAGAGAATGAATCTACTAAGTGTGATACAAGTCTGATGGTAAGGTTCAAGCCTCAGAATTCAGGAGCTAGTTCAAAGACTGAAGCAGTTTTAGAGTCTGAGACTTTATCAGAGTCTGACTCAGAGTCTGAAGTTTCATCTGTATCTGACGCCAGAGTTGAAAAACTCTCATATGATGAACTGGCTAACAATTACAAAAAGCTATACATCAGAAGTGTAGAGGTTTGCAAGCAAATTCTAGATCAGAAGGAGACAATCTGTCAACTAGAGGCTGAGAAAGGTGCACTTTTGGTACAAAATTCTGATTTGAAGGATGAAGTGAGTCAACTAAATTCCCAGCTTGAGAATATGAAAAAGCAGGTCAGAATGATGAATACTGCTACTGATGTGCTGGAGGAGATATTGGAGAATCAGAAACAAGGAAAACAAACTGGTTTAGGATTTGTTGAATAGACTCAGAACCTCAAACAGAAGATTCCTGCTAAAAGGTTTGTTCCTGCTACTCAAACTTATGATCCTATGATTGGAACATCTAAGATGAAACCTCAGAAGCAACCTCAGAAGTTTAACAAGAACAAGAGAAGAAATCATACATGGGTTTGTCATCATTGTGGGAAGAAGGGCATATCTAACCATTCTGTTTCAAACTGTATGGTTATCCTGAACATTTTCAATACAGTAGAGTTGAACCAGCTGCTACCAGAAACAATGTTTAGAAGGTGTGGAAACCCAAAAACAAGACTGTTGGCCTCATAGCTCATACATCACTGAGAGCCACCTCTAAAGAAGACTGGTACTTTGATAGTGGTTGTTCAAGACCCATGACTGGTGTGAAGAAGTTGCTGAGTAATTTAAAGCCTTATTCCAGAAGCTATGTGACATTTGGAGATGGAGCTAAAGGAGAGATTCTTGGTATATGTGACTTAATTAGAGATGTTTTACCTAGACTTAATGATGTGTTACTTGTGAAAGGGTTGACATCTAATCTGATCAGTATTAGCCAGCTATGTGATCAAGACTTGAGAGTGAATTTCAACAAGGAAGAATGCTTGGTAACTGGTGAAGAAGGTAAGGTTCTGATGAGAGGCTGCAGATCAAAAGATAATTGTGATTTATGGGTGTCTGAAGAAGGAAGAAGCCTGACTACCTGTCTCATGAGCTCAGAAGAGGAAGTCAGACTCTGGCACCAGAAACTGGGTCATCTGCATCTGATAAGCATGAAGAAAATCCTGAGTACTGAAGCTATTAGAGGTCTACCTAATCTGAAGATCAATGAGGACAGTGTTTGTGGGGATTATCAGATTGGAAAACAAACAAGAAAGTGTCATCCCAGATTAGTACACCAGGTAACTACTAAAGTACTAGAACTGTTACATATGGATTTAATGGGGCCTATGCAAGTTGAGAGCATTGGAGGAAAAAGATATGCTTTTGTGGTTGTTGATGATTATTCAAGATTTACTTGGGTCAGCTTTGTGAGAGAAAAATCAGATATATTTGAAGTTTTTAGAGATTTGTGTACTCAGCTACAAAGAGAGAAAGATTGTGGTATTATCAGAATCAGAAGTGATCATGGGAAGGAGTTTGAAAACAAGAGATTTTCTGAGTTCTGTGCATCTGAAGGGATCAAGCATGAGTTCTCTGCACCTATAACACCTTAGCAAAATGGTGTAGTTGAGAGGAAGAACAGGACATTAGCAGAATCTGCAAGAGTCATGCTACATGCTAAGAAGCTACCTTACATGTTCTGGGCAGAAGCTATGAATACAACTTGTTACATTCACAACAGGGTGACTTTAAAGAAGGGTACTGCATCTACTTTGTATGAATTGTGGAAAGGAAGAAAGCCTACAGTCAAATATTTTCATGTTCTTGGGAGCAAATGTTACATTTTGGCTGATAGAGAAAATAGAAGAAAGCTGGATCCTAAGTCTGATGAAGGTATTTTTATGGGTTATTCAGTCAACAACAGAGCTTATAGGGTGTTTAATTCCAGAACCAAGGTTGTGATGGAGTCCATTAATGTTGTGATTGATGATCTGTATGTTGAGAAAGAAAGAGATGAGTCTGAAGTAGTTCCAGATACTGAAGCATCAGAAGAACAACTGTCAGAAGCAGAAAGTCAAGCAGAGTCTGAATCAGAAGAAATTTGTAACGCCCCGGATTTTTAATCCAAGACATTACGTCTAGATGGTTTTATTTTAGGAAACTACAATTTTTTTTTATTAAGAGAAGATTGAATTACTCAATTAGACTAAATAAATTACATTAAAAATAATGAATTTCAAAAGTTATTTTAAATTACATTTTAAGAACACCCAAATTTATTCCCCGTTCGCGTGCAAGCTAAACACCATTTTTGCTTCAAATCTTCAAACTCATCAATACCTAAAATGTTGGTTGTAAGGGGTCAGTATTCCTAAACCACAAAAATACAATCATATAGACATAAAAACACAAGATAAGAAGAACAGTAAAACACTCACCACATAAAAGTCAAAAGCTCAATACAAATAAAAGAAATTGAAATATGAACTTTATGCAAATGATGCATGAGATGCGACAAGACCATGATCCGGATATCGCCCCAATTGGCACAAGAATAAATCGCCCCATTTGGCACAAGAATAAATCGCCCCATTTGGCATAAGAATAAATCGCCCCATTTGGCACAAGAATAAATCGCCCCATTTGGCAACCTATGACACAACTACATGCCATGCTATGCATGTTATGCACTCTTTAAAATCATCACTACTTTTACCAAATAGAATAAAATTCCAACTTCCTTCCAAAATTTTCATCAAACCTCTTTTCTCAAAACAACAAGCAAAATTACAACATAATGCCATGCTATGCCACAAAGAATGAGACTTTCACACTACGCATGATATGCCACAAAAATTATTCTCTATCTCTTTATTTATATTAAAGTTTCCAACCCTTATTAGGAAAAGAGTTCTACTACCAACTTAGCCTATGAGTTTATAACTACATGATTGTACGGAATACCGCCCTTACCTTTGGTGCTTTTCCTTCGACACAAAACGTCCCTAAGATTGATTCTACACCAAACGCACGAGCAAGAGTTTGAGTTGCTACACGAAATTAGAAGTACAAATTGAGAGGTTGATAATAGTACTTTGAGGGAAGGTGAAATCTTAAGGAAAAAGACTTAACATATGAACAATGGAGTGGAAGAGGAAAACAACAAAAGTTTACCTTAAGACTTTGTATAAGGATGAAGTGGTTGAATCACCAAGAAAATGAGTGTTGTTGGTAATTGGGGGAGTGAAAAGGATGGAGGATAGGCTCTACTATATTTTTATTTTTATTTTTATCTTTTGCTGATTGTCGTGGATGTTTAGCTTTTTCTTATGGTGAAAGTGGATTAAAAAAAAAATGAAGATACTCATGAAGGAGGGCATGAACACGTTACCAAGATCAAAGGGGATTAAGATTGAAATTTGTGTAAATTAATGGGAATGAAAGTAGTATTTAAGAGAGGATTATCTTGGTCAAAGGCATACATAAATTAGCATGAATGGGAAAATCCTATAATTTGAACTACACGGTTCTAGGAATTTTTCTAAAGAGCTTGATAGCATACTATATGGAACACTCATCAATTAAACAAATAAATTTAGTCAACTCTCCTATAATCAAATAACCAACAATAGGCGTGAGAAAATGTTGGAAAGAATTTATATATTTAACTCCAACTTTTGTCAACAGTTTCATAACATATTTTCTCTCTTTGTTTAATTACTCTTAATTAACGGTTTGTAAAGGAAAATTAAAAGGGGAATAATACAATGATCATGAAAGTCATAGCTTAAAAGGAACTGAATTTAATTAAAAAAAATGACATTAATTGGCATCAATGTCTTGTTTTTTTCGGTCTAGAAGTCAAAAGTCAAAGGAAATAGGGAGGAGGGAGTGTTAACGTGAGTGAGTGAGAGGGAGAGAGATAAGAATGTGTAATTGAATAACAATTGAAAGGAATAATAATAATAATAATAATAATAATAATAATAATAATAATAATAATAATAATAATAATAATAATTAGAAGTTCTTTAGAAAGACTAATAAAAGATTACATGAAATTAAATATAGTTAAGGCAGTGCGGTCAATTATTTTTAAGGAGGAAAGGGAGAATGCATAGAAAATTATTTAATAAAAGTAGGGTGTCCAAAAACTTCTTAAATTCTTTACACATGAAATAAGTTGTTGAATAAATAATAAATCAAAAAAATATTAAAAAGACATGTATAAAGTATATAAAATATTCGGGGTGTTACATTATTACCCCGTTAAAATAGTTTCGTCCTCGAAACTAGAAAGATAAAATATTAAGTTCAGGTTCCCTCATTAAATAAAATTGTCGTAGAGTAAGATTGGTAAAAATGACTTGATAAAAGACGAAGTTAAAATATTTTAAAACATAATTAGGATAAAATATTTATCTATACATTAAAATGAAAATTCAAGGGTCTTACATTCTACCCACCAAAAAAATAGTTTCGTCCACGAAACTAGACAATAGAAAAATATTAAGACACTGTTTATGAAAACATCTTACAAAAAAAATAAAAATAAAAATAATCCATAGTCAAAAACTATTTTTAAATAATTTTCAAAAGATGGAGATTTTATGTTAATTACTCCTTTGAATGGTTAACAAGATTAGAAAAATTTGAATACTAAAAAAAATAAACATTTTAGGAAAGTACAACTCTACTTTTCCGCTGCGCACTCTGATGTCAAATCAATATGACAAACTTCAGTGAATTTTTCGATCATAAAAAGAAATAAAAAAAATATATCCAGGTTACCAACAATTAAATAGTTCCTAAGAATGTAGGTTTTAGATAAGAAAATAATCGATAGAAACTTAAGGAAAATAATACCTTGGGCAAATATAATTTTTTTTTCCTCCATTTTTTTTTAAAAAATAAAAAGAAAATAAAATAAAATAAAATAAAGGTTATAACAAAATTGCTTCAAGAAGATGAGGTCAAAATAGTTTAAAACACTTTGTATCTAGATTCAAGTCATATCATAAACTTGAGGAATTAATAAGTGAGGAGAGGTCAAACTTTGAAAATTCCATATTATGGTAAATATTTAAATCCAATTATTGGTCGCCTATCATTTTCACATAAGATGTTATATTATTTCACCCACTTTGACAGTTGTTAAGACTGATCAATTTCAATCACTATGATTCGTCAACTATTAGCAAGAGATTGAGGTGGGCCAGTCCCTCAAGTTGTCAATAGTAAGACATAATCATAATAATGTTACAGACCATCCTACGACAACTGTCATACCATTTGTTACGTGCAATTAGAGTTCACTAAATTCTCATTAGTCATCAAGACTATTTCCTCACACTCCTCGTAAAAATAATGCGGTTTATGACATCTAAGATCAAGACTTCATGACTAGAGCCTAAATCACACACTCATCAACTAAGGAAATCATTTAGACAAGATTCAAGAGGTGTGGAGGCACACAATCTATTTAGAAAAATGATGAGTTATCTTATTTCTATATTTTAACCGAGACAAAAAAAATGTTTCTATAGTCTATAATTAACTCTAGGGTTCCAAGCACTATATAATATGAATTAGCATCATATCACAACTGTAACACCGATATAGAGATTGCATAGGATCTCTTACGAGTATTAAAATTTCGTACCGAATACATTAAATACAATACAGAAAGTTGTTTAATAATTATACAATACATAAGTTTCTGATACAACCCAATTATCTGATACAAAACATCTTTCGTAATATACATCATAATACATTATTAAATACAACATCCAAATAAAACATAAGCAGCACGATCAATCCAAAGCTTTCTCTTTACCTTTACGTCGTACTTCCTGTGAACCTGCACCAGAAGGAAAGGGATGAGACATATGAAGGTGAGAAAAACACACACACAAGAAGGGGGGGGGGGGGGTTGAATTGTGTGACTTAAAAACTTGTTCTTTTCTTTTCAAAAGCTTAGCACTAGTTCAGAACCAGGTTCTGAACTGTTATCAGAAGTATATGCAGCGGATTAACAAGTTAAAAGGAGAAGGGGAAGAGAGACACACAAAATTTTATACTGGTTCCTTCTCAATGTGAGAAATAGTCGAGTCCCCTTGTTTTCCAATAAGAGAGTTCCACTATAATCAGAAGATTACACTTTGCTCAACCACTAAGGAAGAGACTTCCAGTTGCTCAATCACAAAGAAAGAGGCTTCCAATTGCACAACCACAAAAGGAAGAGGCTTCTAGTGCTCAACCACAAAGGAAGAGGCTTCCAATGCTCAAGACACTAAGTCAAGAGACTTCCCAATGCTCAAGACACTAAGTCAAGAGACTTCTGACTCAGACCACAAAGGAATGAGGTTACAATTGCTCAGTATACAGACTGAGACTTTAGGGGCTAAACTGGTTTACAAATAAATGAGTTTGGGGTGAACACTTGATAAAATATCAGAGGTGTTCTCTTAATTCAACACAGGTTAAGACTCCTAACCTTAAGAAATTCTAAGTTACAAGACTGAAGAATTTCTAAGAGTTTTTGAACTTGACAGTAAAATAGAGCAAGGTTCAGCAATTTGATTTCAAGAGTCTTAGACAAATTTCTTCTTCAAATCTTCTTCCTTTTATAGAGGAAATAGAGCTGTTGAAGATTTGCTTGATTTGAGGAAAGAGCCGTTGCAATTTGAGCTAGGATTTCTGCAAATGAGTGCTGCACTTTTCCAATAAAACAGAGCAGCAGCCATTGAGTTGTTCTAACACATCCAGGCATTAAATGCGCACAGTAACACTTGCTTTTAAGCCACATCAGCCTTCAGAAGCTTCTGTGTGAACAGTGCATCCGAAGGTGCCTTTGTACGGATCAGAAGCTGCCTTCAAAAGTTGACTTTTGTTGACTTCCTTCAGAAGCTGCCTTCAGACTCAGACTTCAGAAGCTGGCTTCAGACGCAGGCTTCAGACTCTCACTTCAGGAGCACTACTTCAGGAGCACCACTTCAGGAGCACTTCTTCAGGAGCACTTCTTCAGACCCAGTTTCCTTCTAGCTTTGCAACATTGCTTCTTAGCTTTCCTTTGTTGCTCTAAGCTTGTTCTTTCATAACCATTCTTAATTTCCAATCAATAATCACTTGGTTCTGAAATCACTTGAACAAAGCATTAGCAAATAACCAATTTTCTCTTTAACACTTTGTTATCATCAAAACCATAAAGAGAGATATGTTTACACATAAATATTTCAACAATCTCCCCCTTAATTCATAAGAGAGTTGTTAAACACATTTTGTTCCAACAATCTCCCCCTTTTTGATGATGACAAACATAAGTATTAAATCAGAAAATTGTTGTTAACTTAATTAACAAGTTAACTGCAGGGTGTGAGGTTTGTAAGCTCCCCCTGAGTCTGATCCAGGTTAATTAAGTTCAGTTTAAATCACAAATGTGAAAATTTCAGAATTGTTGTTAAGTTTAATTAACAATCTGACTTCAGGAGAGGTTTGTAAGCTCCCCCTAGGTCTGGCAATCCTCAAGGTTAGGTTTGTAAGCTCCCCTTGATTCTTATCCATGTTAATTAAGCTTAACTTAAAAACAATATAGTGAAATTAACACTTAGAATTATAAATAAGTTGTTGACTTCAGGTTCTGAGGTTTGTAAGCTCTCTTCCTAATTCTGATAATCCACATGATGAGTTTTGTAAGCTCCCTGAGTCTTATCCAAGTTATTTTCAATTCATTTTAACTCACTAAGAGTTATGTATCTCACAGAATGGTATTTAGAGCAGAATTTCAATTCAGAGGCTAGTAGATAAAAACAGTTCTCATAAGTTAAGTTCAATCAGTATCAGAGCTTTAATACCTCAGAGCTTTAACTTATGTTCAGAGCCTCAGGCTTTAATACCTTTTACTCCCCTTTCATAAGTTAATATATTGACTGAATTTAACTTATATTTTGAGCTCAGGTGCTTTAATACTTGTTTTACCTTACTCCCCCTTTTGTCATAAACAAAAAGTTTTTAAAAGAGTTTGAAAACATGTATATTAGAGCATTTTAATCTCCCCCTTTTTAAAAGAGTTTGAAAACATTTCAAAGAGGTTCAGAATTGGGGAGGGTTGAAAACTATGTGAGATATTTATGCAATCATATAGATAATCCAGCAGCAAAGATAATCATCAGAGCATACTTGATTTTCAATGAGTATATGACATTGCATTGAAATTAGAATGTTGTTCAGAAGCAGAAAAAGTTCAGTGCTTCTGATCAGAGCATTTTGTGTTCAGACATGACTTGTTCAGTATAAATTGGTTCAGTATCAGAGCAAAACATGCAAGAAGGTATCAGAGTAGGTCTAACTTATTTAAAATAAAATAGTTCAGATCATAAACCAACTGAAAAGTTATATCAGAGTCTGATACCAAAAGACAGTTTTAAAACTGCTGAACTTGTATCAGAACCTGATACCAAAATATGAAGGTTTATCTCAGAGTCTGAAACCAAATTAAAACATTTCTAAAAACTGAACATTGTCTGATACACTTTGGGCATATGAAAAATGTGTCTGTGCTAAACAGTTTGAAAACAGACTGATACCAACTGAAAATTGTTTGTCAAGCAATTTTAACATTGAATATCAGAGCAGAAAATCACATTTTTAAATTGATGACTTTGGGAGGATTAGAGTATAAACTTTCAAAGCTTTAATCATCATTGCCCAGGGTTATACTTATCAGATTCTGACCAAACATTAGAATCCTATCAGATTCAGAAGTCAGAAAATCCAGGTTCTGATCCTTCAGACTCTAAAGTTTTTCAGGCTTAACTTTATTCAGACTCTCAGAACATGAGTGTCTGATAAGTCTTAGCTTATGATAAACTCAGAATCAATGATTTCATTCAGATTCAAGCACATTTTCAAGAGATAAAGTGCATGTTCAGATTCTTCTTAATAAAATCGAATCTTTCCTCTGTTAGGGGTTTGTGAATATGTCAGCCCATTGATGATCAGTATCAATGAACTGAATATCTAAAACACCCTTCTGAACATAATCTCTTATAAAATGATGTTTAATTTCTATGTGCTTGGGCCTAGAATGCAGAATTGGATTTTTAGACAGATATATTGCAGCAGTATTATCACAATAAATTGGAATATTATCTGCATGAATTTGATAATCCTCTAATTGATGTTTCATCCAGAGCAGTTGTGTGCTACAACTTGCAGCTGAGATGTATTCTGCTTTTGCTGTTGACAAAGCAATGGTTGCTTGTCTCTTGCTGGCCCAGGATATCAGATTCTTACCAAGAAACTGACAGTTTCCACTGGTGGATTTTCTTTCAATCCTGTCCCCAGCATAGTCAGCATCACAGAATCCAACTAGCTTATAATTTAGAGATTTCTTATACAGAAGTCCCAAATTAGTGGTTCCTTTCAGATACCTGAAGATTCTCTTGACAACAGTCATATAAGATTCTCTAGGATCTGATTGGAATCTAGCACACATACATACACTAAATAAAATATTTGGCCTAGAAGCAGTTAAGTATAGGAGAGAACCTATCATACCTCTGTACAACTTCTGATCTACTTTAGAGCCATTGTCCTCTTTGCTTAAGGTGCAGGTGGGATGCATTGGTGTTGTCATCAGCTTGCAATCATCAAGATGGAACTTCTTCAGAAGCTCCTTAGTGTACTTCGACTGATGAACATAAACAGCATCTTTGCATTGGTAGATTTGAATTCCCAAGAAGAATTTCAGCTCACCCATCATGCTCATTTCAAATTCATCCTGCATTAACTTTGAAAACTCTTTGCAAAGGGAGGCATTAGTAGAACCAAATATGATATCATCAACATAGATTTGTACAATTAAGATTTCTTTCTTAACAGTTTTCCTGAAAAGTGTATTGTCAACTTGACCTCTTACAAAACCATTTTTAATTAAGAAGTTGCTTAGTCTTTCATACCAAGCTCTGGGAGCTTGTTTCAGACCATACAAAGACTTCTTAAGTTTAAAAACATGATTTGGATATTTAACATCTTCAAAACCAGGAGGTTGTTTTACATACACTTCTTCAGAAATTACACCATTTAAGAAGGCACTCTTAACATCCATTTGATATAAGATGATATCATGATTAACAACATAGGAAAGAAGTAACCTGATTGCTTCCAGTCTTGCTACTGGAGCAAAAGTTTCAGTGTAATCAATTCCTTCTTGCTGGCTGTACCCTTGAGCTACTAATCTAGCCTTGTTTCTGATCACTTCTCCTTGTTCATTGAGCTTGTTTCTGAACACCCATTTTGTTCCAATGATGTTCTTATGATCAGGTCTTGCAACAAGATCCCAGACATCATTCCTTTGAAACTGGTTCAGTTCTTCTTGCATTGCTACAATCTAGCCATCATCAGCAAGTGCTTCATCAGCAGCTTCTGAAGGTTCTTCTGAGATTCTGACATCTGCAAAACTCTCAACCAGCTCTGGTATTTCATTACCAGGCTTCTTATCATCAAACCTAATATGTATAGCTTCTTCAACAACATGTGTTTCAGAATTATACACCTTGTATGCCTTAGATCTCTCTGAGTATCCTAGAAAGGTACCCTATTGAGCCTTGGCATCAAATTTCTTTAGGTAGATTTTATTGTTTAGTATGTAACATGTACAACCAAACTGATGAAAATAAGAAATATTTGGTTTTCTTCCTTTAAATAATTCATATGATGTTTTATTCAGAATGGGTCTGATATAGATCCTGTTCTGAATATAACATGCTGTGTTTACAGCTTCTGCCCAAATGTACTTAGCAATTTTAGACTCATGGATCATGGTTCTGGCCATTTCTTGTAAAGATCTGTTCTTTCTTTCTACAACTCCATTTTGTTGTGGAGTTCTAGGAGATGAGAACTCGTGGATAATTCCATGATCTTCACAAAAGTTTTCAAAAGGTTCATTTTCAAATTCCCCACCATGATCACTTCTGATTTTTAAAATTTTCAAATCAGTTTCAGTTTGTACTTATTTGCAGAATTTGTAAAACACATCATATGTTTCATTTTTGGTTCTGAGGAATTTAACCCAAGTCCACCTACTATAATCATCAACAATCACAAGTCCATACTTCTTCCCTTTGATTGAAGCTGTTCCAACAGGACCAAACAAATCAATATGAAGGAGTTCTAAAGGTTTTGAGGTGGAAACAATGTTCTTAGCTTTAAAAGAGGTTTTAGAAAATTTTCCAATTTGGCGTGCTGAACACAGAGCATCTGAGTGATAATCAATTCTGGGTAAGCCTCTGACCAGCTGTAACTTGCTAAGCTTAGAGATGAGTCTCCAGTTAGCATGTCCCAGCCTTTTGTGCCAGACCCATTTCTCATCACTCACAGACAGAAGGCAAACTACCTTCTGCTGAACCAATTTAGAAAAATTTATTTTATAAACATTGTTTTTCCTGCTGCCTCTGAACACTACAAACTTATTTTCATTGTTGATTACAGTGCAAGTGTTCTTATTAAACAGGACTTCATAATTACTATCACATAATTGACTTATGCTAAGTAAATTATGTCTAAGTCCATCTACCAGCCAAACATTATCAATGAACAGGGAAGAATTACCTATCTTATCAGTACCAATGATCTTTCCTTTCTGACTTCCTCCAAACCCCACAGTTCCTCCCTCTTTCAGAGTTAGGGTTTGGAACATAGACTTGTCCCTTGTCATATGATGCGAGCATCCACTGTCCAGGTACCAGGACCTTTCCTTTTCTTTGGATGTTAAGCATATCTGCAATTGAAATGATCTCAGACTTAGGTACCCAAATTTTCATGGGTCCTTTGGGGCTAGTCCTGAAAGGTTTTGGCTTCTTGTGTCCGAAGTTATGATATTCAGGCTTGTTCTGATACTTTGGATATGCACCCTTGTATCTTGAATAAGTCTGAGTTTTAGAACCTGAGTTCTTCAGAACCTGAGTTCTCAAAGGTTTGGACTCAGATTTCTTCAGAACCTGAGACTTGAAGGTCTTTGGTTCTGAGTCCTTTAGAGTTTGAACCATTGAGCACTTTGGTTCTGATCTCTTCAGAATTCTAACTTTGTTTACTTCCGGCACAAGGCAAGCTTCATTTTTGCCTTTCTTAAAACATTTAGAAGCAGAAAATTGATTGGTTTGCTTTTGCTTGCTCTCCTTAACATTCTGAGATTGAAAATGTTTTATTTTGACTGGTTTAATAGATTTTGAAGTTTTAATAAACCCAGTCTTTGAAAAATTTTGAATCAGATTTATTCAGATTCTGAGACTTACTAGTTCCAGGTTCTGAACTCTTCAGATTCTTAACATTTTCAGGTTCAGAGTCTGATTTCCTCTTACTCTTAGGCTTAGGACCTTTTGGCTTATATTTAGGCAAGGTTTTAACATCTGCCTTCATCTTACCCTTAGATTCAGAAGCTTCAGAGTCTGAGCTGTTCAGAACTTCAGACTTAGTCTCAGATTCTGATACTTTCAACTTTTCAGAGTTATCAGAAGCAGGCTCAAAGCATATACCATTGCCTTTTAAAATATTTTCAGAACATGAAGGTGAGTTTAATTCATTTGAAGGTTTGAATGAATCATAGCCAATGCCTTCACCTTTGTTTCTGATCATATTATACATCATAGAGGCAATTTTAGTTCTATTGAATCCAGTTAAGATGAAATCCTGAAGAGCTATTTCCTGTTCATTAGGAACCTCTTCAGATTTCTCATGAGCCTCTTTTCTGAGTTCTTCAACTTCTTCATCATATTCAAAAATTTGATTCTGAAGTTTAAGATTTTCCTCAGATAGCAAGTTAGTTTGATTTTTCAAAGATTTAATTTCTTTTAACTTGCTTTTAAGATGACTCATAAGATCATTAACTGTTTCAATCAATTCAGATCTAGAGAGTTCAGAGTATACCTCATCTTCTTCATCAGAATCAGAGAATGATTCTGCATCAGAAAATGCAGTTGCCATCAAGGCCAGGTTTGCTTCTTCCTCATCAGATTCTGACTCATTGTCCAGATCATCCCATGTTTCCATGAGACTCTTTTTAAGCTTGTTTCTGAAACTGCTGGACTTTGAGCTGGACTTCTTTGCTTTTTCCTTTGATTTTTCCTTCTGAAGATCAGGACAGTCAGCAATGAAGTGCCCAGGCTTCTTGCAGTTGTAACAACTTTCCATCTGGATATCCATCTTTGAACCAGAACCAGACCCTCTAAAGTTACTGCTTCTGTTAGAGAATTTTTTCTTTCTATTCATTAGATACTGAAGCCTTTTAGAAAGCATTGCAAGCTCATCAGCATCTGAATCTTCATCAGAATTTCCCTCAGGAAGTTCTTCTTCAGATTCAATAGCTTTCAAAGCTTTAGCAGGCTTTCTTTTAGACTTCAGAGCAAATGTTTTTGGTTCTCTAACAGACTCATCCTCATTGAGTCCCAGTTCATGCACCTTGAGGGAGCTTATCAGATCCTCAATACTTAAAGTATTCAGATCCTTAGCTTCCTCAATAGCAGTCACTTTAGGTCTCCATTTGGATGGCAAACTTCTTAAGAGTTTGTTCACATGATCAGCTGTGGTATAACTCTTCTTCAGAATCTGAAGTCCAGAAACCAGAGTCTGAAATCTTGAGAACATAGTCTCAATATTTTCATCCTCTTTCATTCTTAACAGTTCATATTGCTGAACAAGAATGTTTGCCTTAGCTTCTCTAACCTTTTTGTTACCTTCATAGTTAAAGCAGAGGGATGTGAATATGGCTTTAGCAGTTGACTTGTCACTCAGCTTCTGATACTCTGAGTGAGGTAGTGAATCCACAATAATGCCTCTGACATTATGGTGTTTTCTATATATCTTCCTTTCAGCATCACTCAGAGCTCTTCTGTTGACAGCAACACCTTCTTCATCAACTGGAATTGTGATTCCATCTTCTATGATGTCCCATAGTGAATCATCAATCCCAATAATATGACTGTACATTTTACTCTTCCACCAAGAGAATTTTTCTGGGTCACCAGTAAACATAGGGGGTTTATTGTGTGACCTAGACTTCTTTTCTTCAGTACCATAGTCATATTGTACATTTCTTTGATTTCTGGGAGAGGGTGGATTTCTGGGAGAGGGTGGAGGTGAACTACTTGTTGAGGTCATGTTTTTCTCAGGATCCTACTGACACACTGTAAAGTGTTAATATCAGAACCGGAGCTCTGATACCAACAGAAGGTGAGAAAAACACACACACAAGAAGGGGGGGGGTTGAATTATGTGACTCAAAAACTTGTTCTTTTCTTTTCAAAAGCTTAACACTAGTTCAGAACCAGGTTCTGAACTGTTATCAGAAGTATATGCAGCGGATTAACAAGTTAAAAGGAGAAGGGGAAGAGAGACACACAAAATTTTATACTGGTTCCTTCTCAATGTGAGAAGTAGTCCAGTCCCCTTGTTTTCCAACAAGAGAGTTCCACTATAATTAGAAGATTACACTTTGCTCAACCACTAAGGAAGAGACTTCCAGTTGCTCAATCACAAAGAAAGAGGCTTCCAATTGCTCAACCACAAAGAGAGAGGCTTCTAGTGCTCAACCACAAAGGAAGAGGCTTCCAATGCCCAAGACACTAAGTCAAGAGACTTTCCAATGCTCAAGACACTAAGTCAAGAGACTTCTGACTAAGACCACAAAGGAATGAGGTTACAATTGCTCAGTATATAGACTGAGACTTTAGGGACCAAACTAGTTTACAAATAAATGAGTTTGGGATGAACACTTGATAAAATATCAGAGGTGTTCTCTTAATACAACACAGGTTAAGACTCTTAACCTTAAGAAATTCTATGTTACAAGACTGAAGAATTTCTAAGAGTTTTTGAACTTGACAGCAAAACAGAGAAAGGTTCAGCAATTTGATTTCAAGAGTCTTAGACAAATTTCTTCTTCAAATCTTCTTCCTTTTATAGAGGAAATAGTGCTATTGAAGATTTGCTTGATTTGAGGAAAGAGCCGTTGCAATTTGAGCTAGGATTTCTGCAAATGTGTGCTGCACTTTTGCAATAAAACAGAGCAGCAGCCATTTTTGAAATGGCCTACCTTAAAAGCTAGAGTATGTTTGGGTCAGGGAGACAACTGTTCCATTGAGTTGTTCTGACACATCCAGGCATTAAATGCGCACAGTAACACTTGCTTTTAAGCCACATCAGCCTTCAGAAGCTTCTGTGTGAACAGTGCATCAGAAGGTGCCTTTGTACGGATCAGAAGCTGCCTTCAGAAGTTGACTTTTGTTGACTTCCTTCAGAAGCTGCCTTCAGACTCAGACTTCAGAAGCTGACTTCAGACGCAGGCTTCAGACTCTCACTTCAGGAGCACTACTTCAGGAGCACCACTTCAGGAGCACTTCTTCAGGAGCACTTCTTCAGACCCAGTTTCCTTCTAGCTTTGCAACATTGCTTCTTAGCTTTCCTTTGTTGCTCTAAGCTTGTTCTTTCATAACCATTCTTAATTTCTAATCAATAATCAATTGGTTCTGAAATCACTTGAACAAAGCATTAGCAAATAACCAATTTTCTCTTTAACACTTTGTTATCATCAAAACCATAAAGAGAGATATGTTTACACATAAATGTTTCAACAATCTCCCCCTTAATTCATAAGAGAGTTATTAAACACATTTTGTTCCAACAACATAACGTCTCAGTGAGCTCCGGCCCTACCTACTGTTGGCAACCACGGGGGAAACCTAGGGTCGCCGTGCCTACTCTTGGTAATCTTGGGGATACCTTCTTGGACCTCCTCTCTTTCATCACCCCCTCTTCCCCATCTGGCGCTTTCCTCTTCTTCTCCTCTCGACTTCTCTCTTGCGCCACTTCAACGTCAACGTCGCACTCAGGTTGAGCGTCAAGAACAACCTCAGCTTTCCTTTTAGACTTGCGAAGGATAAGCCCAGAAGGATCGCTGGCGTCCGACACCCCGCCCGATTTCTTGGCTTTCATCTCGGCCAAATACTTCTTCCTCTCCGAAGCTGTTAGAGGCGCCATTGATTGTGCAAGTCAAAAACCAAAGCCAATACACAAGTTAGTAAAGGAAAAGGCGAGAAAGCTAGACAAGTAGGGTTACGAAATCAACTCACGCAAATAAGTCTCTAAGCTATCAACATTCCCCTCCCTATTCAGCAACTCCCGGATATCTATGGGCAGCATCTTGTCCAAGAAGGAAACGACATCTTTTTCATACCCACTCAAATGCTCGTAAGCAAACCCAGTAATAGAAGCTGGAGAACTCGTCCAGCAGATGGGGAATTTTAATTCGTTCTGTACACGCACCGCGGCGTCCTCGCAATCCTCTATTCCCCTCACCCTAAGGAAGGTTCGTCTCCATTTCTTGTAATGAGACGCATAAGGGGGAAACAACCGTTTCCCAGGAGTGGCGCCAACGGACACCCAGGACGCCTTGTCTACCCCCTTAGTACCATAAAAACTAAAGAAGCAACCAGCAGAGGGTTCAAAGCCTAAACCCTCACACGCGGTCTCGAAGGCCCGGATGAACGCCCAACTGTTGGGCTGAAGCTGCGAGGGCGCCACATTTAACTACCTCAGGACATTTACTTCGAAGGGCGTGAATGGATACTGAAATTCCTGGCAACCTGATTGAAATATGCTGTGCACAATGTTGGCACAACTGTCCGAGCGCGTGTCTACTCAGAACTACAATTAAAATAGCACAACGTAACAAAGCGCAAATTAAAAGGAACACAGCGGAAATAAAAAGTACACAGAGAGTTTGTTAACCCAGTTCGGAGCAACTCTCCTACTCTGGGGGATACCAATCCAGGAATGATTCCACTATTATAGTTCTAGTGAAAAGACCAACGCAGACACACTACTTGACTTTGCACCTAGACCCTACCAGTGGCAACTCTATCTAGGAACTCCTAGATATGAGACCCCGTCTCAATTCCTACGAACAACACACACAGTATTGTTATCAAACACACAAAACATAAAACACAACCAAGAGAAACACACGCTAATAACACATACTCACTCCGTACTTAAAAGCTTAGGAGTAGCTTACAAATTACAACACAAAACAAACTCAGTCCTTAGCTTGAATCAGGGAGATACAAGCAAGGCTCACAATTAACAAACAAAACCCTAAAAACCTTAAAACACACGCTTTGCTAACACACACGGTTTTTAGTTGCCCAACTAGGATTTGCCTTCATGAATATATAGTACTCAGATACCACGGGTCTGGGCTTCAAAATAGAGCATGGACATTGACCGGTCCAGCTGAAAAACGATCTTCTAGAAATAATAAAAAGCTTCCAAATATCTTGTGGAACAAATGGCAAGGCAAATAAAACTTCAAACAAATCTTCAATCAGATACACGCGCCTTGATCAGCAAGCTAGAGGAAAATAAATCTTCAAGCAAATCTTTGGAAGATTGCGTATACAAATATAAAGCGCTAGCTGGCGCGAAAACACAACTCACGTAATGCTGTTCCATATGCTACCACATCTGTCCCAGCATCTGGCTAGTAGATGTTTTTGCAAAATGTAGCCAATCTACAAAAACCCTACAATCTCCCCCTTTGGCAAATTTTGGCTAAAACACTCTAGAGCCAGTACTTTGAAAAACACACAGATAAGATTCCTTCACGTCAACACAGGCACACAACAAGGAAAGAAAAAATCGTAGCATAGAGTGAGATTACTTCAAAGCGAGAAATAGTCAAAGATGGCTTGCAAGTAGAATCAGAGGCATGCACCAGATAACACAAACATCTAGCCTCATAGGAACAACCAGAGAGAAATAAACTCTCATATAGTGGAATCACATAGATAAGGGAAAAAATAAATTTCCACACACCAAGAAAAAAAACTTAAGATAGCTCCCCCTCAAAACATGCATGTACCAGAACTCCCCCTCAACATATACTACACTCCCCCTCAACACATGTAGCCATACATAATAGAGGCTTCAAATCAGCACACAAGCAACAGATAAGAAATCAAATTCTACTCCCCCTTTTTAGCCAAAAATTCTGAAAACCAATAGATAGGGCAAACTCATAGAAAGGGCATAGAGCCATAAAGAGTGCAGAGAAACCACATAGAGTGCATATTACAGACCAGAAGCACACAGAGGTGCATAAGAATTCAGGGCATAGCCCAGTCACCAAAAAAAATACATCAAAAGATCAGAACAAAACAAGAAAATCAAAAATCCTCAGAATCAGCAGAGGAATCTTCAGAGTCACCAGCAGAAGCAACAGGCACATTGCCTCCTTCTTCCTCATCCTGCTCACCCTCATCATCAGCTTCAGCCTTCAAAGCTGCAATTATCTTGTCAATCTTCACCTTCCTAGCTCCAAGGGCCACACTTGTCTCAGTAAGATCAGCAATCATTTGCTTTCTGGAGGGCACACCAGATGTCCGGACAGAAGTACCAGCTACATCAGCATCATGTGTCTCAGACAGCAGACTGCAATCCAAAGCCATAGGACCAGGCCTCTTGCAGGGCTCATCACTACTGATCAAAATATCAGGGTGCTGCTGAAGAATAATTCCACACAGGAGGGTAGGAAAAGCAATTGGAAACTTAATAGCAAAAGATTTAGCATGCTCCAAAACTTGATAATAGATGTAGGCTCCATAATCAAAGGAAGACTTGGTTCCCACAGCATAAATGAACTTGGCCAACCCAGATGCAACAGAATTTGAGTGAGTGGTTGGAGTCCAATTTTGAGCACAGATCCTATTCAAAGCAGCATACAAAGGAGACAGTTGAGCAGAAGACAAATGCTTTGGCCAATGTCTAAGCTTGTTATCAGTGATTGTCTTGCAGATAGTGTCCTCAGTGACCTCAAGCTCAGGGGTCTCCTCAGTAGACCTCTCAAGGTATGCATTGATCACCATAGGAGAAAAATTGACACACTTACCACGAACAAAAACCTTCCTATACTCAGGGTTTCTTGTGTCATCACACTCATCAGAAACATTCACCAAAAACTCCCTGACCAGCTTATCATAGCATGGACCCAGATTTCTCACAGTCTTCATCAGACCAGCAAACTCCAACAAATCAACCAGCTTTTGACACTTGAACACATCTTCTTTAAGATTTCTTTCAAGACCCAGTCTTCTGTGGTATATGAACTTCCACCTAGAGGAACCATTTTCCAAATGAAAGGAAACATTATCAAGAGGGGCAGGAGGAATAGTCAGAGGTATCTTCATACCCTTCATTGTTTTTCTGGAAGCCCCACCAGATGTGGCAGCTTCAGGCTCAGCAACCTCAAACTCAGAGTCACTAGAGGGAGGGTCTTTTCTTTTTAAGCTCTTCTTCTTGTGACCACTTTGAGCCACCTTCTTGCTTCCAGCCTTGGGGGGACCATACACAGGCCTCTTCCCAGCCTTTACAGTTTTCTTCTTCCTATCCTTTTCTCCTTCACTGACAACTGCAGCAGTTTTGTCAGCTTTGCTCCTTGTCCTGCGAGCAACACCAATAGTACCAGTTTCTTCCTGAGGTCTTTCTTCAGGCACAGCTTCCTCAACAACAATAGTGTCAGCACAGTCTAAAATAGCAGTCTCAGTATCATCTACAACATCTTGAGTCTCAGTCCCTTCATCTTCAGACTCTGAGGACTCACTCTCAGGGACACTCACAGAACCAGAAATATTAGGAACTACCACATCAGGCTCCTCTCGAGCTTGTGACAAAGATGCGGGAGCATCTGTCACAGCATTCTTTGTTGTGGCAGGGGAATCAGCAGGTGTCTCAGACACGGCCGTATCAACATCATTCTTTGCACCAGAATCAGTAGTAACATCTTTTTCGATAGGAGAATTCGAAGAATCACCAACTAATTTTTCATCTACCTTAGGATTATCAGAACCTAGGGTTTCGGGCATGGCTACAGTACTCTCAACAGCGACATTTTCAGATTCAGTGACAGAAGGTTCAGCATGTGGTTCAACAACAGTTGATACAAAAGGGTTGTCCTTAAGGTACAGATCATCCATACTAAGTCCTACTCTTGGAGCAGCAGGAGTGGTAGAAGATTTACCTTTTGATTTTGATCTGGTGTTCACAGCGGTGGAGGAGGCAGCTTTGCTAGATTTGGCAGGTGTCTTCCTTCGTGGTGCAGATGCCCTAGTTCGACGCTTCTTTGTAGGAGCGCTAGGGATAGTGGTGAGGGGTTGCGCATCAGTGATGACGGCTTCAGCAGCTTGATCTTGTGTAGTTGGATGAGAAGACGAATCAGCCATGGTGATGATTTTGAATGTGAAGGTATGAGAAGTGGACGATTTTTGAATGAAGATGTGCGCGGTAAGAGAGGCAATGAGAGGTTGAGAGAAGTTAAGACAAAGATAATGATGATAACGTGCAAGAGTTTTGAAAAAGGCAAGTGTGCAATAACCTCCTTGAGTGACGTGCAATAAGCGGTTGACGAGGGAAAAAATAATAGCTGCACGCCCCTTGCACATTAATTGCTACAATTCTTCAACTAAGCATATCCCCAACTTCCGTCTTAATTTTTCAAATTGATTAGCATCAAGGGCTTTGGTAAAAATATCTGCTAATTGCTCTTCAGTTGAAACATGTTCAAGAGTAACAATTTTGTCTTCAACAAGATCCCTTATAAAATGATGTCTAATGTCAATGTGTTTGGTCCTGCTATGTTGAATAGGATTCTTGGAGATATTAATTGCACTCAGATTGTCACAATATAATGTCATAGCATCTGTCTTGACATTGTATTCACTCAGCATCTGTCTCATCCACAACAATTGAGAACAACTACTACCAGCTGCTATGTACTCAGCTTCAGCTGTAGACAAAGAAATGCAATTTTGCTTCTTACTGAACCAGGATATAAGGTTGTTGCCTAGAAAGAAACATCCACCAGAGGTACTCTTTCTATCATCTGCACTTCCAGCCCAGTCAGCATCACAATATCCAAACAACACAGTACTTTCCCCATGAGAATACAACATACCATAATCACTAGTACTATTCACATACTTCAGAATTCTCTTTACCTGAGTCAGGTGACTTATTTTTGGTTCAGCTTGGTACCTGGCACAGACTCCAACTGCAAATGTAATATCTGGCCTACTTGCTGTAAGATATAGAAGACTTCCTATCATACTCCTATACATGCTTTGGTCAACATCCACACCTTTCTCATCCTTTGATAATTTTACATGTGTGGGAGCAGGAGTTCTTTTATGAGCAGCATTTTCCATCCCAAATTTCTTGACTATATTTTTAGCATACTTACTTTGAGAGATAAATATAGTATCTTCCATTTGTTTCACTTGAAGACCAAGAAAGAACTTTAGCTCACCTACAAGACTCATCTCAAATTCAGATTGCATTTGCTGAACAAAATGCTCTATCATCTGGTCAGACATTCCTCCAAAGACTATGTCATCTACATATATTTGAGCAATCATCAACTGTCCATTTTCATCTTTCACAAACAGGGTCTTGTCATTTCCCCCCTTCCTATAGCCATGGTTGATTAGAAACTCAGCAAGTCTCTCATACCAAGCTCTAGGAGCTTGCTTCAGGCCATATAGAGCTTTCTTCAATTTGTACACATGGTTTGGAAAACTAGGATCAATGAAGCCTTTAGGCTGTTCCACATAAACCTCTTCATTTAAGTACCCATTGAGAAAAGCACTCTTGACATCCATCTGATACAACTTGAATTTTAGTATGCATGCAATCCCAAGTAACAATCTAATAGATTCCAACCTAGCTACAGGAGCAAAGGTCTCATCAAAGTCTACACCTTCAATTTGAGAATATCCTTGTGCAACCAGTCTAGCTTTGTTTCTAGTGATAGTACCATTTTCATCAGACTTGTTTTTATAAACCCACTTGGTACCTATAACATTCACATTATCTGGTCTAGGAACTAGGTCCCACACATTACTTCTCTTGAACTGAGTTAACTCTTCTTGCATAGCATTTATCCAGAACTCATCAGTTAGAGCTTCCTTAACATTCTTTGGTTCAAGTTTAGATATAAAGCAAGAATTTGATACCTCATCATAGTTCCTTCTAGTTGTGATCCCTTGGTTAGGATCGCCAATGACTTGATCTATGGGATGATTTTTCTGAACTCTGATAGATGGTCCTTTGTTGGGAGCAGTCTTCTCTGGGCCAGTTACTTCAGAATCTTGCTTATCACTTGCTTCATCTGCTTTCTTTGCTTCCTGTAGGTCAGAAGCTGCGTCAAATGTAGCATCATCTGGCATAGCATTATTTCCTTCATCATCTACAACAACATTTATGGATTCCATCACTGTCTTGGTTCTGGAGTTGTATACTCTATAGGCTCTGCTGTTTGTAGAATAGCCTAGAAAGATTCCCTCTTCACTTTTAGCATCCATCTTTCTTCTTGGTTCCCTGTCAGCTAGAATATAACATTTACTACCAAACACATGAAAGTGCTTCACTGTTGGCTTCCTGTCCTTCCATAGCTCGTACAAGGTTGTAGATGTACCTTTTCTCAAAGTCACTCTATTATGAATATAGCAGGCTGTGTTCATGGCTTCAGCCCAAAAGAAAAATGGCAGCTTCTTTGCATGTAGCATAACCCTAGCAGATTCTTGCAAAGTCCTGTTCTTTCTTTCAACTATCCCATTTTGTTGAGGAGTAATGGGTGCGGAGAACTCATGAAATATTCCTTCAGAAATACAGAAATCAGAGAACTTACCATTCTCAAACTCCTTCCCATGGTCACTTCTGATTCTAACAATTCCACAATCCTTTTCTCTCTGAAGTTGTAAGCAAAGATCCTTGAATTTTTCAAACGTGTCTGATTTCTCCTTAATGAAATTTATCCAAGTATATCTAGAAAAATCATCAACAACAACAAAAGCATACTTCTTACCACCTAAGCTTTCGACTTGCATGGGTCCCATTAAGTCCATGTGCAATAGCTCAAGAACTCTGGATGTGGACAGATGTTGCAGCTTCTGGTGAGGCATCTTGGTCTGTTTTCCTATCTGGCATTCTCCACATATACTTCCTTCCTGAATTTGGAGTTTTGGTAAACCTCTGATGGCTCCTTCAGCAATAGCTTTCTTCATGCTTCTGAGATTCAGATGTCCAAGCTTTTGGTGCCATAGCTTAACTTCATCTTCTTTGGTTATTAGACAAGTAGATAACTTTGCTTTTTCTTGAGAGACCCACAAGTAGCAATTGTCCTTTGATCTAATACCTCTCATCAGGATGTCCCCTTCACTGTTAGCAACTAAGCATTCACTCTTAGTAAAGTTGACCTTCATCCCTTGATCGCACAGTTGACTAATACTAATTAAGTTGGCAGTTAATCCTTTCACAAGAAGCACCTTATCAAGTTTGGGTAGCCCCTCTTCCACAAGATTTCCTACACCCTTTATTTCTCCTTTGGCTCCATCCCCAAAAGTCACAAAACTTGTAGCATAGGGCTTAACATCAGTCAAATAATTTTTATCACCAGTCATATGTCTGGAACATCCACTGTCAAAGTACCAATCATTTCTGGATGACACTCTCAGAGATGTATGAGCAATTTGAGCAATCTCATCAGCTTCTGGTTCTATTTTTCTAAGATCCATATTGTTGCTTGTGAAATTATCATTTTTCTGCTTCCACTGCTTTTTGGTGATCTTTACTGTGGGATCAGGTCTTGGTGAATAGGTCCTGTCTGGGTAACCATGTAATTTAAAACAGAAAGGTCTGATATGTCCTTTTCTTCCACAGTAATGACATACCCAAGCATAATTCCTTCCTTTTGATCTGGTCCTATATCCTGATGCCTGTTGTCTCACCTGATGCTGGGGCATCTGTCTTGGCATAGTATGATCATGAGTACTAACAGGTGCCACAAACTGTCTCACTGGTAATAGTTTCTGCTGAGGCATAGAACTGTAGTCAAACCCAATACCTTTAGAATCTCCAGGTTTCTGTCCTATATCCAGAATTTCGTCTAAAGCATCAGTACCTTTGTTCATCATCCGCAGTTGCTTGTTCATATTGCCAATCTTGGAAGTAAGTAAGATAACCTCATCATTGAGGTCTGAGTTTATTTTCAGAAGTTTGTCTTTCTCAGCTTGCAGGAGAGCGATGGTCCCTTTTTGTTTTTCTAGAGTTTTACAAACTTCCTCACTTTTGAGATATAGCTCCTTGTAAGAATCAGTCAGTTCATCATATGTTAGCTCTTCATCACTAGATTCATTGTCAGATGTGCACACTCCAGTCAAGGCATTCACATGTTTTGCAGTTTCAGGTTCTTCTTCTGATTCATCCTCATCAGTCCAAGACACAGTCATCACCTTCTTTTGTTTCTTCAGATACGTTGCACACTCAATTCTGATGTGACCAAAACCTTCGCATTCATGGCATTGCACCCCTTTGCTTTGATTGATTTTGTCATCAGTTCTAGGTTTCCTCTGATTGTTGACATTTTTATAGATGCTGCGACTGTTGTCCGGAGCATTTGTCCTAGGGCGTCTGTCCATCCTCTTCACAACTTTATTAAATTGTTTGCCCAACAACACAATATCTTCAGAGATGCTCTCATCAGTATCTAAATTACTCTCCACATCATCTTCATCAGTGTTGGAGATGAAAGCAATGTTCTTGTCTTTCTTTTCAGATCTTTCATTAACCTTTAATTCAAAAGTTTGGAGAGATCCAATCAACTCATCAACTTTCATATCTCCAATATCTTGGGCCTCCTCGATAGCACATACTTTCATATCAAATTTCTTAGGCAGGGACCTGAGAATTTTGCTTACCAGTTTTTCATCGGATATCTTTTCCCCCAAGGATTCAAAAGTGTTAGCATATTCTAGCACATTCATGTGAAAGTCATGAACACTCTCTCCTTCTTTCATTCTCAAATTCTCAAACTGTGTTGTTAGCAGTTGTAGCCTTGACTTCTTGACCTTTTGAGTACCTTCATGAGCTGTTCTTAGGATATCCCAAGCTTCCTTGGCAATAGTACATTGTTTAATCAACCTGAACATGTTCTTGTCAACACCATTAAACAAAGCATTCAGGGCTTTAGAGTTTCCAACAGCTGCAGTGTCTTCTTCTGTAGACCACTCCTCTTCTGGTTTCAACTCATCAGTATCAACATTATTCGCATCTTTTATTTTAGGAGGGACCCATGCCTTGATCACAGCCTTCCAAGCTCTGTTGTCTAGAGATTTCAAGAAAGCTGTCATGCGTGATTTCCAAATGTCATAGTTTGACCCATCCAACAAGGGTGGTCTGTTCACCAGTCCTCCTTCTTTATCCATTGAGCCAGAAACTTCTTTCCCTGGAGCTCACCCACACAGAACAGGGTGCCTACTCTGATGCCAATTGAAATTCCTGGCAACCTGACTGCAATATGCTGTGCACAATGTTGGCACAACTGTCCGAGCGCGTGTCTACTCAGAACTACAATTAAAATAGCACAACGTAACAAAGCGCAAATTAAAAGGAACACAGCGGAAATAAAAAGTACACAGAGAGTTTGTTAACCCAGTTCGGAGCAACTCTCCTACTCTGGGGGATACCAATCCAGGAATGATTCCACTATTATAGTTCTAGTGAAAAGACCAACGCAGACACACTACTTGACTTTGCACCTAGACCCTACCAGTGGCAACTCTATCTAGGAACTCCTAGATATGAGACCCCGTCTCAATTCCTACGAACAACACACACAGTATTGTTATCAAACACACAAAACATAAAACACAACCAAGAGAAACACACGCTAATAACACATACTCACTCCGTACTTAAAAGCTTAGGAGTAGCTTACAAATTACAACACAAAACAAACTCAGTCCTTAGCTTGAATCAGGGAGATACAAGCAAGGCTCACAATTAACAAACAAAACCCTAAAAACCTTAAAACACACGCTTTGCTAACACACACGGTTTTTAGTTGCCCAACTAGGATTTGCCTTCATGAATATATAGTACTCAGATACCACGGGTCTGGGCTTCAAAATAGAGCATGGACATTGACCGGTCCAGCTGAAAAACGATCTTCTAGAAATAATAAAAAGCTTCCAAATATAGAACAATATCTTGTGGAACAAATGGCAAGGCAAATAAAACTTCAAACAAATCTTCAATCAGATACACGCGCCTTGATCAGCAAGCTAGAGGAAAATAAATCTTCAAGCAAATCTTTGGAAGATTGCGTATACAAATATAAAGCGCTAGCTGGCGCGAAAACACAACTCACGTAATGCTGTTCCATATGCTACCACATCTGTCCCAGCATCTGGCTAGTAGATGTTTTTGCAAAATGTAGCCAATCTACAAAAACCCTACAGATACTTCACGCCCAAATCTTCAAAGACCGCCGTGTACATGTAGAAGAACTCGTGAGCCATACCCCTTGGCATCCGTAAGTAAACTTTCTCACCAGGGCGGCAGGGCTCAAGAATCACGTCTTTTTCGCGTCCTGTCGAAGAAACACTAATTTTGCTTCGGAACAGCGCCACTCGCTGAGGATCCATATACATGGACTCCGAGCGCATCATTTCGTTAGCAAAATCCCCTGGTCCCGAACTACTAGCAGACGCCATACAGCGAGTTTCTCTCGTGTGGGAGGGACCTGGACGAACAGAAAGAATAATACAATCAGATGAATTCCTGCTATCATCTTTCCCCTCACTATCGCTCGAGTCGCTCAAAAATTCTACTAAAACGGAATGGCCATAATAGGCATTTTCAAAAGCAACCCAATCGGTGGTTCCATCCAATCATTTCGCAAGTCTAACCGCCTCTCTCAATAACACATCCCTCTCCTCCGAATTAGCCGGAGATGTTATGTTGCCCTTCCCGTCACACTCTCTGATAACTACCATATCCTAACCTGAACTACAAAAACGAAGAGCTAACGTACAGAGGACGAATTCGAAAAAGGGATTACCTGTTTTGTATGAAAGAAGTGGCAAGGAGAAAAGGAATAATCTGGTTTTGGAGAGTGCGATGATTCTCGGAACTATTTACGATTGGTGAAGGATATACGCTTTTAAATGAGAAAAGAGAAAGAAAGTGAAAAAGCAAAAACTGAACAGGAGACATGGGAAGTAGATCCGAGTACAGTTCAAAGTACAAAGCTTGGGAAAACGCGCAGATGACGTCACTTAAGTGGGCACGATTTCCAAGAACCGTTGCAATGCGAACACGTCAGCGAGAGTGAAAGGTCGCTTCACGTTAGCCGTCGGATCCCACTAAGAGGCGTCCTCAACATGTAGTTTAACGGGCGCGGCGAGCTAATCTACTCAAAGGAGTCGTTTCTACACGAAGTTTAATCACTTCGCCTTATATTAAGACTCGTGCTTGTTAGGGTAATATAGGCTAGCGCCCATACTCTCGATGGAATAGCGCTCGTTAAGGCACTCAAAAACAGAAACGTGGAGCTAGTACCCAGGTTGGGCTAGTCCCCGTGTTGGGCTGGTACCCACGTTGAGTTAGTGTCCGTGTTGGGCTAGTAGCCACGCAGGGTTTAAACACCCATGTTGGGCTAGCACTCATAAAATTTTTTCATATAGCTTCGTGACTGGTAAGCCCCACTTGTTGGGCAAAAGATCATAGGCAAATCCCCCCGTAAACAGTTTAACCACTTCGCCTTGTACTAAGACTCGTGCTTGTTGGGCTGTGGACCGTAGATCTCACCATCTAGGACTTGAGATCCTAATGACAAGGGTGTAAGCCCTTGGAATAAGGCTGGACGCCCTCCAGAGGGCGCAGGGCCCACTTTACAGTCATAAATAACCCTAGGTGACCTTCTTAAAGGGCACCCTTTGGGGGCGCCCTCAGCAGCTTACGAGGGCGCCCTAGTCATGGTTTTGGCCCTTTACGATTTGGGCCCAAAACCATGACCGGGTAGGCCCAAGAGAGGCTACAAATAGTAACCTTGGGATCATTCCCAAGGCATGACCTAAACAGAGCTCAGAAACCCTAGTTTCCATACATTGTACTCACTGCCAGTACAGTAACAAACACTAAACCTAACGAAGCCAAAAACAAAATCAAAACATACGGCGAGTCGAAATTAAAACTTACAGAATTATGGCTTTCTCGAATAGAGATTTGAGCGTGAACAAGAAGGAATATGAGGCAACCGAGTCGAAATTGAAACTTACGACAACTAGTGAGAATGACGGCGAGAGACGAAGATTCAGTCAGAACGATGACGAGAGACGGAGATTTGAGTATGAAGACTGATTGATTGAGTTAGGGTTCGTGAAAATTTGTGAAAGTGTGAAAGGGAAAGTGAAAGTGTGAAAGGGAAAGTGAAAACTTTTTAAATGGGGTCAACCGATTTAATATCATTTAAAGTTAAAAACTTCCATTACACCTAGCTTTTTAAGTCAAGTGGATAGCAACCCACTTAAAATCCCTGTGTTAATAAGTGTTTTTTGTACTAGTGCAAGTTAAAAGGTCAAACTCTTACTACCAAGTATGCATAATGCCATGTGTTAAAATAAACATTGTTGATATATATTTCAAGAGATGGTATTATCAATTGAAACAATTAGCTTGCTACCACTTTACTTCACTCAAGTTATCATCAGGTACCAAGTTTTCTTTTTTGGTGTAGTGATTTTGGTATGCTTTTCCACCGCTCGACCTCAATTGGGATTTCTCGGTGCCATTCAATGTATTCTTGTTAGAGCATAGCCGTTACAATTAATTACACAAGTTCAGGTTCGGTGATCCAGCTAGCATAATTCTCCTGGCCGTTTTACGATTTCAGACTCTGATATTTGTACCAGCTTCTGTTGTTCCATTTGATTGGCAGGCAGAGTTTTCAGCACCGGCGGTCTTCTCCCCAGCTGTGCGGGTGCAGCCTTCTCTCAAGCATGCACCTGCGATTGCACCTGCATCAATCTCTTTTGCACAGGCGTTAACCTCATCGCACAATGTTGCTTCGAATGAGAATTTGCCTCAGTCGTCCATCCGAGGTGAGGCCGTTTGTATCAAAATATCTCAGGCAACATATGAGAAAGGAATTGAAGTTTGCAAGAGGAACCTTTGTGGGCGACTTGTATTGAATAAGGGCGATAAACCTTATACGACGAAGGATATTCAGTTGAAGCTTCAGAAGCAATGGAGGACAGCAGGATCATGGACAATTGCTTCAGAAGCAATGGAGAACAGCAGGATCATGGACAATGTTGTCTTTAGGTAAAGGATATTATGAATTTTCTTTCGCCTCCGAAAATGATCTATGTACGGTTTCGGCAATGGGAACAGTTAGTTTGAAGCCGGGTGTTTTACGGCTTTTTGAATGGACTAAAGATTTCAATATGCATAACCAGCACAACACTCATGCACAAGTGTGGATTCGGTTAATGGAGTTGTCTCAGGAATATTGGATGGATCAGACCCTCCGAGAAATTGCAAGTGCGGTTCGCACACCGTTGCTCATTGATAACGCGACCTCCAAGTGCATTTTTGGCCATTATGCAAGAGTCTTAGTTGACATGGATTTTTCAAAGAAGCTTTTTCATGAGATTATGGTACAGAGGAAAGGTTTCGCTTTTTGTGTGGAGGTGGTCTATGAATGGCTTCCGAACTTCTGTTCTCATTGTCAGAATATCGGTCATGACGTTACAGCTTGTCGTTGGCTCTACCCTCAGAAAGAAGGCAAGGTATCTAAGGAAAATGCTATTAAGGGCAAGAAGCAAATACCAACTAGTAAGCTAGATTGGGTGCCTATTAAAGAGAATCCATTCGGCGTTGGTTCTTCCAAAGCGTTTGAGGCTCCACAAGTAGAAAATGAAGCGCATGTGGAAGAACCAATTGTTGTTACTTCTGCTGTCCAGGCCACACCACAAAGTAAACAAATACAAGAACAACAACCACCAGTCTCTACAACAATGGTCTTGGCCTCTAAAGTACAGGTTGTAGAACTTGCTAATGTGCCAATTAATGCATCCTCAACCTCCTTCAGTTTTGCTCTGCAAAATGTGTCTGATGTAATTCCTCACGGGCCTCTGCCTCATCCGACTAGCCCTGTGTTGGAATTGGTCCAAGTAGGACACGTTGATGTGCATTCAGGTGTAGTGGAGCAGTTGAGTCCGGAAATGAGGGTGGTGGTTGTTCCGAAGGTTCCTGATGCGAGTGTTACACTTTCATCCCCAGTAGCGCACGAAGACGTGCAAGAGATTTCTATTGAGTTGGTTTCCTCAGCTTCTGATAGGGAGGTTGTAACACCCTATTTCCCGACGATAATTATTTTAGGAGGTTGTAACACCCTATTTCCCGACGATAATTATTTTATAATAAGAATATATTTAATTAAGAGGATGTTACAAAACTCAACAATATATCACATACAACATAAACATTTCCTTTAAAATAATTATTTCAACAGCGAAAAATATTTATATTGATCGCATTAATAAAGATTATCCTTGTTATTCAACATCATAATGGCAATAACCATGGCTACAAGGTTCAACTAAAAAAATAACAAATGAATTCAACCTCAACATCAACCCTAGTGTTACAAGAATCAGAGCTCGTAGCGACTACATGCTTAATCGCATACTAAATAAAAATGAAACTAGATGGAAGACGTATTCCATCTCCACCTTCTAACTCTTCCGAAATCTAATCTTCCTCAGCCTGAGTGTCTGTACCCGGGAGTACAATCACCAAAAAGAAGACAACACAGCAACAATAAAGGGGGGAGAAATTCTGCCACAACATAATATTAGGAAAAAGTGTGCACATCACTATAATACAGCAATAACAATATTCAGTCGTCATACGATCATCATCATTTATTATATTCTTCTCAAATAATTATACATACCATCATCTCACTCAATTCACAAATAAACACCAAGTACAAAATATCATCATTTATATGCATATGGACTCCATCCTATGACCTATATGAATGTGGTAGCACACCTACCGTCGCCACAATTTGCCAGAGTTATGTTACTGGACTTTCATCACCATAATTTGCCAGAGATATGTTACTGGACTTTCGTCGCCACAATTTGTCAGAGATATGTTATTGAACTTTCATCATCATTTCATCTTCATAATCCCTAGACACGACTCTATATGCATGCATGGTGACAGACTCATCATGTATTACACATCATCACATCATCAGGAATTCACAATCATAAATGCAAGACTCTCTCAAATATGCACAACATCAATGCAAAATACATCGTTATCATTCTCATCGTTTTCATAAATAAACATCATCATTCTCATCATCATAATAATATAGACATCGTCATTCTCATCATCATTATAATATAAACACCATCACTCATCATCTTTATAATATAAACATCATCATTCTCATCATCACTATACTATAAACATCATCATTTCTCATCGTATTTATTTATATACTTGTATATAATATCAATCGTCATCACTCTTTGTCACAGTCATAGGATTCCTCATCATTACTCTATATCACCGTCTATATCACCGCATTATCTCCTTATCAATCCAACCCTTAAGCACGACTCGTTTCTATGTCAACATCCCTCTATTTTATTTTATTACTCATCTTATAGACATGCTCTATTCTCTCGTCTATTCTAGGCTCTCTAGATATTTTATCCTGATAGCACACCATATTCCTCATTCTTAGTTTTAGGATATTTTCTTCTCCATTAACATTACATATAATGTCTCCACTTTATACAACTAGGTTTCACCTCACCATCGTCAATAACTCTTTCCTACTTATTCTTCTCATTAAAACGATTTTATATCTTCTTACTTCATCTCACAATCGTCGACATTTATAACCTCGACCTTTCCCCTAATCTTAACTTCATTCTAATTTAATGTTATTATCTCACCTTATTGTTACTTTCGACGTTAGCAACTTTCCTCACTAAAACTTCATTATAATTTAAGGTTTTATTCTCTCGATACCGGTTGTTATAATTATCGTGAAACATTATAACTATTACCTCTTATCTCCTTTCCTATTCATCTTGCTCCCTTCTAATCGATTCCCGTCTTATTCACCGCTATCATTGTTCCTATTGTCTTTCATTACTCAGTACACAACCCGTTATCTTCCTTTACATTTCGTCGTAACGACCCTCTCATCGTCTACAATCATCTAAATTCGACTTCTCTATTCTTCATTCATTTTTACACTTTATACGTTCCTATCTAACATTCATCTTAAGTTCTTTAATTACCTTGACTCTTTTACTCTTCAGCTTAACCACATTCCTAAGCTCATCATTGGTTTAAGAAGATTAAGTTTAACTTCATCAGTTACTTGGAAAACACCTACTTCATATCCCCTCTTATCATCGTCTCTTTTCACTTCTTTATCTCTTTCATATTGTATACCCTCTTAATCGACTTACCATATTAGACCTTTTAAATACCCCAAGGGATTATTCTCGTCGTTATCACTCCGCCGTGAACTACTTATCTATATCTCTTCTACTTCTCCTTCTACTGCTTAAACTACTTCCCATTTATAGGCTCATCTCTAATTCGAGGAACTTATGTTTATCCTAGTCATCTATCTTAAACAACTCGCTTGTCTATTCCCTTATCATTGTCTTTCATTTATTATTGCTAAGCCATATTTAACATCATTAGGTTCTCGTAGGCTACTATCGCTGGTTCATGTTTATACTTGCTATTATCTTAAGGTAACTACTTCTATTTATGCCTAAACACACTCCTTCATTTAGATATGTAGTTTAAGGATCCTTAATTTTAGTTTGCGCACTAACGGCCTGCTTAAACTAACTATTGCTTTCATAGATGTTTTAGAGTCCACTTAATTTTACTAGTAATATTTTATTTGGAAGCCTAAATAGTTTTAGATATTTTTTTTTAAATTACTCCTCATTTAACTGTCGTGGGCAATTTTAAGATTAGCTCAATCACTTTTTAAGTTGGTTCAACCGATCTTAAAAATGTCAGCGGCAGTTAACTGCCACTGATATAAGAGAATGAGCAATTTCATAAGTGAGAAGACTAATTTTCAAAATATTTTATTTTGGAGGCCTAAAGCAAGGGTGTGGGTCGCCTTATGCTTGGACCGGGCCTGCTTAACATACACGTTATCACTTGTCAAGTTCGGATGCATCACAAAACTACAACATCCATATTTAGGTCTTAAAAGAATTTAACTAAATAACATGGCAAAAAAAAAAAAGATAAATATATTTAATTCAGTCATCCAAGAAAAAAGATATTTAAAAAATGTCATATTAGATGGTTTTTTATATTTTCACTCAATTAAGACTATCATATGTTGTCCAAGATGTGTCAGCTCGGTGGATAAAGCTTGATTTTGTAACTTATGGAATGAGCCCCACCTAGGACAGTTGTAATATGACATTTAGTGCCTCTACTATTAATAAAATTTTCCCTTCCTCGATTTTTTATTTAAAAAAAATATCATATTATTTGAAAGTTAATAATTTAATTTCTTTGACCAAATTAACTCTATAAGAAATAAAGATTTTTTTATGATTACTTTCTACAATAATTTTTTAAAGCTATTAAATATTTCCCAAAAATGATTTTTTACTCAATTTGCTAGTTAATTATAATTTAGTGAAGAATGTATAATTGTATACATCAACAATATTTTTTTACACAATTATAAAAAATAATAATAATAATAATAACCCACAACACTATCATAACTGTCTATAAATCTAACTATTGGTTGATATATTGACATAGAAAAACAATTTGAAGTTCCCATATTCTTCAATATCATTAGAAAAATGAAATCCACAACACTATCATCCTTGTTGTGCACCTTTTTCTTGTGCATCATATTTTATGCTCCTCTTCCAGCAATATGTGGCAGCTTGTATGCATCTCTATGCAATGAGTACAGACCTGAAAAAGAGATCCCATATTGTGTGAGTCTTTTGAAAAGTGACTCAAGAATCCCCTTAGCCACAAATTACCATGACCTCTCAAAGTATATCTTGGAGATGGCATTAAATGAGGCAATTTCGGTTAAAACTTATCTTACCGTAATGGCAAAACATTTTCCCACTGATAAACCTATTGGAGAATGTGTATATCTAACATATGTTACCACTATTGGAGCATTGAATAGTGCATTGAAAAAGTTGGAAAATGATCCTCATGGTGCAAGAAATGATGCAATAACTGCTGGTTTTGGAGCTCTTAATTGTGATATAGCTTTTAAAAACGAAACGGTAATTCATGATCCTGCAATTCATATTCGAAACAATGAAGTCTTCTTTATAAGTGTAATGGCTTCTTTAGGTATAATTCATCTTTTTTAAAAGAAGCTATAGTAGATGCTTATGAAATTAACCACTGAAAATGGTTGGCCTAATAAAGGAGTCACATAGTATATCAAAAAGATATGTGTCGATGATGCAATCCATGTTCGAAACAATGAAATGTTTTTTTCTTAGTGTAATTTCTTCTTTAGCTATAATTCATCTTTTTTCATAGTTTAATTTCTGATGTATGCAAATAAAATAGTCACAACATGTTCTTCGCTATGTTATTGTTATTCAAAAATATATTTATTCATCGATTGTGCAAAATTAATTATTATTTAATACTCAAAAAGAGCTCAAAATGAGTGTTTGAAAACCATGAAAGTTAACAAGTTACATGAATCAATGAGCTATAACAATCCCATTACAAAAAAAATCCCCATACAATTTAAAGGGTTAAGTCACCATAAGTGATAGGTAAAAGCACGATTGAGACGGTTTGCTTTCAACCATCAAAATGTTTGAAGCTTAATGTTGTCGAGAAGTTGTTGTAACTAGGACTCCTTTTGTGTAAACACCCTAGCATTTCTTTCATTCCAAATCACCCAAACGCAAGTGAGCCAAATGAGATTAAAAACTTGACGGGTACTTTTAGAAAAACTGCCTGAAGTTCCAAATTGATGAAAGTGATATGCCGCATCCTCTGGTTGAATCATAATTGTCGCGTCGAATTTCGGATATCAAGCTATTGGGAAGCGTTGAATCACTAATTTTAAATCACGACTGAACTTTTAATTTTTCGGGGAGAAAAGGAAAAAAGTTCGAAATAACCTTTGAAAAGAGATTTTAGGTTCGAAAGTCGATTATGCGAGGGGAAGGTATTAGCACACCTCACATCCGTTGTACTCAACGGGAACCTCTTAGTCGACTTAGGCTTAAAATGTTTCAAAGTTTTACTTGCGTGTTTGAATATATAAAAAGGGGAAAAGAAAATATGATATAAAAGGAAAAAAGAGATAAAAACAAACGAGGGGGAAAAAGAAAGTTTTTATTAATGGGCTTGACAAGATGTCGATCTTGCTCCTACGTATCTCCCGGTAGTCGGAGAATTCAAAGCGTACGTAGTTCTTTGGTAGAAAAAGTGTATATGTTGGTTCGTTTTAATTAAAGAAGATTTGATCGCGCCCGAGCGCAAAATTTGATTTAAAAGGAAATGCGGTCTACTACCGTTATGTGGATAGCTTAAAAAAGACCGATGAAAAAGGAATGAAGGTAAATGTCAACTGTTCGGGTTGTTGCCGAACTTGCCATTGACGACAATGCATAAAGATAAATGATTTGATAAAAAAAGGACAGATTCATACTCGGGCGTGAACAAAAAGTTTGACAACGCACAAAGGCGTAAAACGTTTAAATGATACAAGAGACGAACGCACATTAAGGCGATAAACTCGCACAAGGCGTAAAAAATTTTAAAGATAAAAGACAGACGCACATCAAGGCGATAAACTCGCGCTAGGCGTAAAAGGTTGAAAATAAACGCGCAAAGGCGCGAAAGGTTCGGATTGACCACGAGGGCCAAGAAAAGGTTAAAAATGGCCACGTGGGACCAAAGGAAGGTTGAGCGTGCTAGACACGTCAAAGGTGGAATGACGATTGCCCGAACGACGAGACATACGTCACACATTCGTGCAACCGAGGTTTGGGGAGACATACGTCAAGCCATTCCCTTTTCATTCAAGCTTGGTTTCGTTGAAACTCGGAGAAATCTCAAAGGGAACCAAAGCACTTGGTTGGGAAACTTAAAGAAAAGAAATCACGAACAAATTTGTTGTTCGAGTTTATTGAAAATCATGAACGTCACTTGTCGCCTAAGTTATTGAAACTTAAGAACAAGCGTTTGTTCAAGTTTGAAAGATGCACAAAATCATAAAACATGCATAAATTTGGAAAGTGCACAAGTTCGGCTCAATTCGAGTTTGGTTTAAAAGAGAGTGAGCAAGCTCGGCTCAAGTTCATGTTTGGATTGAAAATCATGAACCTAGACTATCGCTCAAGCTTGGTTTTGAAAATAGAGAACTTAGCCTATCGCTCAAGCTTGGTTTTGAAAAGTTTAAGAACATAACTTGTTGTGCAAGTTACTAAAAATTTATCGCACGAACTTGTGAAATTTCCAAAGACATGCAATATTATGGATATGGTTTGAACAAAAATGCATTTTTAACCACTTTAGGTTCTGAATCAAGGGTTGGAACCCCAAAAATTTGGCATTTGGAAGCCTGATTCATATTCTGAATTTCACATACTTCGCAGAGCAACCAGAACTTGGCTCTGCGAAGTCAGGTTCTGATGTGGTCGCACTTCGAACATACTTTGCTCTGCGAAGTATGCGAAATTTTGAACTCAGAAGCTGTTTCTGAACAGAAGTTTAGAAACTGCTCCTGAGCAAGCTTCAGAACCTAAAGGGGTTAAAAAGCTTTGCAAAATTGGGAAAAAAGGAGTATAAAAACTCAGTTTTTAGGCTTGGTCACTTTGAGATCCCTTTTGAGTTTCAAAAGGGGTTTTTATGCACAAAATGAAATTAACCAAGATAAATGATGCAAACAGCAAGCAAAATGAAAGATAAAGATTATAGGATACTTACAGAACTCCTAGCAATGCTTGTGCAAGAGGTTGGAAGTGGCTTGCTTGATTGATTAGAGGTTATGGACAATGAACTCTAATTGGTTTTTGCTTTGTGTATGAACTGTTTTGATGCTGCAATGTGATGGATTTTGGTGTAAATTTCGTGTGTATATGGCTGTTAAAATGAATGTGTGTACTGGTCTATCAATTGTGTTTTTAATGTTGTAATCCTTGTGCCTTGGCATTCCTTTTATAGGCCAAAATGCAAATCTATGCAATGATGAACAAAATCCTAGAACCTAGCTGGTTTGTGGGCTAAATGACTTTGCATTCAATGCTAAAGGATAGAAATTGCTTTGCCTTGTGCCAAGGGGCAAGACCTTGACTGATTTCAGCCACAAATGCAGCTGATTCTAGAAGGCAATGATGAGAAAAAACTGAAAAACAGGGCAGCTTGAAATGGTGTGATTCTTGGGATCAATCCTTGCAATCTTGGAAGGCCAAGCAATGAAAACGTGTACTGCCATGTACAGAGAGGTTGGGGGAAGCAAAATGAGCATGTGGGCTGTTGTGTGGGAGGAGAAATCCAGCTGAAAACAGGGCACACCAAACAGCTTTTTGCAAGCAAAAACCACTTAAGTTTGACTGGTTTTGGTGGAGAAATAAGGAAGGAAAGGGATCAAGCAGCTGGCTGGCAAGCACAGGTTGGATGATAGGTCAATTGGGAGGGACAAGAGCTGACCAAGGGCAGCCAATTTGATTGAGCACATGTTAGGTTGGATGAAAATCCTTCTTACCTTTACCTTTAATGTCACACATTAAATCCTGCTTTGCTGCATCATTTCAGCCACAATTGGCAATAACAATGATAATAATACTAATAATAATAACTACAAATGAAAACAAAACAGATAAATCAAAGAAATAAAATCTGCAGAAAAATTTCGCAGAGGTCGCAGTGCGAAGGCAACTTCGCAGTGCAATCTCCCTTTTTTTTTGAATTTTTGTTTTCTTTAAATAAAAATAAAAGATAAAAAAGTAAATAAATAATAAAACAAATGATAATGATGAATGATGTAAATAACAAAGATGGTAAAATGATAAAAATAGAAATGATAATAGTAAAAAAAAATAAAATGGTGAAAAAGGTTAATAATACTTGTAATTAAAAATAATGATGATAAAACATTAATGATAAAAGGATAATAATGACATCATTAAGATGAAAAATATAATAACAATAATATCAATAGCAATGATGACAATGATAATATTTAATAAAAGTGAATGTAATGCTAATGGTGAAAAGTGTAAATAAAATCCAATAACAAAAATGAAATAACAAGAAGTAATAAATGATGAAATAATAAAAGATAAAACAAAGAAAAATATGAGTCAAAAAATGGGGTATGACAGATGCCCCTATTTAAGTTTCTTCGCCCCGGAGATTGAAAGTGAAATTTTGAAAATGACGGGTCGAAAAGACTTAAATATAGAGTACACCATTTTTGACTAAATATTTTTCTCGAATTGTAAATGCTATGAATGCATGTATGCGAATGTTATGAATGCTTGTAATGTAAACATGAATGCAAAGACGACAAAGATGACCACACTGGGGATAAAAAAGACAAAGGGATACCCGGGTTCGTTAAGGAAACGAGATCCGACTTTATTGGGGAACATGGTTCCACTGGGGATAAATGTCAGCTGTTCGGGTTAATGCCGAACTGCCACTGACGACAGGAAATAAAGGTAAATGCCAGCTGTCCGGGTTGTTGCCGAACTTGCCACTGACGACAGGAAATAAAGTTAAATGCCAGCTATTCGGGTTGTTGCCGAACTTGCCACTGACGACAGGAAATAAAGGTGAATGTCAGCTGTTCGGGTTGTTGCCGAACTTGCCACTGACGACAGGAAATAAAATGGATGTCAACTGTTCGGGTTGTTGCCGAACTTGCCATTGACGACAGGAAATAAAATGGATGTCAACTGTTCGGGTTGTTGCCGAACTTGCCATTGACGACAGGAAATGAAAAGTAAATGTCAGCTGTTCGGGTTGTTGCCGAACTTGCCACTGACGACACTGGGGATGCGGCTGACAAGCCGTTCCTTACAGAACTGCCCCTTCAATTGGGGAGAAGGGATGCACAAGCTGTTCGTTAAAGAACTTGCCACTTGGCACAACACTGGGGAATATGCACAAGCTGTTCATTAAAGAACTGCCACTTGGCTTAAAGACATGATAAAAAGATGCACAAGCTGTTCGTTTGAACTGCCACTTGGCATAAAAGGTGACATCTCTGGACCAGACAGACTGGGGATGACACTTGGGGAAAAAGGAGTTCACGAATTTTTCATGATTGATTGGTGAGACTCATGATGGTTAGAGCAACCATGTATGAATGATATTGTAGTATGTTGTATGCATAAATGTACGTATGTACGAATGCATGAATGTATGAATGTACAAACACCTGAATGTACGAATGAATGCATAAATGCATAAATGTATGAATGTATGAATGCCTGACTCTCACTGGGGATGTTGTGTGAAAGATTGGCTTGTACTGGGGATACCCAAACTGTTCGTTAAGGAACTGCCCCTTGATATAAGAATATAATGAGAGGCGCACAAGTTGTTCGTTAAAGAACTACCGCTTGGCGAAAAGGAGATTGACATCCCTAGACCAGACAGACTGGGGATGACACTCGACTGTTTGCTGGGGGAAAATAAATTGTGGGGGATGCATGATATGAATATGAGATGCATGTTAATGAATGAGTTTGATATGATGCATGAATTATGCTGACATGTGGGATAACAGACGTCATGTTGGACGCTGGGGGTTATGATTTGGGTGCCGAGCAAAGTCGGGCTTTTGTTGTGGTTGTGCCAATGATGATTGGGCTTTTGGGGTTGAGACTCCACTGGGGAATGCCAATAAAATTGGGCTTTGTTTGTGACTTCGCTGGGGATATAAGGATCATTTTGGAAGCATGATCGATATCCAGCCTTAGATGCCAATGGTGGTTGGGCTTTTTGTGAGTAGGTGCCAATGACAATTGGGATTTTTGTGAGTAGGTGCCAATGACAATTGGGCTTTTTGTGAGTGGGTGCCAATGAATACTGGGCTTTGGTTTTGTTTGGATGCCGAGCGAGGTCGGGCTTTTATGATTCGATGCCGAGCGAGGTCGGGCTTGTATGATTGGATGCCGAGCGAGGTCGGGCTTGTATGATTGGATGCCGAGCGAGGTCGGGGTTGTATGATTGGATGCTGAGCGAGGTCGGGCTTGTATGATTGGATGCCGAGCGAGGTCGGGCTTGTATTGGTTGCCGAGCGAGGTCGGGCTTTGATTGGTTGCCGAGCGAGGTCGGGCTTGTATTGGTTGCCGAGCGAGGTCGGGCTTTGATTGGTTGCCGAGCGAGGTCGGGCTTGTATTGGTTGCCGAGCGAGGTCGGGCTTTGATTGGATGTCGAGCGAGGTCGGGCTTTAATTGGTTGCCGAGCGAGGTCGGGCTTGTATGATTGGATGCCGAGCGAGGTCGGGCTTTGATTGGTTGCCGAGCGAGGTCGGGCTTTGATTTGTTGCCGAGCGGGGTCGGGCTTTTATGAGATGCCGAGCGAGGTCGGGCTTTAGTTGGATTTGCATGATTCATATGAAATTTGCGCAGGCAATTTTGATGCTCCCATTCCCATGATTGCACTAAAAAATTTGAAACAATACCAAACACAAAATTTATATCGTTCAACTTAAGTTAAAAACATGTTTATCCATGAACCAACCTAACACACATTTAAGTAAATGAACAAATTGAATATTAATGTTAGGGGTATTGAACACTCATCCGTCAAGTTTGCTAACATTTCGGTCGAGTTATGGGTCCATCTAATCATCGTTTCTAAAAGCACGAAAGCATTGATCACAAGGTCTTCGAGGGTTGTAATTTGGCTTGGGTACAAAAGAAATGTCATATGTGGGGAAATTGAATTCAAAAGGCCAAGCAAAGAGGAACATTCTTTCTATTTACACACTTCCTCATTCAAACACAACACTTGGTGATTTTCAAAGGTTTTTCTTTGATCTTGACAACTTTTGATTTATTGCTTTTTTTTCTTCTCTTCGAGATTTCTTGATTTGTTTTTCTTTCTTTTTCTTCTTTCTTTCTTTTTGTTGTCAAGATCAATTAAGAAATTCACCGTTACTTGACTTTCATAACCTCCCTTTTTTTTTCAACTTAGTTCAAGATGATACTCTAATTGAATGTTCCTTTTTCTTTTGGCAAAGGACGAAAATCATGATGGTTTAAGGGTTCACAATGAAAGAAAAAGATCAGAATTCGAAAATGGTTTAACTATGAACTGAATTTTTTTACAAACTCCGGCAATTTCATTAAGCAATTGAGCTTATGAAAGTTGGCAGTTCATAGTTAATGATTTTGATTCATTAGGCTCAAAGGGGCTAACAAATACTCACTGCTCACAGGGTGGGCTATTTGTTGTCAAGTGTTTTTACTCATATTCAAAAAAAATGCCTTGATCATATCAATGCTTTCATACAATTCGAAACAATGTTCAGATTTAACATAACAAAATCGAGTTAAACAAAAAATGCTGGTCTCCTGCATATGTATAATGATTTTGAGGATTCCTCACATTTTGGCTGGTTCTAAATGGCTCACAGGATAAACATATTAAAAACACAAACTGTATGATATAACTTTTGTACTAAGTACATGTGGGTGCCAATGAAAATTGGGCTTTTTGATTGAATGTCGAGCAAGGTCGGGCTTTTTCTGATTGAATGCCGAGCGAGGTCGGGCTTTGGATGGAAATGTGGGTAAAAAGGCTGCAGTAGCCCGGGGGAAGGTAACCTCGGGTTGAGGAACCGGAGTCTCTTGAAGAGTAGTGGGAATAGGGATGAATTCCTCACCAAAGTTGAGAGGCATGCCCCATGTACCACCGGGGGGTAGTGTTATATGTGTGGGTTGCTCTGGGACGACGAGCCACTTTCCTTGACAGGGATGTAGTGTTGCGAATGAAATGCAAACACTGATGACTCAATTCGGATTGTAAGAAATCCTTGTGATAAGAAGGGAAACGAGTTTTGGACCCGAGACAAATGTATGCATGTTGTGCATGATGTTAATGCATGTATGCGATGTATATGACAAAATAGGCCCCTCTTTTTTTTTTGAAAATGCATATGCAAAAATCATTTTTATGAATGCAAATGTATGGTATGCATAGGTATGGTATATGAATGTTCAAAACTCCCCTCCATCCTCACATGTAAGCTCTAAAGATGAGATTTCCTAAAAAAGGTCCCTAGAGTCATGGATCCCACATGGAATTAAGGTCGTCGATTGCGAACTTCGCAAGACTTCAATACCTTCCAAGTGAAAATCTCCTCTAGGCGGGGTTTGGCATCCTACCTCACGGACATACGTCAACGCGGGCTTCCGCTCACAACCACCATTCTAACTTAATTTTTTCTCAAGCTCGGGTAGAGAGCCTCACACGTCCGGCATTAACCCAAACAATGTGCAGTAACATCACTCAAGTAACAATCCCCACAATTGATATATTGATATGAAGTAATATGAAATATGTAAATATAGAGCAAAAGGATAGAAACAAATAATGATAATAAGATGCAAAAGCGCAAGCAAAACAAAAACATTTTAGCCTAAAAGTCGACTAAGATAGGCTTGACTCGTCATACATAAAAACAAAGTGTTTTATGCACGTCCCCAGTGAAGTCGCCATTTTTGTCGCGTCGAATTTCGTTATCAAGCTATTGGGAAGCGTTGAATCACTAATTTTAAATCACGACTGAACTTTTAATTTTTCGGGGAGAAAAGGAAAAAAGTTCGAAATTACCTTTGAAAAGAAATTTTAGGTTCGAAAGTCGATTATGTGAGGGGAAGGTATTAGCACCCCTCACATCCGTTGTACTCAACGGGAACCTCTTAGTCGGCTTAGGCTTAAAATGTTTCAAAGTTTTACTTGCGTGTTTGAATATATAAAAAGGGGAAAAGAAAATATGATATAAAGGGAAAAAAGAGATAAAAACAAACGAGGGGGAAAAAAGAAAGTTTTTATTAATGGGCTTGACAAGATGTCGATCTTGCTCCTACGTATCTCCCGGTAGTCGGAGAATTCAAAGCGTACGTAGTTCTTTGGTAGAAAAAGTTTATATGTTGGTTCGTTTTAATTAAAGAAGATTTGATCGCGCCCGAGCGTAAAATTTGATTTAAAAGGAAATGCGGTCTACTATCGTTATGTGGATAGCTTAAAAAAGACCGATGAAAAAGGAATGAAGGTAAATGTCAACTGTTCGGGTTGTTGCCGAACTTACCATTGACGACAATGCATAAAGGTAAATGATTTGATAAAAAAAGGACAGATTCATACTCGGGCGTGAACAAAAAGTTTGACGAAGCACAAAGGCGTAAAACGTTTAAATGATACAAGAGACGAACGCACATTAAGGCGATAAATTCGCACAAGGTGTAAAAAATTTTAAAGTTAAAAGACAGACTCACATCAAGGCGATAAACTCGCGCTAGGCGTAAAAGGTTGAAAATAAATGCGCAAAGGCGCGAAAGGTTCGGATTGACCACGAGGGCCAAGAAAAGGTTAAAAATGGCCACGAGGGACCAAAGGAAGGTTGAGCGTGCTAGACGCGTCAAAGATGGAATGACGATTGCCCGAACGACGAGACATACGTCACGCATTCGTGCAACCGAGGTTTGGGGAGACATACGTCAAGCCATTCCCTTTTCATTCAAGCTTGGTTTTGTTGAAACTCGGAGAAATCTCAAAGGGAACCAAAGCACTTGGTTGGGAAACTTAAAGAAAAGAAATCACGAACAAATTTGTTGTTCGAGTTTATTGAAAATCATGAACATCACTTGTCGCCTAAGTTATTGAAACTTAAGAACAAGCGTTTGTTCAAGTTTGAAAGATGCACAAAATCATAAAACATGCATAAATTTGGAAAGTGCACATGTTCGGCTCAATCCGAGTTTGGTTTAAAAGAGAGTGAGCAAGCTCGGCTCAAGTTCATGTTTGGATTGAAAACCATGAACTTAGCCTATCGCTCAAGCTTGGTTTTGAAAATAGAGAACTTAGCCTATCGCTCAAGCTTGGTTTTGAAAAGTTTAAGAACATAACTTGTTGTGCAAGTTACTCAAAATTTATCGCACGAACTTGTGAAATTTCCAAAGACATGCAATATTATGGATATGGTTTGAACAAAAATGCATTTTTAACCTCTTTAGGTTCTGAATCAAGGGTTGGAACCCCAAAAATTTGGCATTTGGAAGCCTGATTCATATTCTGAATTTCACATACTTCGCAGAGCAACGAGAACTTGGCTCTGCGAAGTCAGGTTCTGATGTGGTCGCACTGCGAACATACTTTGCTCTGCGAAGTATGCGAAATTTTGAACTCAGAAGCTATTTCTGAACAGAAGTTCAGAAACTGCTCCTGAGCAAGCTTCAGAACCTAAAGGGGGTTAAAAAGCTTTGCAAAATTGGGAATAAAGGAATATAAAAACTCAGTTTTTAGGCTTGGTCACTTTGAGATCCCTTTTGAGTTTCAAAAGGGGTTTTTGTGCACAAAATGAAATTAACCAAGATAAATGATGCAAACAGCAAGCAAAATGAAAGATAAAGATTATAGGATACTTACAGAACTCCTAGCAATGCTTGTGCAAGAGGATGGAAGTGGCTTGCTTGATTGATTAGAGGTTATGGACAATGAACTCTAATTGGTTTTTGCTTTGTGTATGAACTGTTTTGATGCTGCAATGTGATGGATTTTGGTATAAATTTCGTGTGTATATGGCTGTTAAAATGAATGTGTGTACTGGTCTATCAATTGTGTTTTTAATGTTGTAATCCTTGTGCCTTGGCATTCCTTTTATAGGCCAAAATGCAAATCTATGCAATGATGAACAAAATCCTAGAACCTAGCTGGTTTGTGGGCTAAATCCAGGCTAAATCACTTTACATTTAATGCTAAAGGATAGAAATTGCTTTGCCTTGTGCCAAGGGGCAAGACCTTGACTGATTTCAGCCACAAATGCAGCTGATTCTAGAAGGCAATGATGAGAAAAAACTAAAAAACAGGGCATCTTGAAATGGTGTGATTCTTGGGATCAATCATTGCAATCTTGGAAGGCCAAGCAATGAAAACGTGTACTGCCATGTACAGAGAGGTTGGGGGAAGCAAAATGAGCATGTGGGCTGGTGTGTGGGAGGAGAAATCCAGCTGAAAACAGGGCACACCAAACAACTTTTTGCAAGCAAAAACCACTTAAGTTTGACTGGTTTTGGTGGAGAAATAAGGAAGGAAAGGGATCAAGCAGCTGGCTGGCAAGCTCAGGTTGGATGATAGGTCAATTGGGAGGGACAAGAGCTGACCAAGGGCAGCCAATTTGATTGAGCACATGTTAGGTTGGATGAAAATCCTTCTTACCTTTACCTTTAATGTCACACATTAAATCCTGCTTTGCTGCATCATTTCAGCCACAATTGGCAATAACAATGATAATAATACTAATAATAATAACTACAAATGAAAACAAAACAGATAAATCAAAGAAATAAAATCTGCAAAAAAAATTTGCAGAGGTCGCAGTGCGAAGGCAACTTCGCAGTGCGATCTCCCCTTTTTTTTGAATTTTTGTTTTCTTTAAATAAAAATAAAAGATAAAAAAGTAAATAAATAATAAAACAAATGATAATGATGAATGATGTAAATAACAAAGATGGTAAAATGATAAAAATAGAAATGATAATAGTAAAAAAAAATGGTGAAAAAGGTTAATAATACTTGTAATTAAAAATAATGATGATAAAACATTAATGATAAAAGGATAATAATGACATTATTAAAATGAAAAATATAATAACAATAATATTAATAGCAATGATGACAATGATAATATTTAATAAAAGTGATAGTAATGCTAATGGTGAAAAGTGTAAATAAAATCCAATAACTAAAATGAAATAACAAGAAGTAATAAATGATGAAATAATAAAAGATAAAACAAAGAAAAATATGAGTCAAAAAATGGGGTATGACAATAATGAACCCAAGCCAATGCAAAATACCATCCCAAATTTTCCCAAAATAATCGCGAGAGGAACAAGCGATCTACATCTTCCATCTTTCCACATCCTCCCACACAAGGTTGAGCATTATGCTGAAGAACATGTCTCCTTGCTAGATTGTATGTAGTTGGTAATTGATTTCAAAGCAAATGCCAATCAAACAGGCTGACCTTTAGGGGAACCTCCTTGTTCCAAATTGATTCTGTAACACCCATACTAAATTTATCTAAAATATTTAGCATGCGTATTAAATCTGATACTGGATACATTAAAATTTTCAATAATAATAACATACAACTGATCAAGTACCACTAAAATACACTTATACAATTGTCTGACAACCTCCTGAGCTGGTACATGACGAGCATCTGCACTCCATTCAGCGTCTCCCTAAAGAACTTCATCACGAACCTCTTGCTTACCTGTAAACCTAGACCAGAAGGATTGGGATGAGACATAATGTCTCAGTGAGCTCCAGCCCAACCTACTGTTGGCAACCTCGGAGAAACCTAGGGTCGCCATGCACTAACTCTTGGCAATCTCGGGGAAACCTACGATCGCCTTCAGTCTCTACATATCTTGCGATCAAGGGAAAACTAGGATCGCTATATGTCTCTTATTATATACTAATCATGTACATAATCTCATACTTAGTGATCGAGGAGAAGTCTATGATCACTTTCTGATATCTGATGACTACTTCGTCATATCTCTTTGTATAATATATATACATATTCATCTTTCTTATAACATAAAGTTAGAAGTTAGCGTGTAACACAGAATAATTATCTTGGTTCATTTTACAGAGTGCATCCGGGTGGAGTAACCCCGAAGTACATCTTACATCATACCGGTGAAAATTACTATCTAAGGCTAGTCATCGGACTCCTCTTGTCGTCGTGTGGTCATCGTTGCGGAATAACTCGTCCCACTAGCGTGAACCTCCTGTGTCCCACTAGCGTGAACAACAGAAGACACGACTTATCATATTATTAATCTTAACTTACGCGTATACCTTCCGTGTCCCACTAGCGTGAACGAAGAAAGACGTGACTTAACATACTTTCATTATTAGTCTTAACTTATGCATGAACCTTTCGTGTCCCACTAGCGTGAACAACGAAAGTCACGACATAACATTTTAATTAATCTCTTATGTGTGGCTATCCTCACGGATAGTAACTTCACCGTTCCAGCTCGCTGGAACCCCCTGTGTTCTGACTAGCGAGAAAACAGGAGACACATTTAATCTTTTAATTATCTTAGCTTGAACGTGACCCTCAATGCTCCAACTAGCGGGAACAACGCGAGACACAACAAGCATCTTCATATTAATAATGAAAGTTACAATATCTTAAGACGTAGTAATCCCGTCTCTTACTATATACATATAACTTGCAATCTGATTCTTGTCTTAATTCTCATAAGTATATATGTTACTTATACTGCTCATATGCATATCTAATGCATTCCTCAGGTAATTAATCATGAGGCGCTTAACCTATACATAAGGTTTTAGCTTATCGTTCTCATAAGCCTTTTAATTCATTGATGGGAATCTAAACCCCTTATCTTACCTGATACTTATGGATAATTCTACCCATCCGTCATAAGTGACATTGATTCTTATTGAGATTAATCCTCAATGGTATTTGTAATATCGATCCCCACTCTCATGTTAATACAAGATAAGACTATGACCTTTTCTACCATTACTGAATGTACAAAGACGTTCTGGCGCGGTGTGGATGGTTTTCTGGCCATACAACACATTTCAAAAAGACGGTGGCTACCTGTCTTTCTCGTGGCACGATGGCTACTTGTCGTGGCACGATGGATGTGCTGATCCATATGATCATGGCACGAAGGAAGCTCTCGTGGCACGATAAAGTCAATGCTGCCAGGCCCTGTAGCTTTTCCAGAAAATTCCAATACAATTTTTAACAATTTCTCAACGCCAGTAAGTATTTATACATCAAAAACAAGGGTTTTTAACTAGGAAGATCATAGTATGTCAAGTATTAACAAAGGAAAACTAATAATCAAGGAATTATACCTAATCATTCAAATTTTCTTTCCTCTCTAAAAACCTCAAAACTATCCCAAAAAGGGTACTAAACATTGGCAGCTCACCTTGATCCCTTGATTAGTGCTTTGCCAAGCTTCCTATTCCAAGCCCTAGCTTGATTCCTCTTCCTTAATTCCTTGTCAAAACCCTAGCTTCCTTAGCTTTCTCTTGCTCCAAGTTTTCCCAAAGCTAGCATGCTTGTGTTCTAAGAGTTAAGGAAGAAAAATTGTTGGATGGTGGCAAGAGAGGATGGGGCGTATGTTTCAGAGAGAGAGAGGGAGAGAAGTTTTTGAACTTAGAGAGAGAAGTGGAGTGGGAAAATGAGAAAGGAATGACTTTTGTCATATTTAAAGCCATTAGTTGGCAATTTACCAAATTGCCCTTTACTTAAAACATCTCTGATACATCGCCTCGACACTGATAAATATTCGAGTCTTAAACGGGATGTTACAGATTCTGTATGATCGGCTGCCAAGATGTTGACTGTAGATATCATGTAATTATAAGAACTTGTAACATAATAATTTTTGCAGAACAATGTTCGATAAAATTTCACTGCACTCTCTAACCTGCTCCTTAACCCAAGCTAGTAACCTACACCTCCACTGCCACACATCACCATCATCCCTCCACCCAAGCGAAAACATTTTAGCCACCGATGCCATTTTGTTAACGGCTAAATAAAAAAGGTGACTCAAATTACTTTTCAAATCCACGCCATCAATCCATGAATCCCACCAAAAAAGAGTATGAGTGTCGTCTCCCACCTCTTTAGTAACCCTGGCCATATATTTCAGAGAGATAAGGTTGGTTTTGGATCCTATATAGGACTTGAATCACTTGCATTTTTTCCTCATTAAATATAAATAAGTGTTTTCCTTGTATAACGATTTTTTTTTTTGTAAAGTAGGTTGGTGACTAGAATTTTACCTTTTTAAGGTGAATAAGTGGGTTGTCCGAAGTTCGAACCATGATCCATGCATATATTTTGCCATGACCCTACCAACTGAGCTAAGCTCACGGGGACACATATAACAAATTTTCATTTCTTGTATTTTTTTTGTGCAAATTTTGTGTATTGTCTTTATTTTGTCATGTCAATACAAGTTTGTTTGTCTATTTGTTTTGGTGTGGCGTTGTTTGATTACGGTGTTTTTATGGTTGAGATTGACAAATCCACTTTGATCAATTACATATATATTAAATATTCAAAGACATTTGTGTTATGATTAATTTAATTTTGTCACACTGTTTGTAAATATTTTATCTTGTTATACTCTTTATTTTAAGAGGCCAAAAAAAATGAATATAACCCATTGAAGCACAACGTGTGCCTAAAAGGGATAAAAAAAGAGTACATATTACAAAGAAATCTAGAAAAATTAGCCAAAAAGCACAATGATAAACATTACATGATATTATAACCCATACAAACCAACAGATTAGACCAATATGAATGAAAGTCGAAGAAAGCATTAGGTATGTGTGTCTTCAACATTAATTTTGTGTTACAGAAAATATAAGCATTATGATAGGTACAGGGTTCTCTGAATTCAAGGACAGAGGGCCTCCTAAGAAATAAGAGATAAGAAGGAAATTGTTTGATTAATTGATGCCTTTCAATTGTTCCCTTACATCATATATATATTAAATGTAGTAACAATAAAAGATAATATTTCTAACATGAATATTCCCTTCTAATAAGGCTAATGATAAGATAATGATGAGTCAACAGCTGGCAGAAGCTTCTAGAGTTGTGGGACCATTGATGCCTCTCCCTGTGCTGTCATAGTAGTGATATAGTCCTCCAAATTCTTTGGGGTTTTTCTTTCTCTCTTAGTCCTTGCAGCTAGTGCCCCCTTTTCATCAGTTGGGCTCTCCTCTATTGGGCCCTTGATGAGTGTCTTGGCTCGGATCCTACCAATACCTCCCCCATCAAAATTGATCTTGTCCTCAAGATCATAAATGCGGCATAATTCCTCCCAACGTTCGCAGGACATATCATCAGGCAACAGTCCACGCCACTGCACCAAAGCAAATTTGGTGGGAACCCCATTCTCCATTCGAATTTGAAAATCCAAAACAGCAAGCGGAGAAACTACAGGATGGTTATCAACTAAAGCTGGTGGGAGCTGCTCAATGAAAGACATTGTGAATGCGAGACTCTGGTGGAAGTGAAAGCATATACGCAACAGCACCAGTCTTAGCTAAAGTCAGAAAAGGGCCGTAAAAACGTTTAGAAAGCTTGTGATACTTCGAACCTGTCAACGAAACCTGACGGTAAGGCTGCAACTTAACATACGCCCACGCCCCAATTGGAAAATCCACATTCTGAAGGTGTCCATCTACAATAGCCTTCATTTGGGATTGAGCCTTGGTTAACCGCTTGCGTAACAGGGTCAGAATCTCCTCTCTCGTCATCAGCACATCATTACAAGCATCAATGGAAGAAGAACCCGGAATATAAGATGGAATTGTAGGAGGGAGCTTGCCAAACATAACCTGATAAGGAGTCATGCCAGAAGCAGTGTGAACGGAAGTATTATAATGATATTCAGCCCAAGGCAAAAGAGATAACCATTGAGAAGGTTTGTCATGAACGAAGGCACGCAAGTATTGTTCCACAGTCCTATTCATCACTTCGGTTTGTCCGTCCGTCTGAGGGTGATAAGAAGAGCTCATACGAAGCAAAGTCCCACTAAACTTGAACAGATCGGACCAAAAACGGCTAATGAACACTGGGTCTCTGTAGGAAGCAATGCTCTTTGGTAAGCCATGAAGCTTGCAAACCAAATAGACGAACAACTCAACTACCTTATACGCTGTAAACCCAGAAGCAAGGGCCCCCAAATGAATTCCTTTAGAAAGACAATCCACAACAACCAATATAACAGAACAACCCTTAGACGGTGGTAATCCGATGACAAAGTCCACAGAAACATCCTCCCAAATCTGATTGGGGATTGGTAAAGGCTGCAGCAATCCATTAGGTTTCTGAGGTGAATATTCGGTCTGTTGACAAACCATACATTGCCGAATAAAAGTTTGAGCTTCTTTCTTCATATTGTCCCAGTAAAAATTCTCAGAGAGCCTTTTCATAGTTTTAGACAACCCAGCATGACCTCCAATCTTCGTCTCATGAAATTCTTGCAACAGTAATTGCTTAAATCTAGAGGTTGGACTAATCCATATACGGCCACGCAGCAGCAACATGCCATCTACCAAACGAAACTCAGGCATGGAAGAGGGGTCATGCAGAATCTGGTTTTGTAGCTTCTGAAACGCCGCATCCTGTTGTAAATCTTTTTTTAATTCCTCTAAAAACAAGAATTGAGGAACAGAGAGATGAAACAATGAAAATACTGAATGATCTGGAGCTCGTGAAAGATCATCAGCCACAACATTTGTATTTCCCGGCTTCTACTGGATTTCGTAGTCATAACCCAAAAGCTTGGAAACATAGTGTTGTTGTTCCGAAGTTTGAATGACTTGGGTAAGAAGTTCTTTAAGACTCTTGTGATCAGTTTGAATCACAAAAAAGTGGCCCAGTAAATACTGTCTCCAACGCTTCACAACGCTAGTGATAGCATGTAATTCACGGATATAAGTCGAAGCCTTTGCCAAGCGAGGACAGAACACTCGACTGTAATATGTGATTGGATGGCCCTTTTGCAATAATACAGCACCCATAGCGAACCCAGAGGCGTCGGTCTGGATAAGAAAAGGAGAGGAAAAATCCGGCAAGGCTAAAACCGGAGCTGCTGCCATCTCCTCCTTCAAGCGGTCAAAAGAGGTTTGAGCTTCACGATTCCACTTAAAAGCATCCTTCTTAAGTAAGGAGGTTAATGGTAACGCTAGGGATGGTACCCCTTGATGAATTTGTCATAGTAGCCTGACAAACCCAGGAATCAGCGTAAGGCCTTCAAATTCTTAGGAATGGGCCAATCCCGTATCACTTGTACCTTTGCTGGATCAGGAGCAACCGTTCCAGATGATACTATGTGGCCTAAATAATCAATGGTTGACTTCCAAAGGAACATTTTGGGGCCTTCAAATAGAATTGATGTTTAGCTAATAATTTGAACACTTGCTCTAAATGTTGAAGATGCTCCTCTTCATTTGTACTATAGATTAAAATGTCATCAAAGAAAACAATCACCATCCTGCGCAAGAAAGGTCTGAAAATGTCATTCATTATGGCCTGGAACATTGTCGGTGCGTTACACAGTCCAAAGGGCATCACTTGATATTCATAGTGACCGTCATGGGTTTTGAACGCTGTTTTGGCAGTATCTTGAGGTCGAAGACGAATTTGATGGAATCCAGAAGTTAAATCAAGCTTAGTAAAAACTTGTGTTGTACCCAATTCATCAAAAAGCTCATCAACTGTGGGTAAGGGGAAATGGTCCTTCACGGTCACTGCATTCAAGGCGCGATAGTCTACACACATCCGCCAACTTCCATCCTTCTTTTTAAGGAGTAAAACCGGAGAAGAGAAAGGGCTATTGCTTGGCTTGATCCAATCATTCGCTAATAGCTTCTGCACCTAGGCCTCAATTTCAACCTTCTGAGCATGGGGATAACGATACGGGCGCACATTGACCGGGGCAGTGTTGGGGAGTAATTGTATTTGGTGATCAGTGAAACAGGAAGGGGGTAACATGTGTGGTTCACGGAATAATACAGAATATCGGTCAAGGAGAGGTTGAAATTTGGGTTTAACAGGGACGACTATGGAAGAAGGCTCCGGGGTGTGTGGTGTATCATATAGGAGACTCAAGGAGAATAACTGGGCTGTTGGGTCATGGTGTATGAGTTTCAATAATTGGTGATAGGAAATGCTAGTGAGGTTGGGGCTGGTTTCCCCTTTCAGCTCTATAGGTTGTGAACCTTGTTGGAATTTCATGGTTAGGGATTGGTAATCCATCAAAACTAGGCCCAAATTCTTGACCCATGGTGTACCAAGAACAATATCGGGGCTGCTCAGATTCAAAGTGTACAAATCCACCGTAAAATTGTGGCCCTGGATTTCTAATTGCACCTCTTGGCAAACTTGGTTGTTGGTTAGCTCATCACTGTTACCCACTGTGACCTTCAAAGATGGAGAAGGGATGTGACACAAGCCCAATGTACGAGCTACGTGGGCTTGAATGAAATTGAGTGTGCTACCACCATCGACTAAGACGTGAACAACGTGTTTGGCCACACTACCCATGACCCGGATAGTTGGGGCCGTCTGGATTCCAGACATGGCATGATAACTGAGTTGGGCCAACTGGGCTTCCTTTTGCTAATTGAACAAGGTCAAAATTGGATTAGAAACTGCAGAATCTCCCTCACTATGACCTTCAGCATCCTCATATACAATCAAAAGAAGAAAACGAGCTTTGCACCGATGATTACGAGAAAACTTCTCGTCACAATTGAAACAGAACCCCTTTTCTCGACGATCAATCAATTCTGATGCCGAAAGTTGCTCGTAACGAGTACGGGATGGTGGAATTGGAAGGAGTGGGGGGTGGCCCTTAGGAGAAGGTAGATCTGGACCAGTTTGTGGGGGAGACGGTAAAGACGCCCGAGCCTGAGAAGAACCTGGCCATGGGGCCGATGGTTTGACTCGGGTTAAACGAGGCAAATTCTAAAGTTTCTCCTCGTGTAACCGTGCTAACCCAGCCACCTGGGACAGAGAAGAGGGTTGTTGAGCCAACACCTCACGACGAATTTCTAATTTTAGCCCAGAAACAAAACAACTGAGGAAATCTGCCGGTGATAACCCAATGATTCGATTGGTCAGAGCTTCGAAATCACTTAAATAGCTTGCAACTGATTGGGATTGTTGTAATTTGAAGAGTTTACCTCGAGGATCATCATACGCAGTAGGAGCAAAACGGAGTTCCAGAGCTTGTATGAACTGAGACCATGATACGATTTGGCCGTTCCGGTACATCCACTAGTACCACGCCAACGCCGGACCATCTAAGTAAAAGGACACCACTGTAATACGTTCTTCCTCCGGTGTATTGTGGTAGGTGAAGAACAGGGAGATTTTGAAGATCCACCCATGAGGATCAGTACCCTGGAAACGAGGAACATCAAGCTTCAGAACATGTCGCGGTGGAGGAACTGGGTCGGGAGAGGCACGAGGTTCAGGGGTGATTTCCGAAGATCGGCGTTCGATGGAATCAACACGGCTTGCCATGTCATCCATGCGTGAACGGAAAGAGGTTTGGAGTTGAGAGACGATTTGGACAAGGTCGTCGACTTTGTCGTTGGTGGAGCGAGTTCCGCCAACCATTTGGATGTGACGGGATGAAAGCACCAAATGATAGGTATAGGGTTCTCTGAATTCAAGGACAGAGGGCCTCCTAAGAAATAAGATATAAGAAGGAAATTGTTTGATTAATTGATGCCTTTCAATTGTTCCCTTACATCAGATATATAGTAAATGTAGTAACAATAAAGGATAATATTTCTAACAGGAATATTCCCTTCTAATAAGGCTAATGATAAGATAATAATGAGTCAACTGTTGGCAAAAGCTTCTAGAGTTATGGGACCATTGATACCTCTCCCTGTGCTGTCATAGTAGTGATATAGTCCTCCAAATTCTTTGGGGTTTTTCTTTCTCTCTTAGTCCTTACAGCTATTGCTCCCTTGTCATCAGTTAGGCTCTCCTCTATTGGGCCCTTGATGAGTGTCTTGGCTCGAATCCTACCACATTATGCCCCTTTCAAATAATCTTGAGACAACCAAACAAGATTACCTGAAGACAAAAACAAATATCTTGCCTGAACACATGTAAACCACTGAATTGCAAAGCATGCTCGCCAACATAAGATGGTGTAACCGTAGAAATTCCCAACCATCTAAGAACAATATGCAAAATGCCAACAAGAAATCACAATCAAGGAAAAGATGATTAATTTATTCCTCATTTTTAAACCCTCTAGAACACAACAATGATCCTACATGCAACACTCCACAACGAGATAGTTACCTTTTCTTGGTATCCTTTTATTTAAAATCCTCAAATAAAATAACGACACTTTTGGAGGCTCAAGTTTGTTCTAAATTAATATTGAATAAATATCATTAATTATGGGGCTGCTCAGTTTGAGTTGTTGGATATTTGGTTGTTGGCTTCATGTTTTGCTAATATCAAATATACAAGCAATGTTCGTCTTCAGAAGCTGAACTGGGTGTTCATCAGAAGTTGAACTGTTCATCAGAAGCTAAACTGGTCATCAGAAGCTGAACTGTTCATCAGAAGCTGAACTAGTCATCAGAAGCTGAACTGTTCATCAAAAGCTGACCTTCAGAAGCTGCATTTCAGAAGCACGTTTTATGCGTTCAGAAGCTGTGTTCCTTCTTGTGTTTTGGAGCAGTTATTTTTTCTCACATAATCTTTTGAACATTTAATTGAAGAATTCTCCAAGCTGATGTTTCCAGAAGACAGAATAATTTTGTAAGATATATTCTGAAGATTGGATTGTTTTATTTGTGAATATATATTTTCAAAGAAATCTTTGAAAAATATATTTCAGAAATATAATTGCTTCTATTTGCTTCTAAAATAATTCTGGAAATATATCTTTGAAGAAAATTTGATTCAAGAATTATGTTGCTGCTGAAGCTATAAATAGAGGACGTTGTCATTGAAGGAATTCAACTCAACCAAAGTTATCATTGAGAGATTAAGTCTTAGGTTTTGAGTCTGCGAGCTTTGTGCTTTGTTTTTGTACACCACTCAAGTGTTTAGAGTTGGTTGTTTTTATTGAGTTGTAATCACTTGAAGCTTTTAAGCAAAAGTGACGTATTGAGTTTTTAGGAGAGTGTCTCCATCTTTGATTTGTTTAGAGTCTGATAATCAATGGGACAGTGATTGACTGAGGGAAGTGAGAGGGGTCTCAGGTCTAGGAGTTCCTAGGTTGAAGTCTATACGGGTAGTGATTAAGTGAGAAGGCTGTGAAACAGGGGCTGTTGTCATAGGTCTTTGAATTGATACTATTTAGTGGATTTCTTTCCTGGCTTGGTAGCCTCCAGATGTAGGTGTGGTTGTCACCGAAGTGGGTTAACAAATCATCTGTGCCATTTTACTTTCTGTCCTTTATTTTTGTTATTCTGCTTCTGAACTATTGTACTCTGTTCTACTTTGTTTTACGGTTCAGAACCAGTCCTGCCAGGAATTTCAATTGGCATCAGAGCAGGCACCCTGCCTGTTTTAGGGTGAGCTCCAGGGAAGGTTTTTCTGGCATTATGGACAAGGAAGGAGGATTTTTGAAAAGACCACCTATGTTGGATGGTTCCAACTATGAATATTGGAAATCATGCTTGAGTGCTTTCCTTAAGTCTATGGATAGTAAAACCTGGAAAGCAGCTCTGAAAGTTGGGAACATCCTGTTGTGCTTGACAAAGATGGTAAAAAGACAGCTGAATTAAAACCAGAGGAAGTGTGGACCAAGGAAGAAGATGAATTAGCTCTTGGAAACTCCAAAGCCTTGAATGTTTTATTCAATGGAGTGGACAAGAACATGTTTAGACTGATCAAGCAGTGCACTGTGGCTAAGGATTCCTGGGAGATTCTCAAGACTACTCATGCAGGCACATCCAAGGTAAAACTGTCCAGACTTCAGCTTCTCACCACCAAGTTTGAAAATATCAGAATGTTGGAGGATGAGAACATACAAGATTTTTATATGAATGTTCTGGACATGGCCAACTCATTTGAGTCTCTTGGAGAAAGAATATCTGATGAGAAACTTGTGAGAAAGATCCTCAGATCCCTACCTAAGAGATTTGATATGAAGGTGACTGCAATTGAGGAAGCACAAGACATCTCTAGCATGAAGGTTGAGGAATGGATAGGATCTTTATAGAATTTTGAAATAGCCAGAACTGATAAGAAGGGGAAAGGTGTTGCTTTTGTAGCAAATGATGAAAGCTTATCAGAGGATCTTGTGATGCTGAGTAAACAATTAAGAAGATTCTGAAGCAGAAGACAAGAACTGATCAATCCAAAAGTGTTCAATGTCATGAGTGTTAAGGATATGGCCACATCAGGACAGAATGTGCCACATATCTCAAGAATCAGAAGAAAAGTTTGGTTGTGTCTTGGTCTGATGAAGATGACTCAGAAGGAGAAGTGGGGAATGAATCAGCCAAGCATGTTGTTGCCTTTACTGGTAGGTGCATGACTAATGATGAAGTTATGGGTTCAGAAACACTATCAGGGTCTAAAGCTTCATCAGAGTCTGAAGCCAGTGATGAAGAATTGTCTTTTGAAGAACCAGCTGCCTCTTATGAAGAACTATACCTCAGAAATGAAGAAATGTGCAAGGAACTGGAAAATCAGAAGAAGACCATCTGTCAACTTCAGGCTGGAAGAAGTGAACACTTGGGACAAATTTCTGATCTCAAAGATGAGGTAACCCAACTGAACTCTCAACTTGAAAATATGAAGAAACAAGTCAGAATGTTAAACACTAGTACTGATGTGTTAGAAGAGATTTTGGAGAGTCAGAACCAAAGGAAACCAAATGGAATTGGGTATGATGATAGGACTCTGAACAACAAACAACAACAAAGGTTCACTGCAGCTGTTAAAACATGTGATCCAATGATGAATAAATCTAAGTTGGAACACCAAAACCAATCTCAGGGTTCTGAGAACAAAAGGGCATCTCATCCTTGGGTGTGTCATCACTGTGGTAAAAAGGGGCACATAAAGCCATTCTGTTACAAGCTGCATGGATACTCCAAGCACTTTCAACAAAGAAAAGTGGAACCGGTTGTAAACAAAATCAAGGTCAAGAAGGAATGGAGACCAAAATGTGCAAGTGTTGCCCAGAGTCTGAAAAATAGGAAAGGAAAGGCTGTTGCTGCTGACATCAGACCCACTCCTGTTGCAAAGAAGAGTTCTGTTGCTGGACCATCTAAAGTCTGGAGAAAGGTAGTGATCTTTGTCCCAAAGAAGAAGGCACTAATAAGAAAGGAAGTGGATCCTAGTAAGTCTGAGGATCATATTGAGTAAGATGTTCAAAACATCATGCCCTATGTTCAGTGTGCTGAGGGTGATGAAGATGGTGCTGATATAGTTACAAAAGCCTTAAATGCCAAGAAATTTGAAGATTTGAGGGGTCAAATGGGCTTTTGTCTTTTTTGAAGACTTTGCAGAATCTTTGTGTCTAATGAAGACTAAGCAGTTTCTGTTGCTGAGTCTGAAGACTGTCAAGTTTTTGACTGATGTCCTAGATTTCAATGTGTGTTTTTGATCCTGATAATGTTCCTTGATGATGGTGATGTGATGGGTTCTGTTGTGTGTTTATGCTGGTTTAAGAAGTGTCACTGATGTTACTTCTGTTGTGGGTTATGAGTATGTGGTACTGTACTGTGTTGGTTGTTTATAACCTCTGAACTTTTCTGCGTGTGTTCCTTCGTAACCTCTGTTGTTTCTCTGCTCCTGATGTTTTCATGAGTGTTTTGTCAAAATTATTTGGCTGAAAAGGGGGAGATAAATAAGTGTTTGTTCAGAAAACAGTATAAGTGTTTGTTCAGAAAATAGTATAAGTGTTTGAAATTTTCGGAAGCTCTCAGTTCAGAAGTTAGGGGGAGTATGTGTGTTTTCTATTTTCCTGTCAGAAGCTGATCTGTTCAGGGGGAGTAATTGGAAGTTTCTGTGTGGTCTTGAATGATCTGTTTCAGGGGAAGAATTTGTGTTTCAGTAGCTGTGTGTTTTAGGGGGAGTGTGTCCTCAGAAGCTGCTGCTGTATGTTACAGGGGGAGTGTTATGTGTGAAATGTAGTGAATCATCCGCTGCTGACTCTGTTGTTGCTACATTTATGTTATGTTCTTCATGTTTGCGTACTTTGTTGTGTGAAGAGTTGCTTTGTGTATCTCTCTGTGGTCAAATTGATTTTAGCCAAAAATTTGCCAAAGGGGGAGATTGTTGGATATTTGGTTGTTGGCTTCATGTTTTACTAAAATCAAATATACAAGCAATGTTCATCTTCAGAAGCTGAATTGGGTGTTCATCAGAAGCTTAACTGTTCATCAGAAGCTGAACTGTTCATCAGAAGTTGAACTGGTCATCAGAAGCTGAACTTATCATCAGAAGCTGAACTGGTCATCATAAGCTGAACTGTTCATCAGAAGCTGACCTTTAGAAGCTGCATTCCAAAAGCACGTTTTTTGTGTTCAGAAGCTACGTTCTTTCTTGTGTATTGGAGCTGTTATTTTTTCTCACATGATCTTTTGAAGATTTAATTGAAGAATTCTCCAAGCTGATGTTTCCAGAAGAGAGAATAATTTTGCAACATATATTCTGAAGATTGGATTGTTTTATTTGTGAATATATTTTCAAAGAAATCTTTGGAAAATATATTTCAGAAATATAATTGCTTCTATTTGCTTCTAAAAGAATTCTGGAAATATATCTTTGAAGAAGATTTGATTCAAGAATTATGTTGCTGCTGAAGCTATAAATAGAGGACGCTGTCATTGAAGGAATTCAACTCAACCAAAGTTATTATTGAGAGATTAAGTCTTAGGTTTTGAGTATGTAAGCTTTGTGCTTTGTTTTTGTACACCACTCAAGTGTTTAGAGTTGGTTGTTTTTATTGAGTTGTAATCACTTGAAGCTTTTAAGCAAAAGGGACGTATTGAGTTTTTAGGAGAGTGTCTCCATCTTTGATTTGTATAGAGTCTGATAATCAATGGGGCAGTGATTGACTGAGGGAAGTGAGAGGGGTCTCAGGTCTAGGAGTTCCTAGGTTGAAATCTATACGGGTAGTGATTAAGTGAGAAGGCTGTGAAACAGGGGTTGTTGTCATAGGTCTTTGAATTGATACTATTTAGTGGATTTCCTTCCTGGCTTGGTAGCCTCCAGATGTAGGTGTGGTTGTCACCGAACTGGGTTAACAAATCATCTGTGCCATTTTACTTTCTGTCCTTTATTTCTGTTATTCTGCTTCTGAACTATTGTACTCTGTTCTACTGTATTTTACGGTTCAGAACCAGTCCTGCCAGGAATTTCATGAGTGATGATTTAATAAAAATCCTTTAGCGAATAACCAACAGCAAAATTATGAACCCAAACACATTTATCGATGGCATCATCCTGCAAAAAAATGTTATCTAAGAGAGAAACACACTGACCCAAAAACTCTTCCTCCCAAGGAAACAAACGCCTACTCCAATGCCACCCTTGCCCATCAACCCCTCACCCTTGCCGCCTCATCTCCACAATAGTAACACTACTGTCAACACATAAATAAAAAAGATGCCTAAATCTAGATTGCAAACACCCTCTATCCAGCCAATTATAGCACGAAAATGACGTTTTTTCTCCATCTCCAATAATGTGACACACCCTTTCCTTAAACAAACTCAACACACCTCCTTCACCCCCTAACTAACACACACAATTCCTTTCACCACACCAACTCCTTTCTCCCACCTCTCCTAATATGACCCTCTTGAACCCAATACTTAGCAGCCAAGAATTTGTACCACAACCCTCTCTCATCAACATACTACCGCCAACACTATTTTCCTAAAAACGGCATATTAAATTCCATAAGCCTCCTCACCCTTAACCCACCATCTATCCCAATGTATCCAATGTATTTTGCTAGCTTTCTCAAAAAATTTAAAAAGAGATTCAAGGAAATAAAAAGGTACATATGGGAGCCTTAAAGAAGGAAGGAAACAAAACCAGAAAAGACGACATGACATATTTAATGAGCACAAACCAACCCACCCATGGAAAAATATTTACTTTTCCACTCTTAGAATTTTGTACGAATTCTTTCAATCAACGGATGCCAAAAAGATAATTGATGAGGTTCCTCACCAATCAGAGGACCTAGATAAACAAATGGAAGCTGAGAAATTTTACAATTCAAAACAACAATTGCTTCGACCAACCAAGATTCAACTTCATTGATACCAACAAGTAAGCTCTTACGAAAATTCACTTTCTGATCTAATAAAGTTCAAAAATTATCGAAGCAGTCATCAACGTTCTAATGTTCTGGAGTTTCTCTATCCCATAATCAAGGTATCATCAACACATTGGAGGTGAGAAAACCAAAACAAAGAATGAGAACCCACACCATAGCCCAAAAAAATACCAGTCTCTTGTTAGCCTATATTTTTTATAGGCTCGATTAAATGCAGTCAATGAAGTTTGACTTGTTATTCCTAGAAAAAGATGTTGTTTTCGACATTGAAGTGGTTGTCAAGGTTCTATATATTAAGAAATGGTTCGACAGAGTCAAAGACTTAGCCAAATGGAGAAAATTGGTATGTAAAGCATTCAACATACATGAGATTGGGTTGATTATGGATAAAGTAAAGTAACTGTTGTCGAAAGAAGAATATTCAAATTCAAAATTAGCAGACTCTCCCATTAAAAGAAGTAATGTATGATTCTTCTGAACACTTTTACATTCGAATCAATGCAATTTAAGTTTATTCTTTTAAGTTTTGTTGCATTTTACTTGCTTTCTGCAAATTTACGTTCAAGTTATATTTACAAGAAATTCCACTCGACAAGTTCAATTTTATTGAATTTGAAAACTGTCCTTTTTTTCATAAAAGATACTAGAGAACACCATGAATATACAAACTTTTCTGGGAAAGTTTAATACACATATGTTCTGAGATTTCTGGTTGATCTCGAAAGTAACTTTTTTGTAACTAGCGGTTGTTTACTAAAAATCAGTGTAAACAAATTGGCACACCTAGTCGGACATTTGTGTGCTAAAATTCAAATTTTTAGAAAAATTTTTCCTTTGAAGTTTCTGTTTTCATTCTTGATCTTTAAAACTTGTGAATTCATCTTCGTATGCAATTAAGAGGTGGTAAACTTCTCCCTGAAATGGTTTGCCCTAATTCAAGTTCTGCTTCTACATCCAATGTGCGGTCTAATGCGCAAAGTTCACAAGAAATGCCATTTAGTAGTGCAATCCTTACAAATATGGTGGGAGTAACAACCCCTATACCATCTTCGATGAATATGGGAGTAACCACTCTTGCGGTTGTTTCGACAACTGCAGCGTCGATGCAGGCTAGCCCAGTGGCTTCTAGGCCACTAACCCAAGGATTTGACATAAATCCTCTGATTGGCCAAATTGGTGCCTCTATGCCTTCCATGCCTCAATTCATGTTGGCAATGGCAAATAGGGATCATCCTTATTGTAACACCCCCAATTTTCTATTTTTAATTAATTCCATGAAGTTTAATAGGTGAAGTTTTGGTTAATATTATTATTGATGTTGCTTTTGCCTGAGTGTTATTTTGTTGTTGAGAAAATATAATATTGATGATGATTGAGAAATAGTATGATAATTTAAATAAAATGAAGTGAGGAATCAAACAAAATAATATAGAGTCAGGGGTGTAGAATATAAGTTTTAAATTAGTGGGGGAGGGGAGGAGTAAAAGAAGAGTGAATAGAGAAGAATAAAATTATAACAAGTGATTGGCCCAAATATAAATAGAAACGTTCGGAGTTTGAAGGGTCACTTTTACTGAACGTGGAAACAGAGAGAAGAGCAGCAGTTAGAGAAAAGAAACACTAGTTGCGAAGGAATCAAGCCAAAGCTGGAATTTCCAAAGGAATCGAGGTAAGGGGGAGAATCCTTTCTTTCTAGGGTGTTTTAATCTTAATGATGAGGGTTGTATAATCTTAAAATTGTTGTTATGATGGAAATTATGATGAAGGAATGATGAAGTACGAACGTAATAAGAATTGATGATGATGTAGGAAAATTAGAATTGTGAAAATAGATGGCTAGGTTTTAGGTATAGAATTTAACATGTGAAGGGTTGTTGTAATTAATGGATGGTGTGAAAAATTAGTGTTTGGATGATAGGGTAACCCTAGGTAATGTTTCCTAGCAATTTATGATCAAAAGGGGTCGGAAATAGGGATTTTTAGCCAAATTAGGAGCAATTTCGAGGGCAGAAACATTGTTTTTCTGGGTTCTGGAACTGTCCCATCGTGCCACGATATTTCCAGTGGCAAAAATCCTTTTTCAAGTTGTCCCATTGTGCCACGATGGAGGGCCATCGTGCCACGATTTGCAGAATCGTGGTACGATTTTGAACCAACATTTTAACCATTGTATATTCCGAATTAAACTTAGGTGTCTTCATGAAAGTTGTAGATATGGATGTTAGCTTTCATTTGGCTTTGAAGTGATCTCAATTAGACATCCAGAACTTGACTTAGGATCAAATTACTACACAGGGGTGAGCACGGTCGTGCACTCTGCCCAAGTTTAGGAAAAGCAACATTTCCACCCCTCTCTGTCCCGAATTGGACTTAGGTTTCTTCATGAAAGTTGTAGATATAGATGTCAGCTTTCATTTCCCTTTAGTTTGAATTCATTTAGATCTCTAGAACTTGAGTTATGATTAAAACTCCAAGCATGAGCCATCATGCGTTCTTCATGAAATTTTAGCACAATCTTTCTAGTGGACTCTAAAACATCTATGAAGGCAATAGTTAGTTTAAGCAAGCCGTTAGTGTGTAAGGTGAAAGTAAGGATCCTTAAACTACATAACTAAATGAGGGAGTGTGTTTAGGCATAAATGGAAGTAGTTGCCTCAAAATAATAGCAAGTCTAAACATGAACCGGCGATAGTAGTTTATGAGAACCTAATGATGTTGAAGATGGCTTAGCAATAGGAAATGAAAGACAATGGCAAGAGGAGGGGAAAGAAAGTTGTTTAAGATAGATGATTAGGATAAACATAAGTTCCCGAATTAGAGATAAGCCTAAAAAGGTGAAGTAGTTTAAGCAGTAGAAGGAGAGGTAGGAGAGATATAGATAAGTAGTTCACGGCTGAGTGATAACGACGAGAATAATCCCTTGGGGTATTTAAAAGGTCTAATGTGGTAAGTCGATTAAGAGGATATAAAATATGAAAGGGATAAAGAAGTGAAAAGAGACGATGATAAGAAGGGATATGTAGTAGGTGTTTTTCGAGTAACTGATGAAGTTAAACATAATCTTCTTAAACCAATTATGAGCTTTGGAATATGGTTAAGTTGAAGAGTAAAAGAGTCAAGGTAATTAAAGCACTTAAGATGAATGTTAGATAGGAACATATAAGGTGTAAAAATGAATAAAGAATAGAGAAGTCGAATTTAGGTGATCGTAGAAGATGAAAGGGTTGTAAGACGAAATGTATTGAGTAATGAAAGATAATAGGAATGATGATAGCAATGAATAAGACGGGAATCGATTAGAAGAGAGCAAGATGAATAGGAAAGAAGATAAGAGGTAATAGTTATAATGTTTGAAGATAATAATAACGACCGGTATCGAGAGAATAAAACCTTAAATTATAATGAAGTTTAAGTGAGGAAAGTTGTTGACGTCGAAAGTAACAATAAGGCGAGATAATAACTTTAAATTAGAATGAAGTTTCAGATGAGGGGAATGGTTGAGGTTATAAATGACGACGAATGTGAGACGAAGTAATAAGATATAAAGTCGTTTAATGAGAAGAATAAGTAGGAAAGAGTTATTGACGATGGTGAGGTGAAACCTAGTTGTATAGAGAGGAGACATTATATGTAATGTTAATGTGGAAGTAAGTATCTTAAAAAAGAAGAACGAGGAATAGGGTGTGCTATCAGGATAAAATACCTAGAGAGCCTAGAATAGACGAGAGAATAGAGCATGTTCGTAAGATGAATAATAAAATAAATAGAGGGATGTTGACGTAGAAATGAGTTGTGCTAAAGGGTTCAATTGATGAGGAGATAATGTGGTGATATAGACAGTGCTAGAGAGTAATGATGAGGAATCCTATGACTGTTACAAAGACTGATGACAATTGATATTATATACAAGTATATAAATAAATACAATGAGGAACGATGATGTTTATATTATAATGAAGATGAGAATGACGATGTTTATATTATAAAGATGATGAGAACGATGATGTTTATATTATGATGATGATGAGAATGACAATGTCTATATTATTATGATAATGAGAATGATGATGTTTATTTATGAAGACGATGTGTTTTGCATTGCTGTTGTGCATATTAGGGGGAGTCTTGTATTTATGATTGTGAATTCCTTATGATGTGATGATGTGTAATACCTGATGAGTCTGTCACCATGCATGCATATAGAGTCGTGTCTAGGAATTATGAAGATGAAATGACGAAAGTCCAGTAACATATCTCTGGCAAATTATGACGATGAAAGTCCAGTAACATATCTCTGGCAAATTATAACGACGATAGGTGTGGTACCACATTCATATAGGTCTTAGGGTTAGTCCATATGCATTTAAATGATGATACTTATACTTGGTGTTTTAAGTGTGAATTGAGTGAGATGATGATAAGTATGATTGGTTGAGAAGATTATAATAAATGTTGATGATCGTTAGCCGACGCAGTATTATTATTGTTGTAATATAATGTTGCGCGTGCTTTTCCCTAATATTATGTTATGGCAGGATTTCTCACCCTTTATTGTTGTTGTGTTGTTTTCTTTGTGATTACTGTACTCCCGGGTACAGGTACTCAGGTTGAGGAAGTTTAGCTGTGGGACGACTTAGAAGGTGGAGATGGAATACGTCTTCCGTCTAGTTTTCATTTTTATTTAGTATTCGATTAAGCATGTAGTCGCTACGAGCTTTGATTCTTGTAACACCAGAGTTGGGTTTAACGCTGAATTAATCTGTTTTTAAGTCGAAAACGTGGAACTATTGTTATTTATATTTATGATGTTGAATAACAAGGATAATATATATTAATGCGATCAATGAAATGTTTTCAGCTGTTGAAATTATTATTTAAAGGAAGTTTTTATGCTATATGTGATATATTGACGAGTTTTGTAACATCCTCTTTATTAAATATATTCTTATTATTTAATAATTATCGTCGGGAAATAGGGTGTAACACTTATGGCATGCCAACATCATTGATGGCAGGCCTTCAGACGAACGCATCTATGTATGCAGACAATGCAAATACGTCATTGTCTCCTCTTCATGGTTCTGCAATAAGCGTTCATGGTTGAAACTCTCAACCTGCGTTGACCACATCATCTGTTGTCTCTTAGACATCAAATGGATGAAAGTAACCATGAAATGGTAAATATGTTAACGCAACAAATTGGAACAGTGGTCAATTTTATGATTCAGAACACAAACCAAAGTTACCAAATGTTGGCTACACAAATGGAGAGGATTGCAGATTTCATCGCCCCTATCCAATCCCAAAATCCTAGGCCTTTACTAATAGGCGAGAGGATAAACAATGAGGGAAATCAGGGACAACAACTTGTTCCCCAAGTTGTCGAACAATCTGCTCTAGCGGTAGTTGAACAAGCCCCTGAAGTTGTTCTGGTTAATAGGAACCAAAATGTTGTTGAGGTGGTTAGGCAAGTCCAACAAAATAATTTGGGAGCCCAAAATAACTTAGTCAACCTTGTCGAAACAATTCTAGTCCAAAATTGTCTCAATTTAGGCCTACACATGCCAAACTTTATGTCGGCCTTGTCTGAATATGTTTTGCAAACTGAACTCCCAAGGGGATGTAAAGTCCCCAAGTTCAAAAAATTCGCTAGTGATACCAGTGAATCAACTGTCAAACACGTTGCTTGTTATTTAACTGAGGCCAGGAACATAGCAAATAATGAAAATCTAAGAATGAAATGTTTCCCAAGTTCCCGAACTAAAAATGCCTTTACTTGGTTTACAACCATAACTCCATATTCAATATTTAATTGGAATCAGTTAGAGAAGGTTTTTCATGAGCAATTTTACATGAGGCAATTTAAAATTAGCCTTAAAGAATTGGCTAGTGTTAGACGTAAAGTCCCTGAAACTATTGATGACTATTTGAATAGATTCATACTTCTCAAAGTAAGGTGCTTTACTCAAGTGCTTGGACATGAGTTAGTCGAAATGGCTGATGGTGGTCTAGATTATTCTATTCGAAAGAAACTAGATACCCAACACCTAAGGGATATGGCCCAACTTGCTGACAGAGTTCAACAAGTTGAAAGGCTCAAAGCAGAAAAAGGCTAGAACTAATAGGTTCCATAAGAAAAAAGAGGTTGCAAACGTCGACACTAACGACAGCGACCAAGAATCCGACGTCGAATATAATTTTGTTGAAGAAAATGAAATTAACGTGGCTGAGTTAAAGCCTGGACCCCCTTATGTTTGTAAATTGCTAAAACCATCAGACAAAAAGAATCCTGTCAAACCAAAGAATGATAAATTCGTTGCAAAAACTTACACTTTTGATATTACTAAAAGCGATGAAATCTTTGATCTTTTGGTCATTGATGGCCAGATTTTAGTGCCAAAGAGCTTGAAAACTCCACCAGTGGAGCAAAGAAAGAAAAGAGGTTTTTGCAAATTTCATAACTTTCTGGGGCATAATACATCTCGTTGTGTTATTTTCAGGGATTTAGTTTAGAAAGCACTGAACGAAGGAAGGTTGAAGTTCAGTGATAAAAAAAAACCTCCCATGCAAATAGATGCTAACCCACTCCAAGTAACTGACGTAATGTATGCTGAACCGGTGGACATCAATGTTGTGGAAGCTACTGGAGAAATTATTGCTGGAAATTTTGTCAAGCACAAAGAGGCTACTGAAGGCCTCAAAGTTGGAATTGAAAGGATCATTGAGGATTAGTACAATGAAAAAATGAAGGTTGCATACCCATAAGCAGAAGAGGGGCTGATCGAATTCCTGAACCATTGCAAAATCAGCAACTCTGAAGTTATGATCTGTCCCAAATGCAGTTCAGTCTTCGACAAAAAGGTTGCAAGGAGCCTTGAAGGGTTTTAACCCCAGTCGAATAAAAGAGGAAAATGGGCAGATAACAAACCTAAATTTAGCTTTAACCAAAGAGGTATACCTTACAAGGTTATGCCTTCGACCAAATACCCTAACAAAGGTCAGGTTAAGACATTTATTCCATCGTCGAGGTCACCTGTAGAGGGGTGGATTCATTTGGTGGAAAGAATGTTGGATACCACCCAAAAATGGTAAAAGGAAGCATAAATACTTCTTGCCAAAACAAGGCATCTGGGTCGAACATGTATGCCAATAATAATAACTATAAGGGTAAAAACCCTATGACTAGGACACAATGGTGTAGGTTCCAATGCCAAAAGAAGGCTACTGCCTCAAACACTGTCGAAGTTCCTACCAAAGGCAAGGGTAAGGAAATATCTGTCAAAGTGGCGAGAAAGCCAACAAAAGAGAGAATATTCCCCCCTTTGCCAGCTATCAAAAAGGGCCTTCCCATAGATGATGAGGAAATGGAGTCCAACTTTTTAGACTCCGAACCTGACTTCGACGTCATATGCAACGTCGTTTTGATCTTATCAGTTGAATATGACGTAGTGTCAGAAATAAATGAAGTCAAAGAATATTTCACTAAAGATATGGCTGAACATAAGTAGTAGTCTCGGGGATCGGGGTCTTATATTATGGTATCAGAGCAGGTCGGTCTAGTCTGTGCCAACACTTGGTTATTGTCATGTTGTTTGCGACATGCATGTGTATATACTATTGATGTTTTTCTTGTCTAACTAGGTGGTGCTGTTATGTAGTAGAGAGATGGTTGGACGTAATGATGTGGCGATAGCTAATGTGATGGCTCAGATGGCTCGGTGACCACTTCCTTGGTTTGTGTGAAGTGTCCTTTGAATTTTGGTGATGTGGATTTTAAGATGGATGTAGTTTGTTTGCCTTTGGCTCATATGGATGTTATCTTTGGGATGGATTGGTTGTTAGCTTTTGGTGTTAACATTAAATGTTTAACCAAGAGTGTAACTTTCTCTAGTCTGGTGGAGAGTGTTGAAAGTAAGTTTTTGACTGCGAGTCAAGTGGAGACGTCGTTAGATGAGGAGTCTCAGTTGTTTGTGATGTTCGCTTCTTTGAAAGGGGAAAGTGAGAAGGAAAATAGCAGTGTGCCGGTGGTGAACAAGTTTCTTGATGTGTTTTCGGACGACGTTTATGATATACCGCACGTGTCGATAGTGCCGTATATGATGTCTGCATCTGAGTTGAGCGAGTTGAAGAAGTAGTTGGAAGATTTATTGGAGATGAAGTTCATCAGGCCGAGTGTTTTGCCGTGGGGAGCTCCAATGTTGTTGGTTATGAAGAAGGATGGTAGTATGAGGTTGTGTGTGGATTATCGGTAGTTGAACAAGGTGACCATTAAGAACAAATATCGTCTTCCAAGGATAGATGATCTGATGGATCAGTTGCCTTCCATGTTCTGATCAACATATGTAGACGGTTTCCACATCAGACTTGAGGCCATGAGTAGTGTTGTTTCCCTCACAAGCATAGGATCAACAGCTGTAGGTTTTGCTGGAATCTCCTATTATGACTATGCTTCTTTCTCAACCACAAAGTCTATTGCATTAGGCTCTGTTGCACTTTGTGGTATTGTCTGAAAGGTCCTCTGCCTTCTTCTCAAAGGTACTTCCTCTTCCTCTTCTTCTTCTTCCTCAACGACAATAGGTAAGGTTTGAGTCAGAACATTTTACCTTTCCTCTTCTTTGTCTACCTAGGCTGAGAAACTTCAGAAGTGACTACTACATTTACTTCCCTGCTTCTAGTTTGAGGAGATTCAATGGGTACAGAGTCCACAATTTCATCTACTTCCTCATCCAAGGTCTTGGATTTCTTGTTAACTGGAGATCTTATGATAGGTTCTCGATCCACCAAAACAGAAGTTTTTATCTTCCTTGTTCTCTGTACAAATCTGATGGAGCTGGTGGAATCTCTTCTCTTATGATAAATCTACCTCTCCTGATTTCATCCTGGGTAAAGATCTTTATAACTTCATCATTGTCATGCTCTGAGATGACAAGGAAACTATCATAGAAGATTGGACTGGTCTTTCTTATTTGAAAGGGTATATAAGATGGTGTCACATTATCTCTCATACTCATCCATACGAGAGTCTGACCATCAACAACTTTTCCATATATGATTCTTAGGTCTTCATTGATCTGAGTTTCTTCCAACCTGTGAATCAATCCTTTTTGGAAGAACAAACTTGACATAAGTCTACCATAGAGAATAACCTTCTTCTGTTTCTTGATACTTTCACACATGAAGTTGAAGATATGCTTGGCTAGATTCACTTCAAATTTACCTATATCAAGGTGGCCAACATTTTTTGATCCCAGCTAACATCACTGGGTATAGATTTTCTGGGTTGGATGCATTCATTAATGAAAGTGATCATTATTTTGGCTAGAGAAGTCATGAACTTGGTTTTGCTGAGCTTGTCTGATTTGTTGCCCACTTCTGCTGGTGACTCATACAAAAACCTTTTTCATAGAATATAGCATTATAATTAGTATCCTTGGAATACTTTCATGATTCGTTGACTTCGATCAGACATGAGATTGTTTCTTTGGTAATGACCAAATACACACCTGATATAGATAATCTTATCTTTGTCTCTTTGAATTCCTTTAGACCCAATTCCTTTCTAGACTTCTTCACATTTCTTGGATCCCTTGTCCTTTCTATTCTAAGTTCTTCTTCAGCAGCCTCCCTATCAAATACCTCTGCCTTTAACCAAACATGCTTAACCATCTCTGGGTAAGTAGGACCATTTAGTAGATTGTTGTAGTGAAACCAACCGTGATGACGAATGTAATCCAAAAATTCAAATTCGTTTGCTTTTAAGCTTTCTAGGTTAAAAATGCATTTAGGTAGAACCCTCAAATCATCTTCTGGAATATTTGTAGTCTTCAATCTGTGAACTAAATCAGCACTAGTTTCGTCGGCGACAGCGATTTGAGAAGATGATGATGCCATTGAAACTTCTTAGGGCTTTTGGTTTCTAGGGTTATTTAAAAAAAGGGTTGTTTTTCGGAGGAGGCTTAAGAATTGAAAGTGTAAGAGGTGAGAGTGGCTGTGTGTGAATGAATGTGTAAGAGTGCTTTTGATCAAAATGTTTCGTATGCACAATTTTGAATAAAGACCAAGTTTAATGCCAAAGGGGCCACGGGACACAACATTCAAAGCAAAAATGTCATTGTCTTACGGTTATTACCCAACAGTTAAGATACACGTCAGATTAAACTTCCATGTCTACTGTTAAGTAAGTGCACTAGATATCAATAAAATAGTTGAAAGACCTTTCCACTTATATGACACGTCCTAGTAGATTCTTATCTGAGTCTGAAGCTTCAGAGGTTTTGATGTTATCAAATGCTTATTCTCATCAGACTTGCTCATGAGAGACTCTGACTGGAATAGCTTCTTAGTGCTATCAGACTCTGACCTTCACCATATCTCAAAACTGTTAGATAATGAGAAGAGTCTGTCCTACCTTCACATATCTGCTGATCTCCTCTTGTGATTAAAACCTTTTGTTGATCATACAATTTGTTTCCAACAATGTTCTTTTGAGATCAATTAGAATTTCAAGTTTTGATTGCTTTTTGATGAATCACTTCTCATCATCATGTTTCATTCTCTTTAAGATATTCTTCTGATTTGTTCTGAGACATCTTTCAAACTTTGTATACCTGCAAGATTTTCAACTAGCTTTGACATGTAGTGTTAAGCTTTTTGTTAACAGGTATGCTATGCATTGATTCCTCAACTTTACTAGTTTTAGAGTAATGCACTTTCTTTGCCTTGAACTTTTAGAGCATTCTTTATAGAATGCACTATCAAGCTTTGGAACAGGTTTTACTTCAGATAGGTTCTACTAGATCCATATATAGCTAGTATATCTGAGTATTATGATAATAAGATACACCTAGTTCATTTCTCTTAACAAATTCACAAGATGTTCTGAGAAATTAACAAGTATGTATGTGTTGTAGTTATCCACCATGATTAATCCACACTTCTTCTTGTTTGTTTATAATGCACAAACAAATGAAGATGTTCTGAAGGTTTGAAAGAGTAAAATAATGTTGTTAAAAGTTGAAAATAAATTTCTTAAGAGTTCATTTTAAATCATAACTTTTTTCATCATTAACTGTCAGAAGACAAACTACTTTCTGATCAACTAAGCTTAAACATTGATTTGTAAAAGTATTTTCCTTCTTCTGACTTTGTGAACATTATGGATGTACTGGCTATGAGTACAATGTACGAAAACTAGGGCCTATCCGGCCATGGTTTTGGGCCCAAATAATAAAGGGCCAAAACCATGACTAGGGCGCCCTCGTAAGCTGCTGAGGGTGCCCCCAGAGGGTGCCCTTTAGGGAGGTCACCTAGGGTTATTTATGACTGTCAAGTGGGCCTTGCGCCCTCCTGGAGGGCGCCCAACCTTACTCCAAGGGTTCAAACCCTTGTCTTTAGGATCTCAAGGCCTAAATGGTGAGATCTACAGTCCACAGCCCAACAAGCACGAGTCTTGGGACAAGGCGAAGTGATTAAACTGTTAACGGGGGGATTTGCCTATGACCTTTTGCCCAGCAAGTGGGGCGTACTGATCATGAAGCTATATAAAAATATTTTATGAGTACTAGCCCAACATGGATGCTAGCCCAATCATGGGCTCTAGCCCTCGATGGGTGCCAGCCCAACATGGGTGTTTAACCCAACATGGGTACTAGCTCCATGTTTCTGTTTTGGGGGTCTTAGTGGGTGCAAGCCCGACGAAAGTATTCCTATTAGCCCAACAAGCACGAGCTTTGGAACGAGGCGAGGTGATTTAAACTTTGTAGAGAGAGTGACTTTATTGAGTGGTTCAGATCGCCACGCCATGACTAGCCCAATATGGGCGCGATACCTTTTGTAGGTTTAGGTTGAGGACGCGCCTTAGTGGAATCTGACGGTTGACATGAGGCTACCGTTCGCTCTCCCTGACGTGTCCACATCACAACGGTTCTTGGAAATCGTCTCAACTTAGGTGACGTCATCTGCGCGTTTTCCTCGGCTTTTGTACTTTAAACTGAAACGGATATACTTTTCCCCCACTTTCAGTTTTTTTCCTACCTTTTTGCTTGCCTGACTCTAGTTTCTTCTTCCAAATCGTCTTTTTTCACTTGAACCATTCCAGTCTTTGAAGATCGCTGCACCTACCGTTTGCGGATCGTTCGGAGCCCGTGTTCGTTCTCAATCCTTCACTTGTCTAACTCCAGGTAACCATATACGATCTTGTTCTTTTTAAGTTAAATCAGTAGTATGGTGGTAATTAGGGAGTGCGATGAGGCGAGTAGGGAGTTATCCCCAGCAAATTCGGAGGAGAGGTGTAGTTTGTGGAGCGAAAGTGTTAGGCATGCGAAGCAGTCAGATGGAACCACTGATTGGGTGGTGTTCGATAAGGCCTACTATAGTCACTCCATTTTAACAAAGTTTTCGAGCGAGTCAGACGAGGGTGAAGGAGGGAGTAGTAGTGGGAATTCATCTGACTGTGTTATTCATTCTATTCGCCCAGGTCCGTTTTGTAGGAGAGGAATTTGTTACATGGCATCCTCTAGTGGATCAGAGCAGGAGAGTTTCGCCGACGAGGTGCTTAGTTCAGAGTCCGTGTACATGGACCCCCAGCGAGCGTTTTTTCGGAGTAAGCTGCGTGTCCTCTACGGGATTTGAAGAGGACGTGGTCTTGGAACATTGTCGCCCAAGTGAGAGAGTGTGCTTACAAAGGCCGAAGGGAGTGAAGAGTGAGATGTTTCACATGTATACAGCTGTTTTTGAGGATCTGGATGTGAAGTATCCCTTCACGCCCTTTGAGGTTGACGTACTCAACTGTTTGAATGTGGCGCCTTCTCAACTGCAGCCAAACAGCTGGGCGTTTATACGTGCTTTTGAGATTTTATGCGAGGGGCTGGGTTTCCAGCCCTCAGTTGGATCCTTCTTCATGTTTTATGGCACGAAGGGGGTATATAAGCTGTCTTGGGTGTCCATCAGTGCGCATCCTGGCAAGAGGTTGTTCCCGCCCTACGCCTCTCATTATAAGAATAGGAGACAGACGTTCCTCAGGACCCGGGGATGAAAGGAATGTGAGGCAGCTGCTGTGTGGGTTGATGATAAGCTGAGGTTTCCCATATGTTGGACTAGTGCTCTGGCGTCTATCATGGGATTTGACTACGAGAAGCTGGATGCATACGACCAGGGCGTCGTCTGTTTTCTGGATAAAATGCTGCCCATGAACATCCGGGAGTTGTTGAATAGGGAAGGGGATGTGAATAGCTTAGACGCGTACTTACGTGAGTCGAATTTATTTATTTATGCCTATACTATGCTTTTCTATTTTCTTGTCCTCTTAATTTTTCTGTTTTCATTTTCTGTAGAGGACATGGCGCCCATGACTGCTGCGGAGAGGAAAAAATATCTCGCTGAAATGAAGGCCAAGAAGGCTGCTGAGGGGTTGGCAGCCACTGATCCTGCTGGACTCATCACACGCAAGCCGAAGAGGATGGCTGATCATCCGCCCGAGTCTCAGGCTGAGTCCCTCACAGCGGCCCCGCATGATAAGGCGTCACTCGGGAAAGACGATAAAGAGAAGGCAGTAACTGAGAAAAAAGGTAAGAAAACGCCTTCCCCTTCCTCGATTATCGCCATCAAGACCGGTGCAATCTTTCTGGGATAAAGGCTTTGACTACGGTGCCTATGTCAAAGAGAGGTTGGCTTTTAATCCAGAAGAAGCAGAGGCGGGGAACCAGGGCGTTGTTCCCTTTATGACGTTTGATGTGGGAGTTCATTGCTTGCGGTCTATAATGCTTTTGGACGCGGTTGATTGGAAGTATGAAGAATTGGTGCAGAATGAGGAGGCCCTTCAAGCTACGGTGATGGCATTGGAAAAAGAGGTGATGGAGGCCAAGGACGCGAGGGAGAGAGAAGTGAAGGAAGCCAGAGAGGCGGTGAAGCTTGAGTGTGATAAGCGCATCTCCGATCTGAAAATTGGTTATGCAGCGGATCATGCTGTGAAGGACGGGGTTATAGCTAAGTTGTAAAATGATGTCGCGGCTGGAGCGGAAAGGGAGGATCAGCTTAAGGCTGAGGTTTCCGAGGCGAAGGGCGAGCTAGCTCTGAATTTCGATGCTGGCTTTGAACGGGCTAAAGCTTAAGTTGCTCTTCTGCATCCTGGCGTCGATCTTTCCGCCCTTGATTCCTTTAAGGTTATTATAGATGGCACCCTAGTGGACGAACCATAATCTCTCTTGTTGTAATTTTGATTTATTTTGAACTCAGTATTCTTCTTTGAAGTTGTAATAATGCATCGTTTTCCTTAGACTTCTCGTCTGTTCCTTTTATCTTCGAATTTATTCATTTAGAAAGCACCTCCTGGGCGGTGGTCATTACTTGTGTTCGTTTCATAACAATGTTGAGAATTGTCGGGTTGTTTCATTTGGCGCACGACGCCTTTGGGCCCTCTTTAGAGGGTAGAGGAATTAAGTGGAGATCTCTTTTTGAGCTCAGGACGTCTTAGAGCCCTCTTTGGGGTTAAGGAATTACGTGGCGATTTCATTTTCATCTCACGACATCTTAGAGCCCTCTTTGGGGTTAAGGAATTAGGTGGCAATTCCATTTTCGGCTCACGACATTTTAAAGCCCTCTTTGGGGTTAAGGAATTAGGTGGCGATCTATTTTTAAGCTCACGACGTCTTAGAGCCCTCATTGGGGCTAAGGAATTAGGTGGCAATTTCATTTTCGGCTCACGACGTCTTAGAGCCCTCTTTGGGGTTAAGGAATTAGGTGGCGATTTCATTTTCGGCTCACGACGTCTTAGAGCCCTCTTTGGGGTTAAGGAATTAGGTGGCGATCTCTTTTTAAGCTCACGACGTCTTAGAGCCCTCATTGGGGTTAAGGAATTAGGTGGCGATTTCATTTTCGGCTCACGATGTCTTAGAGCCCTCTTTGGGGTTAAGGAATTAGGTGGCGATTTCATTTTCGGCTCACGATGTCTTACAGCCCTCTTTGGGGTTAAGGAATTAAGTGGCGATTTCATTTTCGGCTCGCGACGTCTTAGAGCCCTCTTTGGGGTTAAGGAATTAGGTGGCGATCTCTTTTTAAGCTCACGACGTCTTAGAGCCCTCATTGGGGTTAAGGAATCAGGTGGCGATTTCTTTTTTGGCTCACGACGTCTTAGAGCCCTCTTTGGGGTTAAGGAATTAGGTGGCGATCTCTTTTTAAGCTCACGACGTCTTAGAGCCCTGATTGGGGTTAAGGTATTAGGTGGCAACCCTCGCTGGGGTTCACGAATCAGATGGCGATCTCATTAAAGATTTGGCGTTGTTGATCTGTTACAGGCCATGTGAGTAATATAAAACAAGTGATATATATATATATATATGTTAATAAGAAATCGGGGCCTCATTAAAAACCCCCACTACTGCGGGGGAAAAGAGTGACCCTTGTTCCTTTGTTTTAAGCTGTACAGAAATATCGCAATACATAAGATAAAAGACAAAGTAAAAATTAAAATGGTTTTGTTGACCCTCTAGTTCGCCTTTGAATTGTTGTGGCGAGCTTCTCCCTGCTTTGTAGCTGAATCACGGACGTGCTTAGGTTTGTGAAATCCCAGAATCATGCTTGTTCCCTTTGGTAAATCTGTCTTGCTAGCTTTCTTTGTGAAATTTCTGGTACGCCCGGCAGGCGTGCTGACTGGCTTGAGTACATCTGTCTGCTGGACTGGATAAAGAGCGAGGCGACGACACACTTCGGCGGGGTGAACGCTAAGCATATCTGTCGGCTGATGAGCGGTAAGATTCAGATTTGTCTTTAGGGGCTTTGTTATGCTCAACTCTTCATCCATCAAACTTTCCTTTGGACCTTTCACTGCTTCTATGCGTTCCTGCTGAAACTCTTCTTCTGGACTTGTGCTAACGATGTTCACCTGGTGTGCTTTTGGGTTGCTGGTTCTTTCCTTTCTCTCTGCAGCTTCAAGCTATTGTGATAACATTCTGGTGCAATTTTTTGATCTGCTCTGATGGTACCGACCCGTCCATTGTCCAGCGGGTATTTCATGACGAGGAACTTAGTGGAAAGATAAACGTCAAGGACGTTGAAGGTCGGGCGACCTATTATGATGTTGTATTAACATGGCGAGTTTACCACTAAATATTTAATCCTGATGGTTTTGGAATTGTTACCTGTGTCGAAGGTTGTCTTCAAGGTGATGTATCCACAAACGTGTACCTGCTCCCCTGTGAAGCCAGCCAGGATTCCCTTGACGGGTTGCAACTGGTCCTCGTCCAGTCCCATTCTTTCAAAAGCAGAGTAATAAAGGATATCTACGGAGCTTCCAGGATCAATCAACACCCTCTTGACATCCCAATTGAAGATTTGCACAGTAATGACCTTGGGATCGTCATCGTGGGGGATCACTCCTTTGCGGTCTTCGCCTGAGAAGGTGATATCTGTCTGGCGCTCTGGCTCTGTCGTGGCGTGGTCATTGACCAGCATTACCTGCCTTACATACCTTTTTCGGGAGGTGCTGGACTCGCCTCCTCCTGCGAAGCCGCCGGATATGGTGTTCAAAGTGTGGCGCTCACCATCCTTCGCCACATCTTTCTCCTTTTGGGGGACGTCTGAATCAACTTCTCAATCTCTCTCTTTAGGTGGATGTAATCATCTGTGGTATGTCCTTTTATGCGGTGATACTTACACCAGGCTTCCTTGTCGTTTCCCATGATGTTTCCTCTCGGCGGTGGGGGTTCGGGGATGAGTCTAGAATGGTACACATCTCTCCAGATCTGCTCACGGCGAGTGTTGAGGGCCGTGAAGGATTCCAACAGGGGTGTGCGCCTATCTTGGACGTGACGTTTGTATGGCGCTCTGTCTTTGTGAGCGGATGGATAATAGTTGCGGTGATGGTCGTAGTTGCTGGGGGCACACTCCCTGGAATCCCTTGCTTTCTTTTCAGCGTTTCTCTCCTCTCACTTTATGTAACATTCCGCCCTGGACATGATCTCCTCCATGGAATCAGCCGGTTTTGCAGCAGCGATTCGTTGAACTGCCCGACGCGGAGGCCGTTTTGGAAAGCTTCCACGAATAGCTCGTGGTTCGGGTTCACGACTTTAATTGTGGCGTCGTTGTATCTTGCAAGATATTCACGGAGGGTCTCATTCGACCCTTGGCGGAAGTTGAAGAGGCTGGTAGATGACACCTTGCGGTGGCGACTAGCCGAAAACTGGTGTGTTAATTTGTGCGTCATGTCTTGGTAACTGACGACTGAGAAACGGGGCAAGTTCATGTACCACCTGAGGGCGGCGTCTTTGAAGGTCCCTGCCAACAGCTTACATTTGAAGGAGTCAGCAGCGCCGATGATGGCCATCTGGGTGTTGAAAGCTGTTACGTGCTCCACTTGATCGCTTTTACCGTCGAAAGACGAAAGAGAGGGTGGCTTGAAGTTTTCCGGGACCGACGCATTCCAAACTTCAGCGGAAAGTGGTTGTGGATCTGGATCTATTGACTCGTCCTGCTGGGATCTGTTCCCCTCAGCGTGTTGTTGTTGCTGGATTGTCTCCATTGTCGCTTGCAGAGCTTCGTTGTGGTCGCGAAGCTGCTGGATTTGTTGCTGTAGGGCTTCCAAGACCGCCGGGTCCGCCATCAATGGCGACGATGATGATCATTAGGGTCGGTTATGAAGATTAAGATTGGTGGTTGAAGATTAGCGGTTAGGATTGCGAATCTCATGGAGAGGATTGGTTTTTTGAACAAAGAACAGGTTGAACGTTTGATTAGAGTTAGGGATAGATTTAGGGTTAAATCGCGGCGGATTCGGAAGTTCCAGGGTTGCTCCTGAGAAACACGGTGGATTCACGGTGTTCTGGTGATTTTCAGAGGCCGTGGATCGACTACCTATCTTTCAGAGATGGTGGCTAGGTTAGTTTTACGGTAGCCCCACGGTGGGCGCCAACTATACTGGCTGTGAGTACAATGTATGAAAACTAGGGTTTCAGAGTATGTTTAGGTCATGCCTTGGGAATGATCCCAAGGTTACTATTTGTAGCCTCGACTTGGGCCTATCCGGCCATGGTTTTAGGCCCAAATCGTAAAGGGCCAAAACCATAACTAGGGCACCCTCGTAAGCTGCTGAGGGCGCCCCAAGAGGGTGCCCTTTAGGGAGGTCACCTAGGGTTATTTATGATTGTCAAGTGGGCCCTGCGCCCTCCTGGAGGGCGCCCAGCCTTACTCCAAGGGTTCAAACCCTTGTCTTTAGGATCTCAAGGCCTAAATGGTGATATCTACAGTCCAATGGACTATGTCATGCCGTTGATATCCATACATATGCTCTTATCTCACTATCACATTATAGTAACTGTCACATAATGAATTTATGCTAAGTATACTATGTTTAGGTCTATCAAAATAATAAATAAACAAATGCAGAAGAGATAGAAAAGTTACCAGATCAATAGTCAATTTCTCCTTCTTTTCTCCAATATCCACATTATTTTCATTTCTCAGATTCTTGATTGGGAACACATGCATTTTTTCCATTGTAGAATGTGAGCAACCATTGTCTAGTTTCTAGAATTGAATCTAGTGTCTTGTTGTGGACCTTCCCTGAAATGTAAACCATTTCATTTTTGGGCACCCATAACTTTATGGGTCGTTTCTTGTTAGTTATGGACGATTTTGCTTTCTTCTCTGCCTTAGGTTTAGAGCTTGACTGTTGTGAACTATCCAAGGCTTTGGATCTGAAGGTGCTTGACTTTGAATTGTTCTTAGCAGCTGGTCTTGAGTTAATCAGAACTTGTTGCTTCTGAGTGTGTGACTTTGACTCTATCAGAGCCTTGGACTTTTCAGTCTCAGACTCTGACTTGGTCAAATCTTGTGACTCAGAGACTCCAGACTCTGGGTTACTCAGACTCTAAGCTTCTTTTCCTACTGACACAAAGTGATTGTATAATTCTTCCTTCTTGTAACCAGAACTTGACGGATTCATTGATTCTTCTAGAGTTTGCTTCTTCTTGCAGGGTGTCTATGAGCAACCAATTCCTTCTCCATGGTTCTTGCATACACCATAATTCATGGAGGCTAATCTGCTTCTTCCAATTGAGATAGCTAGAAACTCTTGAAGGACCACTTCATGATTCGTCAAGGATCTAATGACATTATCCTTAGCAGCTTTCTCCAAAACCTTGATTTTATCTTCAAGTTGACTAAGCTGTTTTCTCAAGGTTAGGTTTTCTTCCATGATAATATCATTGAGACTCTGAAGAACGTTGTTTCTGACCCAAATTTGTTAATACTGCTTCTCTATAGCACTACTGCTGGCTTCTAACAAATCAAACTTCTCCTTTAAGCTTCCATACTCTTGTGATTTGTTTGAGCACCTTTCAATAAGTTCTTTGATAGCATCAATTAACTCCTCTTTTGAAAAGAAAAGAAGTTCATTGTTATTGTCATCAGAATCTGAATCAGGTCTAGAATTAGAAGATTTTGTAGCCATCAGACCCAAATTTGCTCCTTCTTCATCCTTGTCAGATTCAACTTTCTCATCAAGTTCATCCCAGGTTGCCATGAAACTCTCATTGAGCTTTCTTTTGTAGCTCTCTCTCCTAGAGTTTTCTTTCCTTGACTTGTCCTTCTCCAACTCTGGACAGACAACAATAAAGTGTCCAGTCTTCTTGCAATTAAAGCATCCATTCTGATCTTCCTTCTGACTCTTAAAGCCTGAACCTTTTGAACCACTGCTTCTACCAGAAAACTTCTTTCCTCTGGTTAGGTACTGAAATCTTTCGGTCAAATATGCCATCTCTTTTACATCTGGATCATTATCAGAATCTCCATCAGAAGACTCTTTTACTGACTCAGTAGTCTGAAGAGCTTTAGCAGATTTGTCCTTAGCTATCAAGGCAATAGACTTGAATTTTTCAGCTGATTTATCTCCAACAAGCTCAATCTCATGACTTTTAAGAGAGCTTTTGAGATTCTCCAAACTCAACGTATTCAAGTCCCTTGCTTCCTGAATGGTTGTTACCTTTGACCTGAATCTGGCAGGAAGACTCCTAAGAATCTTCTTGACATGATCAGATACAATATAGGTCTTTTTTAGAACCGAAAGACCAGACTGAAGAGTCTGAAACCTTGAATACATGGTTTCAATATCCTCATCTTCCTTCATTCTAAAAAGCTCATACTGATTAACCAATTGGTTAGCCTTGGGTTCCCTTACCTGTTGGTTTCCCTCATAGGTAGAGCACAGAGATTCAAAGATGGTCTTGGTAGTAGATCTGTTGATAATCTTCAAATATTCTGAGTGAGGTAGAGCATCTACAAGAATTACACGAACCCTGTGAGGCTTTCTGTAGAGCTTCTTTTGAGCCTCAGTTAGACTTTTTCTGTCACGTGCCATTCCTTCTTCGTCAACGTCAAACTCAATACCATCTTCAACGATATCTCATAGCTCATCATTAATACCAATGATGTGGTTGTACATATTACTCTTCCACCACGAAAATTGAGCAACATCTCCATTAAATAAGGGAGGTTTCATATAATAGTACTTCTTCTCAACTTTGGGCGTGTTGTAATCGTAGTTAACAACAACATGGTGGTTTCTTCATGAAGTGTCAAGTTTGTTATCAAAAGACATGTTTTCCTCACTGGACCTTTGACTGTGACATGATACCAGTTGAAGGTGAGAAAAACACAAGAAGGGGGGTTAAATTGTGATGACTTTTTCTGGTTTCTTTTTCTGAGTGTTAACACTGGTCAGAGTCTAATGGGTTCAGAGTCTGACTCAGAGTCTGGATGCAGCGGATAAAATAGAACACAAATATAAAAGAGAGAGAGAGAGAGAGAGAGAGAGAGAGAGAGAGAGAGAGAGGGCAAACACAAGTAATTTATATTTGTTCCTCCCACAACACAGAAGTAGTCCAGTCCCCTTGCACTTCCAAGGGATTTCACTATAAACTCACTAGATTACAATTGCTCAAGGACCCTTCCAAGAGACTTTGAAATGCTCAAGCACATTTGCAAGAGACTTGTAATGCTCAAGGTCGCACCGAGAGACTTCCACTGCTCAAGCACAACTACGAGAGACTTCCAATTGCTCATGCACACCTCCAATAGACTTGTAATTCTCAAGCATGTAGGCAAGAGACTTCCATTACTCAATCACAATTGAAAGTGACTTCTTGTGCTCAAACTTCACAAGCAATAGACTTCTATTTGTTTACAAATAAACAAATTTGTTCCAACACTTGATATACAATCAGAAGTGTAAACTGAACAATGTTGAACAGACTCTTAAGACTTTAGGATTTCTAAGATACAAACTTTGATAAGAAATTCCTAAATGTTTTTATGCTATTTGATTTTCACTGAGTAATGGCACAGTAAAATAGTAGAGTCTTGTTAATCTTCTTAAGGTCTTCAGCTCCTTTTATAGGAAAGGATTTGAGAGACGTTGGAGAAGAGTATCAGCGCATTAAGAGTTGTTGTGAAGCTTCAAATCAAGGACGTTGGGCCATTGCCTAATATGAATAATTTTGTTGAATAGTCATTTGAAATTTCTTTGCTGACACTAGAATTATCCGTTCATTCTCTTTGTCCTTGAAGTTCTTTGTCCGTTTCTACACGTGGTCAGAAGAAGACAAAATTGTACTCAGATCCTTAATAGAGACAGCTACAGAAGATGACAAAACTGGCGTGGAGTCTGGGTCCCTCAGAATCTTATGAGTCTGGGGGTCTTCCAAGTCTGATGGTGCCTGTGCGCACCTCGTTTTTTTCCTCGGGAAAAAGACGCGCAAATCCTCCGAGGACGTCCTCGAACGCTCGGAGGTGCCTTTGTGAAGCCGCCACCAAAGTTTTTGTGTAAAGGGAACGTTGATAAACCCTTAAGTTTTTTTTTGTTGTAAAGGGAAACGATAATAAAACCCTTTGACGATGAGGATAAGGATTAGGTCATCGCAACCATTGTCGGGTTCGGGAGTCGGTTACGCGAGGGGAAGGTATTAGCACCCCTCACGTCCGTTGTACTCAACGGGAACCTTCTATTTGGTTAAAGCTTGAATTGTTTTTTAATACTTTGCGTGCATGTTCATTTATGTTAAAAATATAATAAAAGGGGGGAAAGAGATAAAAACAAACGAAGAAAAAGTTTTTATTATTATTGTGCTTGACAAGATGTCGATCTTGCTCCTACGTATCTCCCGGTAGTCGGAGAATTCAAAGCATACGTAGTTCTTTGGTAGAAAAACGTATATGTGTTGGTTGATTTTAATTGGACGATGTTTTAACCGAATTCTTGCGATTAAACGTTGCTTGTATGCTCGCACTTGGAGACTTATTAAGCGTTCGTTCGCGAATCACATTAGAATTGTTAAAAGGTACGTCCGTTAGGGTAGAGGGTTGAATTGGTCGCTATGGGACCAAGAGAGGTACAATGGACTCATATAAGTCAAACATTGACCGAGTGGACTCAAACGAGTCGGGCGATTGTTCGATTGATCCGCTGAGATCAAGAACGGGTACAATGGACTCGGATGAGTCGAACATTGACCGAGTGGACTCTAACGAGTCGAGGGGTTGAGTCTAATGGCCAACGGGGGACCAAAAGGTTTGGATTGACCACAAGGGGCCAAGATTTGGTTTGGTTAGGGTTGTACATATTAAAAAAGGGAATGACGATTGTCCGAGCGACGAGACATACGTCACGCATTCGTACAATCGGGGCGATGGAGAGACATACGTCACACCATCCCTTTTTCATTCATGTTTTTGGATTGAATTCTTTAGAAATCCCAAGGTATGTCAAAACATATGGTTTGAAAACCCAAAAATGGGAAGGTTTAGCAAATTTGCTAGAAAACGCGCAAGTTCGTCTCATTTTGCGAAAATGCGAACGTAAACGGTGTATGTTCATCTTTGAGTTTTGAACATCATGAACAATATTTATTGTTCAAGTTTAGATTGAAATGATGAACATAGCTTGTTTGTTCATGTGGTTTTGAGAATTTGGGAACATAACTTGCTTTGCAAGTTACCCACAAAATGGTTATACGAACTTGTGATTTTGCCAAAATTATGCAAAAACCTTGTTATGGTTTGAAGAACATGGGTTTAAAAACTCTTAGGTTCTGAGCTCTGGGGCTAGAACCTCAAAAATTGGTTGGTTTGATACAAAAACTCAGGTTCTGAGTTCTGTCATGGTCGCACTGCGACCATGACTTCGCACTGCGAAGCATGCGAAATTTTGGGTTCAGAAGCTGTTTCTGAACTTTTGTTCAGAAACAACTTCTGAACACACTCAAGACCTTATAGATGGGTGATAAACTTTGAGTTTTTGGGGTGAGAAAGGTTGGACAAACCAGTTTTGATGTTTTGAAAACCTTGGGATTTCTTTGAAATTCAAAAAGGGTTTTTTAGGATCAAAAGGTTTTGAGCCAAAATGGCTATGCAAACACAATTAAAAATGCAAGAAAAAGAGCTTAGTAACTTACAGAACTCCTTAGCAAAGCTCCAGCTGCACTTGGTTTGATTTGGTTGAAGGCTTGTGCAAGAGGTTTGAGTATTTGTGATAGTTTTGGAACTTTGGAAAGCTTTGTGTGGATTGGTTTTTTTCTGGTTGTTTGGGGAGATTTGTAGGTTGAAATGAGTAGAGTTTCTGCTCTTTGAATGCTGTGTTAACTGTGTTTTTTCAAGTGTTTGTAACCTTGGACAATGCCTCTTATTTATAGGCCAAAATCAAATCTTTGTCATCATTACACAATCCCAAAATTCAGCTGATTTGTGGCCAAGATCAAGCTGAATCCCTTTGCATTAAATGCTAATGGATAGAGGCAACCCTGCCTTGTACCAAGGGGCAAGATCCAGCTTGATTTCAGCCACAAATTCAACTATTTCTAGAAGGTAATGATGAAGAACAAAGCTGATTTGCAATTGGCTAATGCTTGGGGATCAATCCTTGCAATCTCAATGGTTGGTCAATAAAAACGTGCACTGTGATGTGCAGAGATTGAGGGATGAAAAGGCTAAAATTGGCTGGTGTGAGAGGGTGAAAAGCTGCTGCAAAACAGAGTAGGCACTCATGGCTTTTCAAGTGAGAAATCCAGCTGGTTTGACTGGTTTTTGGGGCAGCAAGCAGGAGGAAAGTCCTCAAGCAGGTGGCTGGCAACCTTGTGGTGGTTAGCAGGTCACCTGGGAGGTACTAGAGCTGCCCAAGGGCAAGCCCACTTGCTTGTCACATGCTAGGTTGGAAGAAAAAGCTTCCAACCTTGGCATTAATGGCAAGTCCTTCAACTCTGGCTTTGCTTGGCCCAATTAGCCATGAATGCTACTTAAAATAATTATGGAAATGATATGCAACAAAATCTGGAATTAAATCCAAGAAACCAAAAATCTGCAGAAAAATCGCAGACTTCGCAGTGCGAAGTGAGCTTCGCATTGCGAAGTCCTCAATTTTGAAAAGTTGACTTTTCTGTTGACTTTTGTTGACTTTTGACTTTTTTCCCCTCTTTGATTTTTTTTTGATTTTTTGGTTTTAAAAAGCGTAGGACAAAATTAGGGTACTACAGTGCCTTCTGAGTCTAATGATCTTCACAGAGTCTGATGAGGTTAATCTTCAGCTTCTAAGTGGCGTCCTTTTCTTTTGATCCAAGATGTTAACTTCTGTTTGACCTTTCTTCAGATCTTCTACCATAGTCTTTTAAGCTTCTCTAGTGCCTCTGATGCTCTAATACATGTTCAATTCATCAATAGATTTATTCTATGATCCTGCACACTGGAACAAATATTAGTATATTCAATTGTTTTGTTATCATCAAAACCTTGGAGGAATTGTACAAACCAATTTTGTTCCAACACACTTAAGGTCAATATTTTTATTTGGCGTTTGTTCCTGAATAGATTAGCAACTAAGATGAGTACGTTTAGGAGAAATATCTTGGATTATAATGATTCTTTTTGTTCGGCGGCTTGTGGATTGGTTGAGGATCATGATTGTTTGTTCTTTTCTTTGCTCTTTATTGCCAACTTTGGCTTTTAATGTGTGGATGGTTAGGCATCTCAACGACCCTTCAAGGTTCCTTATTTGAGCATTTTCTTCAGTTTGGAGGTCTTGAGAGTTTTCCAACAAGTATCATCTGCCTTTTAATATTATTTGGATTTCAGCTCTTTTTACGATTTGGAAGGACCGCAATATGAGACCTTTTCACAATAATCGAAACAACATCTATCTTTATTGGAAAAGGTTAAACTCCAAGCATTTTGGTGGTTTAAATCTTATTATGTTGTTTTTGATTTTGAGTATTCGGTTTGGAGGTTGAATCCTTTATTATGTTTTGAGTTTGTAACATAATTTTATTTTTCCTGCCTGCTTTGTCGTAGCTTGTAGATTTTCTCATTGTAATTTCTGGATACTTTAGCTTTGTTTGGTACACCTTATGCTAGAGGAGCTTGTGTTGGTTTTTTAATATAATTTGTTTAACTTCTTAAAAAAAATCATGAATAGTATGACATTTTGATTATGATTGAATTAAGAAGAAAAGAGAGAGACTTAGAAAGAAGGTTGAGTTTATATCTCTAAAATTTTAGGGCCAGCTCAATAAAATTTATTTTAAAAAAAGATTTGTTTACATATAAAAGAATGACATTATCTACTATTGATTATTTTTTTATTTTTAGATAATACTTAATTTTGCCCGGTCATAATATTTAGATGATGAAAAGTAAGTTAAGGAACCACGAGAATAAATTTTCCGAAAAATGAATTATTCAGATAATATATCAATCTTACTTGCCCAATCATAATTTTATTTTTACGATATATATATATATATATATATATATATATATATATATATATATATATATATATATATATATATATATATATATATATATATTGTGTGAATGACTTATTTTCATATAACGATTTCATCTCTAATTTTGTTGATGTCATTTTCGTCCTTTTAATCAATTTGCATTGGGATTTCAAGATTCAAACATCTATGATTTTATTTTGATAAGAGCTCATAGTGTTCAAATTTGTAGCCTTTCAATCATGATTTTATACAAATTTTAAATTTGATACTTGAAAATTAATATGCAAACGAACTAAAAACACAAGAATGACGTGAAAAAAGATAAATGTTAAAATAGTTATCTGAAATTAAATTAGAGAACCACAAGAACAATTTTGCCTTTATTTTCTTACATAGGAAATCCTAAATTATTAGGGCAACCATTTCCTATAATTTATTTCTTAAACATCCTCTATGTAAGAATATGATTTATAGCGAAAAACGAAATTACACTTAGAAAAAATGTCTCATTGTTTCGAGCATAAACTGCAGGATCATAAGTTTCATGTGTATTTTGAAGAGCAGTCATACAATCAGAGACTCCATGACCAGCAGTTTGTACATCATTTCTTGAACTTAGAGGATCCTTATCCAACAAATCTAATGCAGTGTTGAATGATGAAATAGTTGTATTATAGAATTCATTTGCACATTGTTTAAGAGCTTGTTCAGTGGGAAAACGTTGTGCCATTTCGATAAAAGAAGCTTGAACTGACATAGCCTCATTTATTGACATCTCCAAGATATATGTGGAGAGGTCAGGGTATGTTGTAGCTGAGGGGATTTTTGGGTCAGTTTGTAGAAGTTCAAGACAATGTTTGAATTCAGTTTGTAGCTCAGTGTACTCACTGCATACCTTTATATACAGACCGTAGGTAGTACATAATGCTGGAAGAGAAGCATAAAATATGAAGCACAAGGAAAGGATAAACAAAAACGATGATATTGATGTTGATTTCATTTTTCTTATGATATATATGAATATGGGAAACTCAAATTGATTTCTATGTCAATATATAAGCTAGCAAATAGATTTATAAAGTTAGTTCAAATATCGATGATATCATGAATCTGTCTAATATGAACCCAGTCCAACGATGAATCCTTCAATTTTTAGTAAATTTCAAAATTCTTGTTATCCTTTTTTTTATTATTATAAATTAATTTCTTTTACAAAAATGTAAGGTATTAAATAAAAATGAATATTTTTTCAAGGAAATAAAAATGAAATTTTTTTAAAGTTTTGATAATTTTTTTATATATTTATTTGACATGGAGTTAATAATTCAAAGAACTTTAATTATTAACTTTTAAATAATATGGCATTCTTTGATTCAATGATAAAACAATTAATTTGTCAACAATCCTTCAAAAACAAATAATTTGTCAACAAGTCATATCTCAATTTGTTATCCTTTTTTTATTATTATAAATTCATTTTTTTCCTAAATTGGAAAAGTATTAAATAAAAATGAAATTTTAATAGTTTTGATAAATTTTAAAAGTAAAGAATGATAAATAAATATATTTATTTAGTCAAAAAAAATATATTTATTTGACATAGAGTTAATAGGTCAAAGAACTTTAATTATTAATTTTGAAATAATATGGTATTCTTTGACTCAATGATAAAATAATTAATTTGTCAACAAGCCGTAACTCAACTGGTTAAAATGTCGGAATTTCTAGATTAGACGTCGTGAGCGAGGTTCAAACCACACCTCCTTCACTTATGTGTGAGTGTCCAATGGATATTGTCATCTTCGTCTATTTACCACAAAAAACAATTACTTGACCGAATTGAATATATCTATCTTTTTTTTTTTTTTTACAAGTGAATACATCTATCTATGTATTTGAAAGAGGAATTTGTATTTGTCAAATTATATAAATTTATTTCCACCCTTTAAGAGCATATTTTATTTTAGAAGTCAACCTCTTTTTTCCGAAGAAGAAGCTAAAACAGAATTAGAACCAGAACGCTTAGTCTCGCAAGCACAAGGAGTGCCTAAAGAAAACTAAGGAAAAAAAGGATGCGTTACATAAATAATCCAAAAAAAAACTGGTGCTAAAGCCAAATAAGTCTTGCCTAGAAACACAAAAAGAGACTGAAACAAAAAGAAGCTACTATAAATTTATTTTGATTTATAGATTACAATATTTTTATTAACATTTAATTAAATTTATTCATTTTACTACTATACTAAAGTCAGTATATTGATTTTAATTATGAGGATGCAATGTATGTGTTGGACCTGATGGAAAGAAAAATTACATTTGGCTAATTTTTATTTTAAATTATTATTTAAATTATAGACGATTATTTTAATGAAGCCTGCTATTTGGTTTAAAGAATTTATTTTACTCTAGACGAGGATATTTAAAGAAAAATGTCTTTTGAAAAACTTTTTTTTTTATTACATAAGTATGAATGAATATGAAATCAAATGCAAATGTTACATAATTTTGATAAATTTTAGCAGTAAATAATGACAAATAGAATTTATTAGTTTTGAAGGAATTATTTTTCTCAATGAAATGATCTGATGCTTTTACATCTTTTCAACAAAAAAAAAAGACATGTAGTCAATAGGTCAAATAAATTTAACTATTATTTTAATATATTTTATTTTATTTTAAAGGACAAAACCTCTTAAAATGAATATGAATTTAATTTGGTTTATAATTTACAATATTTTTATTAGCACTAGCGTTACGACATGCTCTTCGTGTCTGTCTGTCTTTTTTTTTTTGTTTACTATGTTTACCCATGTAAATTAAATGCAACAACATAACATAAAAGGACTCATGAGTAAAAAAAAAACATAAAAGGACTCAAAGAAGAGTAACATCACAAATAATCATACGTGGTCCCAAAGTCGAATTGGTCAAAGTTTAACTCTCTGGGTACTAGTATCTGTAACACCCTAAGACCCCGACTTTAATTTAATAAATACCAAAAATATAAATAATGGAGATTAGGTGTTACGCATCCTCATTTATTATCGTTTCGTAGAACAAAGTCATAAACATTGCAGCGGAAAAATTCAGCATTTTTATTATAACAAAATCAAGTCTCAACATCCATAATTAATTCATAAACTTAAAAATACTTCAAACATCAAAATGTAAAATCGAATAGCCAACCCGACCCTAGTGTTACATATCAGAGCTCGTATCGACTACATACTTATTCGACTACTAATAGAAGAGAGAAAACAGAATATGCCTCCGCCGCCACTTGTTGAATCGTCCCGCAACTAGTCTTCCTCGACCTGAGTGTCTGTACCCCAAGAGTAGAGCCACCAAAACCACACAACAACAAGAAAGGGGGTGAGAAAATACAACCATACATAGCTTTAGGAAATCATGTGCAAAAATAGGAACATTAGTTATCGCATCCACCGTCATAGAACATCAACAATATTTTATTCTTCATTAGATTCTACATCTCATCAGCTCACGTTTATTACTCTTTCTTAAACACCAAGAACTAGCATCATCAATTAATATGCATATGGACACTGTCCTAAGACCTACATGAATGTGGTACCACACCTATCGTCGTCATAATTTGCCAGAGATATGTTACTGGACTTTCATCGTCATCGCATCTTCATAATTTCCTAGACACGACCTTATATGTATGCATGAGGACAGACTCAGCAAGTATTAAATATTAACACCCAACAACAACTTACAACCATATATGCAAACTCTTCCTATTATGCACGACACCGGGACAAAACATATCGTCGTCATTCATATCATCATCATAAGGAAACATCGACTTCATGAATATACATCATCACTCACGTCATTAATATTCTCACTCATCATCATTCCCATCATCAGTAAACATAGACACCGTCAAATATTTCATTATTGACACGTCGTTAAATAACATATCAATTACACATCATCTAATAAGTCATCTTAAGAAGTAACTATGGTTTCCAAGACACATCCATAAAGGGCATGAAATTCATCTCAAACACATTTAAAAATAGTAGGAATGAATTCATTATAACATTCATATACTTATAAGTATTACTTAGAAATTAGGATACGTTATATTTTAACTAACATAATGGTACTCTTTCACTGCTAAATGTTTATACACAAAATTAATCATACATATATATTCATACATATATAAGCATAGGTATGTAAGCATATATTTTTAACTAACATACAGGTGATTCTTCATAGCAACTAGTCACAATTATCTATCCTTATAGTCAAAGAGTTGTAAATAATAACGATTGTTAATTGATTGCATTCAAAAAATGAATCTCATGATAGCTGCTTGTAAATAGACAAGATATATAACCTCTAATATTAAAACAGCGCCTGGCCATTAATAAACAATAACTCATGGATAGTAAATCGAAGGCCATATACAAAGACACGAAGAACATATATACTTATCTATAGAACGGCATAGCTTCATGTTTGACAGTTAAATTTGAGAAAATCCCCAATTTAATAGTTAAGTTTTCGTCAAAGTAAATCATGTCTCATAAATTAATTTTCAAAATCCAAAATTAACATACCGTGGCAGCAACAGGAAAATAAATACGAACAGAACACGTAACGTAAGCAATTGGGATTAAATCAAAATAGTACGGTTAGGCACCAAAGGCGATGAAATAAAGTGGCAGCAACAAGAGGCACAACACACAGAGGAATAATTATCAATGGAAATTAAATAGAATAGCCACACGATAGTATGAGTGTACGGCTTGGAATGAAAAGAAATAATCTGAACTATATTGGAATTTAAGGGATAATAAGAATTGGAGTTCGATTAATAATAATATGAAACAACAATTGAAATCAATATGAATAGTTACTACTCAATTCCATAGCTTTTACTCACTTTTGCTTATGAATTTCAAAACACAACATCATCATATTCAATGGCGAATCTAACATAAAAACATCACAATTCATAAACAAAAATCAAACATATAATTACAGTAACACAAAAGGACATGAATTTAATCATAGAATCATCAAAGGAATAAGAAAACAACAAAAATTAACAACCCTTCACGACCCACATGAGAACACAACCCTTAAGATGAATAAAACTCCCCCCCTTACCTCGATTCCTCAAGTCTCCGGTTTGGCTTGACTTCCTGAAGCTAGGTTTATTCTCTCTCTGACTGCTGCTTTTTTTTTCTATTCCACGTTTTGCCCAAAACTCCCTTCTAATTTCCCAAACCCTTATTTGTATTTTTTTTTTTGGTCAGCCGCTCTTCCTCTAGTTATTCTCTTCTATTCACCATTCTTTTTGTTTTTCCCCTCCCCCACTTATTAAAAACCTATTTTCTACATTTCTATTTTTTTTTAATTCTCTTTCTTTACTATTTTAAATTCTCGTATCACAAATTAATTCAACCATCTCAACATTCACATCACATTTCAAATAGAACAACATTAATAATAATATTCACCACACACACCTATTAAACTTTATTGGATTACTTAAAATAAAAAGTTGGGGTGTTACAACTCTCCCCCACTTAACAGATTTTTGTCCTCGAAAATTACCTGAGAGAAATAACTCTGGATAAGATTCCTTCATCTTACTCTCCAGCTCCCACGTGATACTCTCTCCAGCTGGTCCTCCCCACGTTACCTTGACCAACACGATCTCCTTGCCCCTTAATTTCTTCACCTCTCGGTCTTCAATTTTTAATGGTGAGGTCTCAATGGTCAAATTCTCCTTCACTTGCACTTCTTCCATCTGAATTACGTGAGACGGATCGGGAACGTACTTTCGAAGTTGAGACACATGAAACACACTGTGAAGGTTTGAGAGTGCGGGTGGCAAGGCAATTTGATAGGCTACTACTCCATCTCTCTTTGTAATTTGATAAGGACCAATAAACCGAGGCGTAAGCTTCTTAGACTTTAACGCACGACCAACACCCGTCACCGGAGTGACCTTCAGAAACACATGACCCCCTTCTTGAAACTCCAACGGTTTCCTCCGCTTGTCATGATAGCTCTTCTGCCTACTTTGCGTAGCTTTCATCTTTTCTTGAATCATTTTAATCTTCTCGGTTGTCTGCTGTACAATCTCCGGTCCTAATACTGCGCTCTCTCCCGTCTCATACCAACACAACGGGGTTCGACACCTCCTCCCGTACAGGGCCTCAAAAGGCGCCATTCCGATGCTAGAATGGTAACTGTTATTGTAGGTGAACTCAATCAGTGGTAGGTAAGCATCCCAACTCCCTCCTTGTTCTAAAACACAAGTTCTCAACAAGTCTTCTAAGGACTGGATCGTCCTCTCTGTCTGGCCGTCCGTCTGTGGGTGGTATGCGGAACTTAACTTCAATTTAGTCCCTAGAGCCTTCTGTAAACTCTCCCAGAATCTTGAGGTAAACCTCGGGTCTCTATCTGAAATGATGCTTGAAGGGACGCCATGTAACTTAACTATTTGCTCAATATAAATCTCTGCTAGTTTCTGCATTGGGTAATTTAACCTTATTGGTATGAAATGGGCCGACTTGCTCAATCGATCCACTACAACCCATATGGTATCACTCCCTTTCGAGGTCCTCGGCAGGCTTGTTACAAAGTCCATAGAAATGCTATCCCACTTCCACTCTGGAATGTTCAACGGTTGCAGCAACCCGGACGGTTTCTGATGTTCGATTTTTGATTTCTGACAAACCAAGCACGAGTACACAAATTCAGCCACTTCCTTCTTCATGCCTGGCCACCAAAACATTTTCTTAAGATCCTGATACATTTTTGTAGCCCCTGGGTGTATACTCAGCCCACTCCTGTGACCTTCCTCTAGAATACTCCGTTTCAATTCTGGTATATCGGGCACACAAATTTTGTCCTTAAATTTCATAACCCCGTTCTCATCCATTCTGAAATTCGTCTCTTTACCTTGGTTGATCAGCGTTAAGTGATTCATCAATTCCAAGTCGGACTTCTGCCCCTCTTTAATCTCTTCCACCACCGTACTTGTCAGTTTCAGCATACCCAACCTTACACTTCCCGGCGTCACTTCACAAACCAAACTAATGTCTCTAAATTGTTCAATCAACTCCATCTCCTTGACCATGAGTGCTGACATGTGTATGACCTTCCTACTCAAAGCATCTGCGACTACATTAGCTTTTCCTGGATGGTAATTCAGCTCAAAATCATAATCTTTCAAGAATTCCAACCACCTTCGTTGCCGCATATTCAACTCTTTTTGGTCAAACAAGTATTTCAAGCTCTTATGATCACTAAACACCTCAAACCTTGATCCATACAAGTAATGCCTCCACATTAAGCACAAATACCACCGCTGCTAACTCCAAATCATGAGTCGGATAATTTTTTTCATGAATTTTCAATTGTCTTGACGCATATGCTACAACTCGTCCTTCCTGCATAAGGACACCACCCAAACCTCTATTAGATGCATCACAGTAGACCACAAATGACTTACTCGGCTGCGGTAGGATTAATACTGGTGCCGACGTCAACCTCTTCTTAAGTTCCTGGAAACTTTCCTCACATTGGTGATCCCACACATAAGCCTCGCCTTTCCGAGTCAATCGTGTCAAAGGCAATGCCAACTTTGAAAATCCTACGATAAACCTTCGATAATAACCAGCCAAGCCCAAGAAGCTTCTTATTTCCGTAACCGATTTAGGGGCTTCCCATTGTAACACGGTGTCTACTTTGGATGGATCAACCGCTATTCCCTTACTAGAGATTACATGACCTAGGAAACTCACTTCGCGTAACCAAAATTCACACTTTGACATTTTAGCATATAACTTATTCTCTTTTAAGGTTTGCAACACAATTCTCAAATGTTCCGCATGCTCCTCTTCCGTCTTGGAATACACCAAAATGTCATCTATAAACACCACTACAAATCGATCCAAGTAAGGGTGAAAAATTCTATTCATATACTCCATGAACACTCCGGGAGCGTTAGATACTCCAAATGGCATCACAGAAAATTCATAATGGCCATACCGAGTTCGGAAAGCGGTCTTGGGTACATCTTCTGCCTTCACTCGAATTTGATGATATCCTGATCTCAAATCAATTTTACGGAACACACAAGCACCGGTCAGCTGGTCCATAAGGTCATCAATCCTGGGTCGTGGGTACTTATTTTTAATAGTAACTTTGTTCAATTGACGGTAATCCACACACAACCTCATACTGCCATCTTTCTTCTTAACAAGCAACACGGGCGCACCCCACGGTGAAACACTAGGCTGGATAAACTTCTTCTCTAGTAATTCCTCCAGCTGTTTCTTCAATTCGCTCAACTCGGAAGTGGACATTCGATAGGGTGCAATTGACACAGGGCTAGTTCCAGGAACCAAATCTATGGTGAAATCCACCTCTCTCTCTGGTGGTAAATCACTAATGTCCTCCGGAAATACGTCTGGAAAATCACACACTATCGGTTGGATAGAATTTCTCGGCCCACCTTCCAACTTTAAAGAAGCAAGTAGCACGAACACCTGCGCACCCTCTCTCAAAGACCTTTCCACTTGTACTGCAGTCACAAATCTAGAATTCTTCTCCTCTTCAGGCTCGGGGAAAAGCACAGTCTTAGAAAAACAATTGATGTATACCCGATTGAATTCCAACCAATTCATTCCTAAAATCACATCTAACTGACTCAGGGTTAAACAAACCAAATCCATCCTAAAATGTTTCCCATAAATAGATAAGGGACAATTTCGACAAACTAATGTCGTGGTCATGGAACCACTGGCTGGGGTATCGATAACCATACTACCCGACATCAGTGTCATTACAAGTTTCAACCGCTTCGCACAATCAAGGGAAATAAAAGAATGCGTAGCCCCAGTGTCAATAATAGCAATCAAAGGAGCATTGTTAATGAAACAAGTACCTTGAATCAAGTTGTCGGAACTGGGAACATCTTCTCCACTCAAGGCAAACACCTTTCCTCTATTCTGTTCCTGCTTCGGCTTTTGGCAGCGTGTACTGATATGCCCGTTCTCGCCACAGTTGAAACATTTAACAGCATTCTTACACTCATTCGAACGGTGACCTGCTTCTCCACAGTTGAAACACTTAGGCTTTGCACTCTGACAATCAATTGCCCGATGACCTAAAACCCCGCAGTTGAAACATCTCAGCGGAGGACGAACATCTCCCCAACTAACTTCTTTCTCACCAGCACTTTTCTTCTGCTTTTCTTTATCAACTGGAATGCTATAAGGCTTATTGCGACCCTGGTCCCTCCCTTTCTTCTCACTCGCCGCTTTGTAATGATTGGTTCTTGCCTTGCTATCTCCTTCATAAATCCTACACTTATTGACCAACGTAGAAAAGTTACGGATCTCTTGGTAGCCAATAAATTGCTTGATTTCTGGACGCAACCCATTCTCAAACTTTAAGCACTTAGAAACTTCCGCCCCCACTGCATTGTAATGAGGACAATACCTGGACAGTTCCTCAAATTTCGCCGCATAATCCGCTACAGACATACTTCCCTGTTTTAGTTCGAGGAATTCGATTTCCTTTTGGTTACGAACATCAGCAGGAAAATATTTTCCCAAGAACTCTTCTCTAAAGACTCCCCAGGTCACTGCTGTACCCGCAGCATCAAGCCTCTGACGGGTGTTTTCCCACCAAAACTCAGCCTCTTCTGCCAGCATATGTGTCGCCAGTCTGACCTTCTGCTCATTAGTACACACCATTGCTCGGAAGATTTTCTCTACTCCTTGTAACCATGATTGTGCTCCATCAGGATCATACCTTCCCTTGAAGGTCGGTGGATTGTTTCTCATAAACCTGTCCAGCCGAAGCTCCTCAGCTCCCCCTTGTTGGTTCTGTTGTCCCAGAATGGCAGCGTTAGCTTGTGCCATAGTCTGCGCCATTGCTGCCATAGCGTTAGCAATTGCCTGATCGTTCCTTCCAGCCATACTTTAACTACATCGTCAAAATCAGGCAAGGGATTAGTAAATAGACATCTACAGTGCTCTACACACAAGTCGCCTATTAGGGCTAAAACATTGTTAAAATCCTAGGCCGAATGGACCGACCTGCTCTGATACCAACTATGTAACACCCTAAGACCCCGACTTTAATTTAATAAATACCAAAAATATAAATAATGGAGATTAGGTGTTACGCATCCTCATTTATTATCGTTTCGTAGAACAAAGTCATAAACATTGCAGCGGAAAAATTCAGCATTTTTATTATAACAAAATCAAGTCTCAACATCCATAATTAATTCATAAACTTAAAAATACTTCAAACATCAAAATGTAAAATCGAATAGCCAACCCGACCCTAGTGTTACATATCAGAGCTCGTATCGACTACATACTTATTCGACTACTAATAGAAGAGAGAAAACAGAATATGCCTCCGCCGCCACTTGTTGAATCGTCCCGCAACTAGTCTTCCTCGACCTGAGTGTCTGTACCCCAAGAGTACAGCCACCAAAACCACACAACAACAAGAAAGGGGGTGAGAAAATACAACCATACATAGCTTTAGGAAATCATGTGCAAAAATAGGAACATTAGTTATCGCATCCACCGTCATAGAACATCAACAATATTTTATTCTTCATTAGATTCTACATCTCATCAGCTCACGTTTATTACTCTTTCTTAAACACCAAGAACTAGCATCATCAATTAATATGCATATGGACACTGTCCTAAGACCTACATGAATGTGGTACCACACCTATCGTCGTCATAATTTGCCAGAGATATGTTACTGGACTTTCATCGTCATCGCATCTTCATAATTTCCTAGACACGACCTTATATGTATGCATGAGGACAGACTCAGCAAGTATTAAATATTAACACCCAACAACAACTTACAACCATATATGCAAACTCTTCCTATTATGCACGACACCGGGACAAAACATATCGTCGTCATTCATATCATCATCATAAGGAAACATCGTCTTCATGAATATACATCATCACTCACGTCATTAATATTTTCACTCATCATCATTCCCATCATCAGTAAACATAGACACCGTCAAATATTTCATTATTGACACGTCGTTAAATAACATATCAATTACACATCATCTAATAAGTCATCTTAAGAAGTAACTATGGTTTCCAAGACACATCCATAAAGGGCATGAAATTCATCTCAAACACATTTAAAAATAGTAGGAATGAATTCATTATAACATTCATATACTTATAAGTATTACTTAGAAATTAGGATACGTTATATTTTAACTAAGATAATGTGTTGAGTCTTTTGGTGTTGGCTGCATATTTTGGCAAAACCAAGAATCTTTAAAAGATATATTCCTGGTTTATTTGTTTCCTTATTGGATCACTCATAAATTAGAAACAAATCAATTTGAGAAGATTGGCTACAGAATTAAGAAGAGTTACTGAAGGCTATATAAGGAGAAGGGCTGCTGCTATTCAACTTACGAATTTAAGAGTATTATTCAGAGAAATAGAGTCTTAGTTGTCTTTAAGCTTTTGCTTTATTTTTGTACGCCACTCATATGTTTTGAGTTGGTTTAGGATTGTCATTGAGTTGTAATTCATTCTAAGCCTCTAGGTACGAATGAAGTTGTGTTTTTAAAGTTTTCTGAAAAACAGAGTGTTTTTGTTTAAGGGTAGTTCAAGTGGCTGGGTTGTAGTTACTTGAATAGGAAGTTAGAGGTTTTCTAATACTCAACGTGTTGGGTAGAATTCAAGACTAGGTGGAGATTAATTGCTTGGGATAGGAACTGGGAGTCAGTGTCTGAGTCTTAAGGGTTAATTCCAATAGTGGAATTCCTTCCTGGATTGGTATCCCCCAGAGTAGGAGGTGTTTACTCCGAACTGGGTTAACAAACCTTGTGTGTTCTTTAGCTTTCCTGCACTTTTTATTTCTACTACTTATCTACTTTAAATTGTGCTAAGTCATTGTTCAGAACCTGTTTTGGTTCAGAACCTGTAATCTCTTAAGTATTGCCTGGCCAGAATTTCAATTGGCATCAGAGCAGGCACCCTGCCTGTAAATTGGGTGAGATCCAGAGGAGTTTATTTCTGGCAAGCATGGATAGAGAAGGAGGCTATGTCAATAGACCACCCCTACTAGATGGCACAAACTATGAGTATTGGAAGTCTAGGATGTGTGCATTCTTAAAATCTATTGACAGCAGGACTTGGAAAGCTGTGATTAAAGGCTGGGATCATCCTGAGGTTTTGGACAAAGATGGTAACAAAACTGGAGTATTGAAGCCTGAGGAGGAATGGACCAAAGCTGAAGATGATTTGTCACTGGGAAATTCAAAAGCTTTGAATGCTATCTTTAATGGTGTTGATCAGAACATGTTCAGACTTATCAAACAATGTACTGTGGCTAAGGATGCTTGGGAAATTCTAAAAACCACTCATGAAGGAACTTCTAAGGTAAAGGTGTCCAGATTGCAGCTGCTGACCACCAAATTTGAGAACCTGAAGATGAAGGAAGATGAATCCATTCAGGATTTTTATATGAATATGCTGGATATGGCAAATTCATTTGACTCTCTTGGTGAAAAAATGTCTGATGAGAAGTTAGTAAGAAAAATCCTCAGATCCCTGCCCAGAAGATTTGATATGAAGGTGACAGCAATTGAAGAGGCTCATGATATTACCACTATGAAGCTTGAGGAGCTGATTGGGTCATTGCTCAATTTTGAAACAGCCTTTTGCAAACAGACTGAGAAGAAAGGAAAAGGTGTAACTTTTAGTGTGAATTCTGAAGCTGATGATCAACATGAGTCTGATGAGGAGGATAATGACTTATCAGAAGCTCTAGTGTTGCTGGGAAAACAATTCAACAAGATTCTGAAGAATGTTAACAGAAAAGCCAAAGCCAAAGGTCAGAACTTCAGATTCAACAACAAGAAGCAACAAACTGATGAGAGAAAGACAAAATCTGAAGAGAAAAGTAACCAAGCCAAAGGTGTGCAGTGCTATGAATGTGAAGGTTATGGACATATCAAAACTGAGTGTCCTACTTTTCTTAAGAAGCAGAAGAAAAGCCTAGCTGTGTCATGGTCTGATGATGGTTCTGAAGAAGATGATGTTAGTGAATCTGATATGTGTGATACTGGTCTGGTAGTGAGGTCAGGAGCTATCTTGAAGAAGGAAGCTGTTTTAGAATCTGAGACCTTTTCAGAGTCTGACTCAGAGTCTGAAGCCTCATCTGTGTCTGAAGCTGCTAAAACCTCATATGATGAACTAGCTGATAACTACAAGAAGCTGTATACCAGAAGTGCTGAGGTTTGCAAACAAGTTTTGGATCAGAAGGAGACTATTCTACAACTGGAGGCTGAAAAAGGTGAACTGTTAGTGCAGAATTCAGATTTAAAAGAAGAAGTGAATCAACTGAACTCTCAACTTGATCAAATGAAAAAGCAAGTGAAGATGTTGAACTCTGCTACTGATAAGTTGGAGGACATTTTGGGGAATCAGCAACAAGGAAAAACTGGTTTAGGTTTTGTTGATCAGACTCAGATTCCTAAACAGATGAGTTTTGTTCCTGCTACTCAAACTCATGATTCTATGGTTGGAACATCAAAGAGGAGACCTCAGAAACCAGCCCAGATGCCAGCTCAGAAGCAAGCTCAGAAGAGACCTCAGATGCAAGGTCAGAAGTATGTTCAGATGCAAGGTCAGAAGCATGTTCAGATGATACCTAAGAAGCAACCCCAGAAATTTTTCAGAAACAGAAGGAGAAGAAATCATCCATGGATTTGTCATCATTGTGGAAAGAAAGGGCATATCAAACCATTCTGCTTTAAATTGTATGGTTACCCTGAACACTTCCAATATAGAATAGTGCAACCAGCTGCACCCAGACACAGTGTTCAGAAGGTGTGGAAACCTAAGGTTCAGGATGTAGGCCTGATTGCTCATACTTCATTAAGAGCCACCTCAAAAGAAGACTGGTATTTTGATAGTGGGTGTTCAAGGCACATGACTGGTGTGAAGAAGCTACTGAGCAATATCAGATCATACTCCAGAAGTTATGTGACATTTGGAGATGGTGTAAAAGGTCAGATTCTGGGAATTGGAGATTTGATCAGAGAAGGTTCGCCCAGACTTAATAATGTGCTACTGGTGGAAGGATTAACCTCTAATCTGATCAGTATTAGCCAGCTGTGTGATCAGGATTTGAAAGTTAATTTCAACAAGCAGGAGTGTATTGTTACTGATCAGGATGGAAAAACTCAGATGAGGGGCTGCAAATCCAAAGACAATTGTTATTTGTGGGTTTCTGAAGAAGAAAAAAGTCTGACTTCTTGTCTTATGAGCTCAGAAGAGGAAGTCAAACTCTGGCACCAGAAATTGGGACATCTGAATCTGAAAGGCATGAAGAAAATCCTAAGTACTGAAGCTATCAGAGGTGTGCCTAATCTGAAGATCAATGAGGACAGTGTTTGTGGTGATTGTCAGATTGGTAAACAAACAAGAAAGTCTCATCCCAGATTAGTTCGCCAGGTAACTACCAAAGTACTAGAACTTGTTCATATGGATTTAATGGGGCCTATGCAAGTTGAGAGTATTGGAGGAAAGAGGTATGCCTTTGTAATGGTAGATGACTACTCAAGATATACATGGGTCAGCTTTGTTAGAGAAAAGTCTGATACTTTTGAAGTTTTCAAAGAGATGTGCATCCAACTACAAAGAGAGAAGGATAGTGGGATTATCAGAATCAGAAGTGATCATGGCAAAGAATTTGAAAACAAGAGCTTTTCAGAATTCTGTGCTTCTGAAGGTATAAAGCATGAGTTTTCTGCACCTATCACACCTCAGCAAAATGGTGTAGTTGAGAGGAAGAACAGGACTTTAGCATAATGTGTAAGGGTTATGCTGCATGCTAAGAAGCTGCCATATATGTTCTGGGCTGAAGCAATGAACACAGCATGTTACATACACAATAGAGTCACTTTGAAGAAGGGTACTACATCAACTCTGTATGAATTATGGAAAGGGAGAAAGCCTACAGTCAAATATTTCCATGTTTTGGGGAGCAGATGCTACATTTTGGCTGACAGGGAAAATAGAAGAAAACTGGATCCTAAGTCTGATGAGGGTATATTTTTGGGATATTCAGTGAACAGCAGAGCTTATAGGGTGTTTAATTCCAGAACCAAGGTTGTGATGGAGTCCATAAATGTGGTTATTGATGATTTGTCTGCTGAGAATGAGCCTAAAGTTGTTCCAGAGTCTAAAGCCTCAGAAGAACAAACTTCAGAAGCTGAAAAGCATTCAGAGTCTGAAGAAGCAGAAGATCAACCAGATCAAGTTCGAAATGGTAAAGGGCCATCAATTAGAGTTCAGAAGGATCATCCTAAAGATTTAATCATTGGAAGCTTAGATCAAGGTGTCAGAACCAGGAGATCAGATGTTGCTGCTACTGATTCATGTTTTGTGTCAAAGGTTGAGCCTAAAAATGTGAAAGAAGCCCTAACTGATGAATTTTGGATTGAAGCAATGCAAGATGGGTTGAATCAATTCAAAAGGAGTGAAGTGTGGGATCTAGTTCCAAGACCTGAAGGGCTGAATGTGATTGGGACTAAGTGGATATTCAAGAATAAAACATATGAAAATGGTACTGTAGTCAGAAACAAAGCAAGGTTGGTTGCTCAAGGCTATACTCAAGTAGAGGGATTGGATTTTGATGAGACCTTTGCACCAGTGGCCAGACTAGAGTCCATAAGACTGCTGTTGGGTGTCTCCTGCATTCTCAAGTTCAAGCTATTTCAGATGGATGTGAAGAGTGCATTTCTGAATGGATATCTGCAAGAAGAAGTGTATGTTGAACAGCCTAAAGGATTTGTGGATCATAATTTTCCTAATCATGTTTACAAACTGAAGAAGGCCTTGTATGGATTGAAGCAAGCACCAAGAGCATGGTATGAAAGATTAACTCAGTTTCTTGTGGCTCAAGGTTACAGAAAAGGAGGTTCTGATAAGACATTGTTTGTGAAAGATGAAAATGGGAGTCTGATGATTGCTCATATTTATGTGGATGATATAGTGTTTGGAGGGATGTCTCAGAAGATGGTCAAACTGTTTGTTCAGCAAATGCAATCAGAGTTTGAAATGAGTTTGGTTGGAGAGCTGACTTACTTTCTTGGGTTACAAGTCAAACAAATGGAAGATACAATCTTCATTTCTCAAAGTAAGTATGCCAAGAACTTAGTGAAGAAGTTTGGAATGGAATCTGCTGCTCACAAGAGGACACCAGCTGCTACTCACCTAAAGTTAACTAAGGATGAAGATGGAGTTTCAGTAGACCAAAGTCAGTAGAGAAGCATGATTGGGAGCCTATTGTACTTAACTGCAAGCAGGCCTGATATCACATTTGCTGTAGGAGTTTGTGCAAGATATCAAGCTGATCCTAAGATGAGTCATCTGACACAAGTTAAAAGGATCCTGAAGTATGTGAATAGCACAAGTGACTATGGAATCATGTATTCTCATAGTTCAAGTTCTGAACTGATGGGATATTGTGATGCTGACTGGGCTGGAAGTGCTGATGACAGGAAGAGCACCTCAGGAGGTTGTTTCTTTTTGGGAAATAACTTAATTTCATGGTTTAGCAAGAAGCAAAACTGTGTGTCATTGTCAACTGCTGAAGCTGAGTACATTGCTGCTGGGAGTAGTTGCTCACAATTGGTGTGGATGATGCAGATGCTGGAGGAGTACAACATTGAACAAGGAACTATGACAGTGTTTTGTGACAATTTGAGTGCCATCAACATCTCTAAGAATCCAATTCAGCACAGCAGAACCAAACACATAGACATCAGACATCATTTTATCAGAAACCTTGTGGAGGACAAGATTATTCAGCTGGAGCATGTAGCTACTGAAGAACAAGTTGCTGACATTTTCACAAAGGCTTTGGATGCTAAGCAGTTTGAAAACTTAAGGAGCAAGTTAGGTGTGTGTTTACATGAAGAGTTATAGCAATTACTGCAAACTGGATGTGAGGAAGAGAGAGTACCTGCCAGTTGTGCCTATGCTAAGTGTGATCCTGAACCTGAGTCTGAATCTAACAAGTTTTCAAGGATCTGTGCTACCTGTTTTGATTTTATTCCCTATTTGAAGATTATGATTTGTCAGAATTTTATGGCTAAAAAGGGGGAGAAAATCCTATGCAATGTGTTGGCTCTGATACCAAAAATTAGAAGATGTATTGCTGCATTTCAGATGTGTGTGTCTTTGATTCAGAAGGTGACTAATTTTGCTCTGATACCAAGCATTATATGTCCAGATATGATCAAGGGGGAATATGTGTCTCAGGGGGAGTACAAGCTTGTTATATACCTGAGTGATGATGTGGTCCTGAAGTGTAGAAATGTAGTGGTCCTGAAGAACATTAGTGTCCAGCTCCTGAAGTGTGGTTCTGAAGAACAACTGTACTTTGGTTTGTGCTCTGATACCATTTATCACTGCAGTTCAGTAGTAAGGGGGAGTTTGTATAAGAAGCTGAGTTGCAGGGGGAGTGTTGTGAAGCTGGAGTGTCTGGTTATATGTTTGTGAAGCTTCAGGGGGAGTTGATTAATAGCTCTGATACCATGTTTGTGATGATCAAAAGTTGATCAGTAGCATGTGTGTGCTTCAGTAGCTGTTATGTTTTGTAGAACTAAAGCTGGTTTGTGTTAATCATAGCTGTGTCCGCTGCTTATATTTATGCTATGATATATTAGTGTGGAGTTCTTCATTGCTGAGTTGCTTTTAAGGGAGATTGAAGAACTTGGATGGTTTTAGCCAAAAATTTGCCAAAGGGGGAGATTGTTGAGTCTTTTGGTGTTGGCTGCATATTTTGGCAAAACCAAGAATCTTTAAAAGATATATTCCTGGTTTATTTGTTTCCTTATTGGATCACTCATAAATTAGAAACAAATCAATTTAAGAAGATTGGCTACAGAATTAAGAAGAGTTACTGAAGGCTATATAAGGAGAAGGGCTGCTGCTATTCAACTTACGAATTTAAGAGTATTATTCAGAGAAATAGAGTCTTAGTTGTCTTTAAGCTTTTGCTTTATTTTTGTATGCCACTCATATGTTTTGAGTTGGTTTAGGATTGTCATTGAGTTGTAATTCATTCTAAGCCTCTAGGTACGAATGAAGTTGTGTTTTTAAAGTTTTCTGAAAAACAGAGTGTTTTTGTTTAAGGGTAGTTCAAGTGGCTGGGTTGTAGTTACTTGAATAGGAAGTTAGAGGTTTTCTAATACTCAACGTGTTGGGTAGAATTCAAGACTAGGTGGAGATTAATTGCTTGGGATAGGAACTGGGAGTCAGTGTCTGAGTCTTAAGGGTTAATTCCAATAGTGGAATTCCTTCCTGGATTGGTATCCCCCAGAGTAGGAGGTGTTTACTCCGAACTGGGTTAACAAACCTTGTGTGTTCTTTAGCTTTCCTGCACTTTTTATTTCTGCTACTTATCTGCTTTAAATTGTGCTAAGTCATTGTTCAGAACCTGTTTTGGTTCAGAACCTGTAATCTCTTAAGTATTGCCTGGCCAGAATTTCATAATGGTACTCTTTCACTGCTAAATGTTTATACACAAAATTAATCATACATATATATTCATACATATATAAGCATAGGTATGTAAGCATATATTTTTAACTAACATACAGGTGATTCTTCATAGCAACTAGTCACAATTATCTATCCTTATAGTCAAAAAGTTGTAAATAATAACAATTGTTAATTGATTGCATTCAAAAAATGAATCTCATGATAGCTGCTTGTAAATAGACAAGATATATAACCTCTAATATTAAAACAGCGCCTGGCCATTAATAAACAATAACTCATGGATAGTAAATCGAAGGACATATACAAAGACACGAAGAACATATATACTTATCTATAGAACGGCATAGCTTCATGTTTGACAGTTAAATTTGAGAAAATCCCCAATTTAATAGTTAAGTTTTCGTCAAAGTAAATCATGTCTCATAAATTAATTTTCAAAATCCAAAATTAACATACCGTGGCAGCAACAGGAAAATAAATACGAACAGAACACGTAACGTAAGCAATTGGGATTAAATCAAAATAGTACGGTTAGGCACCAAAGGCGATGAAATAAAGTGGCAGCAACAAGAGGCACAACACACAGAGGAATAATTATCAATGGAAATTAAATAGAATAGCCACACGATAGTATGAGTGTACGGCTTGGAATGAAAAGAAATAATCTGAACTATATTGGAATTTAAGGGATAATAAGAATTGGAGTTCGATTAATAATAATATGAAACAACAATTGAAATCAATATGAATAGTTACTACTCAATTCCATAGCTTTTACTCACTTTTGCTTATGAATTTCAAAACACAACATCATCATATTCAATGGCGAATCTAACATAAAAACATCACAATTCATAAACAAAAATCAAACATATAATTACAGTAACACAAAAGGACATGAATTTAATCATAGAATCATCAAAGGAATAAGAAAACAACAAAAATTAACAACCCTTCACTACCCACATGAGAACACAACCCTTAAGATGAATAAAACTCCCCCCCCCTACCTCGATTCCTCAAGTCTCCGGTTAGGCTTGACTTCCTGAAGCTAGGTTTATTCTCTCTCTGACTGCTGCTTTTTTTTCTATTCCACGTTTTGCCCAAAACTCCCTTCTAATTTCCCAAACCCTTATTTGTATTTTTTTTTTGGTCAGCCGCTCTTCCTCTAGTTATTCTCTTCTATTCACCATTCTTTTTGTTTTTCCCCTCCCCCACTTATTAAAAACCTATTTTCTACACCTCCTACTCTTTTCTATTTTTTTTAATTCTCTTTCTTTACTATTTTAAATTCTCGTATCACAAATTAATTCAACCATCTCAACATTCACATCACATTTCAAATAGAACAACATTAATAATAATATTCACCACACACACCTATTAAAATTTATTGGATTACTTAAAATAAAAAGTTGGGGTGTTACAGTATCAACACCGAGGACATTGTAACAAGACAAACCACATTTTGCGGACAAAAGTCTCCCTCCAAGCATACTAATTTAAATCATGCCGCTGTATCTTAGTCTCTTACCCCCCATTTAGTTCATCCTCTTTCATTCGACACAGTCACATTAAGACCCTTGAGTATCTATATTATTGTCACACACATGGTAGGCTAGCCGGTTAGCGTCGATTTAACACATCTTTCTTTGAATTGCACATTTTGCGCAGAGATGGCTTTTTGTATAGATATTCAAGGTTAACCATTATTGGTCCCTTTATATAGTTCGCGCTTATATTCATTAACTAACCTACTTAATGTGTGACTATAGATGGTGTCCGACTGGATAAATAAACTACTTGAGGACTACTAAGAAACAAAAAAATATTAGACTATGGCACAATGGTTATTTAAATTAGGATCCATATTCGGGAGGTGTTGGAACAATACCGATTTTGTCAAAGTTTCCCCCAGTATCCTTAACCCTTAACTTCTCTACCTCTGAAACCTATATATTTTCTAAGAGACACTACAAATCCTATGCCTTTCCAAAAAAAATTATTCGGTTCAAAAATTGGAAAATCTAACAACAAAAGCAAAAATACACGCATTATTAACTCAACAACACATCAGACTTGATTATTTAACAGACTCAACAAATAAATCTAAACTACTAAGGTGGGAAATTCCTCCCCCACACTTAAAACCTACATTGACCTCAATGTAAATAGACAAAAGTATGACAAAAAGAAAGATATTACCAAGCAAGATCAATCGTCGTCAGAATCAGCAGGAGGCGTATACATACGCCTAATCATGAAATGGTGTGTACCTGCAGAAAAGTTAGCATGAAAGTATGGGGGAGGGGGTGGATTATGGAAAAGTCTTTTTTTTTTCAACTCCGACTGATCTTTTTATTCACTTAACTAACTAAATGCTTAAAAACTAAACTAAAACTCGTGGGTTGCCTCCCACACAGCGCTTCATTTAATGTTGGTAGCTTGACTCTTAGACGCTCACTTCCTCACGGTTCCTTCAAGGCGAAACGCCCGCCTTTCTCAACATTCTCTCCGGTAGTGTAATGTTTTAATCTCTGCCCATTCACGACGAACGAGCCAGTAGATTCACTCCAAACTTCCACGGCGCCATATGGCATTACTCTTTTTACCTGAAACGGCCCAGACCAACGGGAGCGAAGCTTTCCAGGGAATAATTTCAACCTGGAGTTAAACAGTAACACAAGCTCCCCCTCTTTAAACTCTCTCCTAATTATGCGCCTATCATGCCATTTTTTCGTCCTTTCTTTATATATCTTGGCATTTTTGTATGCGTCTAACCTAAGTTCTTCCAGCTCATTCAACTCTAGCACCCTTTTTCCTCTGGCAGCCTGATAATCCATGTTAAGGGTTTTAACAGCCAATAGGCTTTACGTTCTAATTCCACCAGAAGGTGACATGACTTCCCATAGACAAGTTTGAAAGGGGTGGTCCCGATAGGTGTTTTGTAGGCGGTACTATAGGCCCAGAGTACATCATCAAGCTTAGCAGCCCAATCCTTTCTCGAGGTTGAGATAGTTTTTTCTAGGATTGATTTGATTTCTCTATTAGAGACTTCTACCTGGCTGCTCGTTTGTGGATGATAAGGGGTTGCAACTCTGTGTCTCACTACATACTTCTTTAAAAGATTTTCAAATTGCTTTGAGATGAAGTGAGATCCGCCGTCACTTATGACTAACCTGGGGACTCCAAACCTAGGGAAGATGGTTTTCTTGAACAACTTAATGACTACTCGTGTATCATTTGTAGGAGGGGTGATGGCCTCTATCCATTTTGACACATAATCTACCGCGACGAGTATATAATTATTACCCTTGGAGGATGGGAAAGGTCCCATAAAGTCTACGCCCCACACGTCGAAGATTTCGACCTCTAGGATGTTCTTGAGTAGCATTTCATTTCTTTTGGAAATGCTTCCCGTGCGCTGGCACTGGTCACACTTTGCAACAAACACATGAATATCCTTAAAGAGGCTGGGCCAGTATAGCCCTGCTTGGAGAATCTTATAGGCAGTCTTGGTCGTGCTCGCATGCCCACCATAAGGTGAGGTATGACAATGGGTAAGGACGCTTTCCACTTCCTCCTCAGGGATGCATCGATGGAAGATACCGTCGGCGCCTCTTTTAAACAAGAGAGGCTCATCCCAATAGTAATGTTTTAGATCATGAAAGAACTTTTTCCTCCGCTGATAGTTCATGTTAGGACGCATGACCCCAGCAGCGAGGTAATTGGCAAAGTCAGCATACCAAGGTGATTGCGACTGTACAGAAGCTATCAGCCTATCATTAGGGAAGGAGTCGTCTAAGGGCAGCTCCTCTCGCTTCATGTCTCTTAGCCTAGATAAGTGGTCTGCCACTACATTTTCCGTTCCTTTCTTGTCACGGATCTCCAGATCAAACTCTTGTAGTAGAAATATCCACCGAATCAGTCTAGGCTTTGTGTCTTTCTTGCTTAGCAGATACCTGATTGCTGCATGGTCAGTGTAGACTATAATTTTTTATCCAACTAAGTAGGAACGAAACTTGTCAATAGCATAGACAATGGCCGGAAACTCTTTCTCAGTAGTAGCATAATTAACTTGAGCATCATCAAGGGATCTGCTAGCGTAATAGATCGCATGCATCTTTTTGTCTTTTCGCTGTCCTAAGACAGCACCAACTGCATAGTCGCTCGCATCGCACATAATCTCAAAAGGAAGACTCCAGTCTGGAAGCTGCATTATTGGTGCAGAGATTAGCGCTTGCTTTAGCTTTTGGAAGGATTCTAGGCATTGCTCATCAAAGATAAACTCATCATCCTTCATCAGAACACCTGTCACAGGTTTTGTGATTTTTGAGAAGTCCTTAATAAACCGCCGGTAGAAACCAGTGTGACCTAAAAAACTTCGGACTTCTTTTACTGTAGTAGGAGGCATCAACCTCTCAATCACCTCAATTTTTGCTCTGTCAACCTCTATTCCTCGTTCGGACACTAGATGTCCGAGGACTATGGCTTCTTTCACCATGAAGTGGCATTTTTCCCAATTTAGTACCAGGTTAACTTTCACACATCGTTCAAGGACTTTCTCCAAATTTGCTAGACAAACCTCAAAGCTTGACCCGCATACTGAAAAATCATCCATGAAGACTTCCATGATATCCACAAGGAAATCCCCAAAGATTGCCATCATACATCTCTGAAAAGTGGCGGGCGCATTGCACAGCCCGAAAGGCATTCGCTGATAGGCAAATGTTCCATAAGGGCATGTGAAGGTCATCTTTTCTTGGTCACTCGGGTGGATAGGGATCTGAAAGAATCTCGAGTAACCATCAAGATAACAGAAGTAGGAATGCTTAGCTAGGCGCTCAAGCATTTGTTCTATGAATGGGAGAGGGAAATGGTCTTTCCTTATGGCTTTGTTTAGTTTCCTATAGTCTATACACATGCGCCATCCAGTGGTCATACGTGTGGCCACATACTATCCCTTCTCATTCCTCACCACTGTCATCCCTCCTTTCTTCGGTACCACATGAACTGGACTCACCCACTTGCTGTCTGAGATAGGGTATATCACACCTTCATCCAGAAGCTTCAGTACTTCCTTTTTAGCAACCTCACTCATGTTCGGGTTGAACCTTCTTTAATGTTCTCTAGAGGGTTTGTAGTCCTCTTCGAGTAAAATTTTATGCATACAAATTGAAGGGCTAATACCTTTGAGGTCATCGATTGAGTACCCTATTGCTTCCGCATATTTTCTTAATACAGCAAGTGGTTTCTCAGTTTCAGTCTCTCCTAAGTCAGCACTCACAATGACAGGTCGGTTAGATCCTAGGGATTCATACATAAGGTTCTTGGGTAGCTCTTTCATTTCGACTTTCGGCTGCTCTTGAGTCGGAGCGGGAAGAAGGGCAAGGCATTCATTTTGATGAACTGGATTTACATCCAATTCTTCTTGATGGGGACTTGCCTCGTCTCCCTTAGTCTCAGTTAAGGACACGTCCATTTCCTCAATTTGAGGTGGTCCTGACACATGCTCCTTAATGCATTCATCAATTATATCAACTAAGCAAGTTGTCTCGTTGATGGAGGAGTTTTTCATGAATTTAGACAAGATGAACTCGATCTTTTCATCCCCGACCTCAAAGGTAAGTTTTCCTTTCTTTACATCTATGATGGCACCAGCCGTAGCTAGGAAAGGTCTTCCTAAGAGGATTGGGATAGATGAGTCTTCAGTGATGTCGATCACCACAAAGTCGGTGGGAATGTACAACTGGCCGATTCTCAATGGTACATCCTCCAGTATTCCTATCGGGTACTTGATTGATCAATCGGCAAGTTGTAGGGACATCCTGGTCGTTTTTAGCTCTCCTAAGTTAAGTCTGTCGCAGACGAAAAAGGGGCATAAGACTCACACTAGCACCCAAATCACAGAGCGCTTTATCGATGACGTAGTTGCCAATAACGCAAAGGATTGAAAAACTCCCTGGATCTTTCAATTTGGGTGGCATCTTATTCTGGATGATAGCGCTTCACTCTTCAGTGAGTGCTACAGTATCATCGTCATCGATTTTCTTCTTATTTGTCAAAATTTCTTTTAGAAATTTGGCTTAAGAGGGCATTTGAGTAATGGCCTCTATGAAAGGGATATTTACATGGAGCTTCTTCAAGAGCTCAATAAATTTCTTAAATTGTCCCTCACTTTTTGATTTAGCTAGTCTTTGAGGGAAAGGGATCAGAGGTTTATAAGGGGGGGGAGGTACATAGGGTTTCTCTTTTACTTCCTCCACCACCTCAATTCTCTTTAGGATTTGCTCACTCTCAGTGGGTGCAGACTCCATCTCAGCGCCTTTCTTCTCACCTGGGCTCTCTAACTCTTTTCCACTACGCAAGGTAACAACATTCAGCTCCCCTTTCGGGTTTGGTTGAGGTTGCACAGGGAAGGTTCACGAAGGTGCAGCTCCTCGTTGTTGGGCCACTTGTGCAATTTGCGTTTCTAACATTTTGTTATGGGTGGCCAATGCGTCAACTTTAGATGCAAGCTGCTTAATCATTTCATTTGTGTGGATGTTCTGATTCAGGAATTCTTTGTTATGTTGGGACTGTGCCATGACAAAGTTTTCCATCATCAGTTCTAGGTTAGAATTTTTTGGAGCAACATGGGTTCCTTGAAAACCAAGGGGTGCATGGGTGCAGGGTTTTGCGCAAAGGTAGGATTGTTATTCTTATATGGGAAATTAGAATTTTTTTGTCCATATGGATTACCATGTGCATAGTTTGCCTGGTCTGTCCCTACTAACATATGACGCTCAGTAGGAGTGTGTCCAGGTGCCCAACAAACCTCACAGTTAGGTGCTACAACAGCTACAGGGGCAGGTGGAGTGATGGTTAGACTGTCCAATTTTTTACATAGCGCATCTACTTTAGCGCTCAGGTGGTCAAAGTTGCTAACTTCATACATTCCTGCCTTTGGCTGGCCTTCTCGGTTAGAGCGCGTTCGTTCCCCCACTGGTAATGGTTCTGGGCCATATCCTCAATTAGGCCCCAAGCCTCATTAAATGGCTTGTTCATGAGAGCTCCTCCTGCAGCGGCATCGATGGTCATCTTTGTATTGTACAGGAGACCATTGTAAAAAGTGTGAATGATCAACCACTTTTCTAACCCATGACGTGGGCAAGTTCTCAAAAGATCTTTGTACCTATCCCACGCTTCAAAGAGCGACTCTCCGTCCTTCTGCCTAAAGCAGCTAATTTGGTTCCTCATTTGTGCCGTTTTGCTCGGCGGGAAATATCTAGCGAGGAACACTTTCTTCAATTCATTCCATGTCGTAATGGAATTTGATGGTAGGGAATCATGCCATGCGCTGGCTCTGTCCCTAAGGGAGAAAGGGAATAAACGTAGGTGAATGGCTTCAGGGTCGACGCCATTCGCTTTCAGCGTTTCAGCGAACCGCACAAAGGTAGCAAGTTGCAAGTTCGGGTCCTCCGTTGGGTTTCTGGAGAATTGATTTTGCTGAATTATTTGCACTAAGGAATGTTTGAGCTCGAAGTTGTCACTGCAATGGCAGGGCGAACAATGCTCGTATGGGGTTCCTCCTGTGAAGGAACAGCGAAGTCCTTAAGGGGCCGGTTATCGACGTTGTTATTGACGTCACCCATTTCTATCTGAGTTTCAGAACCTGACGGGGTGTCAAATTGTAATCGGCGTCTAACTCGGAAGTAGCGCTAGATTTCGTCTATGTAACTAGCAAGATTACCGGCACTTCGGGTTCTTCGCACACAATAAAAGTAAAAAGTGCCTTAGTCTAGACGGAGAAATAACAGACTGCGATATTGCAAAAATTGGTCCCTGGCAACGGCACCAAAAACTTGATAGGCCGCAAGTGTACGGCTATTTCATTTTAATATAAAAAAGTATCGTATCCACAGAGACCAATTTAAGAAGTACCGCTTCCTGTTGTTTCTATGTTTATCAAAGGCGAAATTTGAAACAGTAAGGTTTCGCACGTAAAATAAATATTGATTTTAATTAAATATATGACGGGTAGAGACCAAAACGATGGTTTCCGTCGACCTTTGTCACTCACGTAACTTCGCGCTATTTAAATAGTAACGAGAAAAAATAAAACTTTGTAGAAAATATTAAACAAGAGACACCGTTTTGCTTTCGCAATACGTTGTCGGAATTTTTAGACGCGTAACTCCCTACTTTCATAGTGTATAATTACAGGCTTAAAAATTCCCTTTTCTTAATTCAATAAATTCTTAGTTAAAAGAAAAGAAATGCTTTCACTTTAACCTTTTCAATTAAAAATCTGAATTTTTCTAAGTCGGATGTCGTTTTCGCTCTTTCGATACGTAAACGATACCTCGGTGTCTCCACTTTCGTAGTAGACTTTTTTTAAATTGCAAAACAGAATTTTTCAAAACAAAAATTTAATTTCTCGTACAATTAAAACGGCGCGCAGTTATACGAGTTACGTCGGTACGACGGTCCTCTCGTTTTGGACTCAAATTAAATTACTCGCTCATGATCAAATTAAATAAACAACATGTAGTTTGATTCATGCTAAAATATAAGGAAATGATTTATACCTATAAAAAAAAAATTCTGAAAACTTTAATTGAGTATGAATCCTCTCAAACAATTCGATGCAAACTACAAAAGGAATTAAACTGCAAAAACTAAACAAACAATAATAGGATACAAACACAACAAGCTGTTTGTTCCTTACAGTAGCAGAAAAAAGGAAAACAAAATCGAAATAAAGAACTGATTCCCTTGAGGTCTGCGATATTCCACCCCAGTGCACTTTGGTTTCTCCTCAATACCCTCATAAGTTTTTCTTCCTCAAGGGCAGATAAAGAACTGCTGATTATTGCTGGCCTGGTGGCATCTTCACTCAAAAACACATATTTCAGATGTCCTGGAAGTTCTTTCAACTCTGGAGTGGTTAACTTTTCATCTTTGACTATCTCCAATGCTTCAATTTTTCTGGCCACTGACTCAACCTTGGAAGCGTTCAGCTGCTGCACACATTTGTCAATCTCATCACCCTGATCTTTGCCCCTAATGTCAATAGAGTTAACCATTACTCTTTCCAATGGATGCGCAGGTGTTTCTTTTTGTGTCGTGTTCTCAACCAACTCATCAATAATATCCACCCGATAACACTGAGGATTCTCATTCCTTTGTTTCATGGCCTCAAAAATATTGAACACAACCTGTTCATTCTGAAATCTCAGCATCAACTCCCCCATCTCAACATCTATCAAGGCTCGCCCAGTTGCTAGGAAAGGTCTTCCCAACAACAATGGAGTCTCATCGTCTTCTTCCATATCTAAGATTACAAAGTCAGCAGGAAATAACAGATCATTCACCTTCACTAGCACATTTTCTAACACACCATAAGGATAAGAAACTGAGCGATCTGCTAAGGTAAGAGTCATTTTAGTAGGCTTAGGTTCCCCACATCCTAACTTCTTCATCATAGACAAGGGCATCAAATTCACGCTAGCCCCCAAATCACACAATGCTCTTCCAATACTCACCTTCCCAATAATGCAAGGAATGGTGAATGCACCAGGGTCTTTTAGCTTAGGAGGAAGTTTCTTTTGAAGAATGGCGCTACAGTTTTCTGACAAAGCAATGTTTTCGCCATCTCTCGGCTTCCTTCTCCCAGATAATAGATCCTTCATGAACTTGGCATACACTGGCATTTGATCAAGAGCTTCACTGAATGGAATGTTCACTTGTAGTTGACTGAACAACTCCATGAACTTCTTAAACTGTCCTTCTTGTTTTTCTTTCTTTTTCGACAAATGAGGACATGGTAGTTTAACATATGATGGCACCTCCTGCTTCTTATCCCCTTCTTTCAAGATCGGGTTTCTTGTCCTCCTAAGAATAGAATCTACGTCAATCAACTTCTCACTTTTTTCTCCCTCATTTTCTTCTTCACTTTTTTCTTCCTCTGAATTTTTTTCTTCACCATTTTTTTGTTCAACCAACACCTCTTCCTCCTTTTTCTTTTCAACTACACCATTTTTAGTAGCCTTTGGAGCCACTGGTAACAGTATTTTTTTACTTCTCAACTCTATTGCCTTGCAGCTTTCATTCTTTGGATTATCTTGAGTATTTTCTGAAAAGCCTCCATTTGCTTGATTAGCTATTTGTTTTGCAAGCTGACCAATCTGATTTTCAAGATTTTTCATCAAGGCCTCATTGTTTCTTTGGACAGTTTCCTGATTCGCCTTGATCTCTTGAAGGTTGGTTTGGGTAAACTTAACAAAACTGGTCATGGCTTCTTCAAAAGTTGATGGCTTTCTCTGTTGTTGAGGTTGGGGGTTAGGTAGAAGAGGGTTTAAGGTATTGTTGTTTGAGTATTTGAGGATGGGGTGTTGTGCCCATCCTGGGTTATAGGTGTTAGAATAAGGGTTCCCTTTTTGAAAATTTCCCATGTAGTTAACATCCTCACTCACTCCTTCAGGTACACACTCCCCATTTGCATGTCCTTCACCACAAAAATCACATTTAAGAGCAGCTGCGTGTTGAATTTGTTGGACTTGAGCTTGCTAAGCTTGTAATTGACCCATAGTAATTGCTTGAACTTGTTTGGTTAGAGCCTCCATCTGTTTGGTCATCAGGGCTTAGTTTGCTAGAACGGCACTGTTCTCACTCACCTCAAACACTCCTCTTATCCCCTTTTCAGTTTCAGCACGGTACTCATTTTGGGCCATGTTCTCTATAAGGGTTTGGACTTCAAGGTCAGTTTTCATTCTCATACTCCCCCCATCTGAGGCATCTAACAGCATTCTATGGTTAGTTTCAATCCCTCCGTGAAAACTTGCATCTGAGTTTTCTCGCTCAAGTCATGTGCAGGACATCTCTTAAGTAACAGTTTAAACCTTTCCCATGCGTCATACAACGACTCATTTTCTCCCTGCTTAAAGTTTGTGATTTCATGTCTTTTCTCCCAATATCTGGACATGGGAAAAAATCTCTCAAGAAATTTCAGCTCCAGCTCATCCCAGGTTTGGATAGTTCCACTCGGAATAGATAACAACCAGTCTTTAGCCCTCCCGGTGAGAGTAAAGGCAAACAATCTAAGTTTCTTTTGATCCTCCGTGACATGGGCTGGTGGTACACAAAACTGACAGGTTTCATAGAATCGGCTTAAATGTTCATGAGGGCTTTGAGCATCTCTCCCCTCATATTGGTTTTCTTTCAGACCTTGTTGAATAGAGGTCTTAATGTCAAAAGCTACGGGGTTGGCTGGTTGAAAAACATTGGTCAGTTGTCCTCTGTTGGCCGCCAACCCATAGTCTCCCATCATAGGTCTCAGAGGTGGTGGTGGATTACCTCCGGGATCTCCCATAGTAACAGTTTCAGTTTCAATAGGTGCAGGTTCAGTGTATTGTGTTCTGGGACTAGGGTCAGCTGATCGAGCTAACCGGACAGCTCTCCGATTGGCTCTTGCGGTCTTTTCGATCTCAGGATCGTGCAACAATTCTCCAGGCTGCACTCTACCTCGCATAAACAGCAAATGAATACCTTAGTAGCACTGCACAATACAAAATAATGCAACTGTTTTCAGCTTTTTAGTACAAAAAATTAAAATACAGAAATTAAATTGCAGAAATCCTAAATAATCACAATATTGCCTTGTTGAAATGATTCAACAGTCCCCGGCAACGGCGCCAAAAACTTGATAGGAAATTAGCAAGTGTACTAATTCAAATCGGAGTAATAATTCAATTTAGCAATGGTGTTCATATTTAGGATGTGTAAATGAGGGGGGTTGCCTTTGGCAAATAGGTTTTGGTTGCAATAGTGAATAAATAACTGAAAATAAAAGTGGATTTCAAATTATGATGAAGAAAGGATTAGGTCTTTCGAATCATCTATTCGCCGCTCATAAGTAATCTACTTTTGAATCTTATTAGTGTCAACTATTTCAAGACGATTAACAAAATTAGCTTAGATCAATCCCTTTATTAAAAGCCCTCTTTTCTAATTATAATTCCCTAATTCCTTAGGTGAACCTATAATCATCAAAGGTTTTTAAGTCCGTTAATCCAATGTCACAACTTATCAACATTCCATTCCTAGATTGTCCGATAAGTGGTTCAGTATAAATAGGTCAAAATTTATAAGCTAGTGTCAATAGTCAAATAATCTTTCAAATCGGTTATATTGGGTCAGAATCATAAAAGCATTAAGCACAAGTCATACTGAATAAACTAGATTAACATTCATAAAATTCAGAGTTACAGATTACATGTCAACAAGCTTAGAACAGATTCATCGCAAGACCTAATCACAATTAACTTAGCTACTCATGGCTAAAGCACAAATAACTAACTCAATTTGACGACTCATTACATGAATTGAAGAACCGGCTATGAGGACTTGATGGTCTCCCACCTTGGCTCAGATCTCCAGCTCCAAAAATGTCAGTTTTTCTTCTCTAAAATCGAACCCTTGCTTCAGAAATGGTTTTGGCTTTTATAGGAAAATTTCAGAAACGCACACATCGTGCTCCAATGGTAAGAAATCGTGCTCCGATTTCTTCAATTAATTCAAATTCAAGCCTGACGCGCCTTCAAATCGTAGCACGATTGGAAACCATCGTGCTCCGATATTTTACGAACCAAAACTTCTTCAAATCTGATCCAAATCGTGCTCCGATACTTCAAATCGTGGCACGATTTCTTTGCTCCCAGGGATCATGAAAACTGCTCTTTTGTGGCTTGTTACCCACACAAAATCATCTGAACTCAACTAAAACAGTGTAAAACTTGCTAAAGAAAATACAATATGACCAAGGGTCATCACCTTATATCCCCAGTAATGTCACAGCTCTTGTCCTTTCTTCTTATATGTTGGGTTTTTGTAGATTGGCTACATTTTGCAAAAACATCTACTAGCCAGATGCTTGGACAGATGTTGTAGCATATGGAACAACATTATGTGACCTGTGTTTTTCGCGCCAGCTAGCGCTTTATTTTTGTACGCAATCTTCCAAAGATTTGCTTGAAGTTTTATTTTCCTCTAGCTTGCTGATCAAGGCACGTGTGTCTGATGATGTGTAAAAGGCGGTCTTGCCTTGGTATTTTTCCAAAAGATATCGTTATATTTTTGGAAGCTTTTTATTGTTTCTAAAAGAATTTCCAGCTGGACCGGACAATGTCCATGCTCTGTTTTGAAGCCCAAACTCGTGCTATCTCAGTAATATATATTTGTGAAGACAAACCCTAATAGGGTTACTGAAAACCGTGTGTAATAGAAAAGCGTGCGTTTAAGGTTTTTAGGGTTTCTCTTGTTAATTGTGAGCCTTGCTTGTATCTTCCTGATTCAAGCTAAGGACTGTGTTTGTTTGAGTTGTAATTGTGAACTGCTTCTAAGCTTTTAAGTACGGAGTGAGTTTGTGTCATTAGAGTGTGTCTCTTTTACTTGAGCTTTTGTGTGTTTGATAAGAACACTGTCTGTGTTGTTTGTAGGAATTGAGACGGGGTCTCATATCTAGGAGTTCCTAGATAGAGTTGACACTGGTAGGGTCTAGGTGCAAAGTCAAGTAGTGTGTTTACGTTGGTCTTTTCACTAGAACTATAATAGTGGATTCATTCCTGGTTGGTATCCCCCAGAGTAGCAGAGTTGCTCCGAACTGGGTTAACAAACTCACTGTGTACTTTATCTTTCTGCTGTGTTCCTTTTATTTCGTGCTTTGCTACGCTGCGTTATTTTAATTTTAGTTCTGAGTAGGACAAGTGCTCGGACAGTTGTGCCAACATTGTGCACAACATCTATCGGTCAGGTTGCAAGGAATTACATTATATTTTACCTTCATTAAGCTACTATCACAACGGTAGTAGGTAAAATAATTTCCCCGTTGAATAGTAGACTTTGTCTCTTCAATTTTATTTTTGCCTTCATTAAGCTTTCCGCACACCGATAGTAGGCGAAGTCTTTTATTTTTATGTTACCTTTTCTAAGTTATCAACCATATACCTACCTGTCATATTCCCCAGTGATGTCAGCTGTCTTCATTAAGCTATCCGCACACCGATAGTAGACAGTGTCTTTTTCTTTTACCTTATTTAAGCTATCATTTACACGATAGTAGCGATAAGAACAACGTAAAATCCCCGGTGAAGCCACCGAGGTAACTTTGGTCTTTTGTCTTTATTAAGCTATCATTCTGGTAGTAGACAACCCTTTCCCCAGTGGAACCACGTTATCCCCAGTAGAGTCGGATCCCGTTTCTTTAACGAACCCGGGTATCCCTTTGTTTCATTTTTATCCCGAGTCAAGTCAACTTTGCCGTCTTTGCATTCATACTTGCATCACGAGCATTCACAACATTGCATGCATACATCCATAGCATTTCCGACTCAAAAATTGGTCAAAAAATGATATACTCTGTATTTAAGTCTCTTCGACCCGTCGAATTTAAAATTTCACTTTTAATCTCCGTGGCGAAGAAACTTAAATAGGGGCATCTGTCATACCCCATTTTTTGACTCATATTTTTCTTTGTTTATTATCTTTTTATTATTTATTGTTTCATTATAATTTTTAATTTCTTACTTTTACCTTTTATTATCTTTATTATTTCATCTTTATTTTTAGATTTTTATTTATTAATATTTATTATCATTATCATTACTATTATTATTTTTAATATTATCATTACTATTATCACTATTATTATTATTAATACTATTATTATTATCTTTTCATCAATGTTATTATTATTATTATTATCTTTTTCATCATTATTATTATTATCATCTTTATTATTATTATCATTATTATTTTTGTTTTCATTATTACTTTTATTATTATTATTACTTTTAGTATTATTTGTTTTATGTTTATTCCAAAACAAAAAATTAGGATTTCGCAGAGCGATGTCATAATGGCTCTGCGAACTTTGCGATGAATTTCGCAGAGCGATGTTCTAATCGCTCTGCGAACTCTACGATTTTTTGCAGTTTATGATTTTTTCTGATTTATCTTTCTTTTATTTTTATTTTTATGATTATTATTATCATCTATTATTATTGTTATTATTGTTGTTATCAATTTTACTGTTGGATTCAACAAAGAAAGAAAAGAAGCATGTGTCAATGAAAATCAAGGAAAGAAGGATTTTGTGCCAAGAGAGCATGTGCCAAGCAAGTTGGCTGCCCTTCGGCAGCACTTGATCCCTCCCAATTGCCTGCTACTGACCTTGCACTTTCCAACCAGCAGCTTGTTCATTTTCTTCCTTCCTTCTCCACCCAAAAACCAGTCAAACATAGCTGTAAAGTTGCTTGCCCAAGGTTCAAAGCTGCTGCCCTGTTTCAGCATTCTTTCTTTCTCTCTCAGAACAGCACACTTGTTCCTTTTGTTTCTCCCAACCTCTGCACATTGCAGCACACTACTCTTTCATGATTGTCTTCTCAAAATTTCAAGGATCAATCCCAAAGGGCAGCTCAAGTTGCAAACAGCCCTGTTTTTCCATTTTTTCCAGCATTTTCTGTCAGAAATCAGCTGCCTTGGGTGCAGAATTTGGCCAAAGTCTTGACCATGATCACACGGCAATGTCACCTCTTCCCTTTTGCATTAAATGCAAAGCAAATAGCCTGATTATAGCCCACAAAAACAGCCTGATTTTAGGGATTTTCATCATGACATTTGATCTTATTTTGCCTATTTAAGCCATGCAATGCATAAGGATTTTACACAGTTCATACACAGCAAAAAAATCAGTTCTTAGACAGAAATTCAAAGTGAAAGATAATAGCTAAACACCAGTGTTATTATCATCCATCCTTTTCATCATTCCAACTTTGCAAAATCACAATCATTCAAGTCCTTTTCTATTCCTTGCATCCCAAACCATTGCTAGGAGTTTGTAAGTTATTCTAACCTTTTATATTTCATTTGTATACTGCCACCATTTGTTTTGATTCCTGTTTGATTCAGCATTTTTTTGTTTTATTAGTGTTTGTTTAAATCATTTTGCACTAAAAAACAACTTTTGAAACCTCAAAGAAATCTCAAGTTTGCAAAACAACAAACTGAAGTGTTTTACTCCTTTTCTTGCTAATTTCAAAGGTTTTTCAATCCTCTTAAGGTTCTGAAGCTTGTTCAGAAGCAGCTTCTGAACAGAAGTTCAGAAGCAGCTTCTGAATTCAAATTTTCGAAGAGTTCGCAGAGCCAAGTTCTGGTCGCTCAGCGACCATGACAGAACTTAAGGTTTCGCAGAGCCAAACTCAGGTCGCTCTGCGACCATGACAGAACTCAGTTTCTGAGTTCAAGTTTCTGAAAACTAATTTTCGAGGTTCTGATTCGAGGATTCGGAATCTAAGAGGATTAAAACTCACCTTGGTTCAAAACATAACAAAGGTTTTTTTGCATACATTTGAAAATTCACAAGTTTAAGAAAGAGTTAACTTGAACGCCAAGAAACTTGCTCACTTTTTCAAACTTGAACTTGAGCCGAACTTGTTCATTTTCCAAAACCAAACTTGAACAATAACCTTGTTCATGAATTTCAACCAAACTTGTGCATTTTCTATAAACGTACATTTTTATAAACTTGTTCATTTTACAAACTTGAACAACACTTGTTCTTGAGTTCCAATAACTTGAACAACAAGCTATGTTCATTATTTTCAACAAAACTTGAACAACAAGCTATGTTCATTATTTTCAACAAACTTGAATAACAAATTTGTTCATGATTTTCAACAAACTTGTTCTTAAATTCCAATACACTTGAACAATGCTTGTTCATCTTTGCATCATAAACTTGAAACAAACTTGTTCGTTTTTTCGATAACTTGAACAACACTTGTTCACAAGTTGCAACAACTAATTTGGGTTTTAAACTAGTCCATAGGTTTTTTAACCAAGTGTTTTGCTCTCTTTGAGATTTCTTAAGTTTTGATGACAAACTTGAATGAAAAAGGAATGGTTTGACGTATGTCTCTTCATTCCCCGGTTGCACGAATACTTGACGTATGTCTCGTTGTTCGGGCAATCGTCATTCTATTTTCAACACATCCAACACACCTAAACTTTTTATTTGTCCCCCATGACCAATTCAAACTTTTTTTGGCCCCCGTGGTCAATTCAAACTTTTTACGCCCATGCGCGTTTTCAAACGGATACCATCGCCCGAGTGCGAGTCCGTCCTTTTTACCTTTTTTAAGCTACCCTCATAACGGTAGTAGGTAAAACTTTTTATCGGTCTTCATTAAGCTATCCGTACAACGATAGTAGACCATGTTTTTTTTACATTTAAAAGCAAACTTTTTCGCCCGAGCGCGATCAAATTCTTTTTTTCATAATTAAAATCAACCAACACACGAACTTTTGCTACAAAGAACGTAGCTTTGATTTCTCCATCGCACCGGGAGATACGTAGGAGCAAGATTCATATCTTGTCAAGCACATTAATAAAAAATATCATCATTCCCCTTTTCTTTATTCCCTTTATATATATATATAGAAAGCATGTAAGCAAAACTTAAAAAAACATTTTAGCCTTAAACTAACTAGGAGGTTCCCGTTGAGTACAACGGATGTGAGGGGTGCTAATACCTTCCCCTTGCATAATCGACTCTCGAACCCAAAATCTTTACAAACGTGGTAATTTAGAACTTTTTCCCCTTTTCCCCGGAAAATTAAAAGTTCAGTCGTGAATCAAAATTAGTGAGTCAAAGCTTATCCATAGCTCGATCTCCGAAATTCGACGCGACAGTTGCGTTCTTTGTTGTGTGAAGAATTTGCTTGTTGCTATGCTCAAATTGATTTTAGCCAAAAATTTGCCAAAGGGGGAGATTGTTGGATATTTGGTTGTTGGCTTCATGTTTGCTAAAATCAAATAGACAAGCAATTTGTGCTTCAGAAGCTGAAATCTCAAGGAGTATGTCTTCAGAAGCTGGGTCTTCAGAAGCTAGAATAGTACTTCAGACGCACTGTTCAGAAGCTGACCTTCAGACCACTGTTCAGACGCTGACTTTCGTTGACCTTCAGACGCACTGTTCAGACGCTGACTTTCGTTGACCTTCAGACGCACTGTTCAGACGCTGACTTTCGTTGACCTTCAGAAGTTGCATTTCAGAAGCACATTTTCTGCGTTCATTCTTGTGTCTTGGTTCTGTTAATTCTCTCATAGTATCTTTCGAAGATTTAATTGAAGATTTATCCAAGCTTCGTTTCTAGAAGGAAGTATTTTTGCGTGAAGATATTTGTTGTAGATTGGATTCAATTATTTGTGAATATATTTTCAAAGCAATCTTTGGAAAATATATTTCAGAAATATAATTGCTTCTATTTGCTTCTAAAGAATTTTAGAACAATATCTGTTGAAGATTATTTTCTTCAGAATTATGTGTTACTGAAGACTATATAAGGAGGAAGCTTCTATTGAAGAATAGGTGATCTCAACAAAAGCTAGAATTGAAAGAGTCTTAGGTTGTTGAGTCTGTAAGCTTTGTGCTTTGTTTCTGTGCACCACTCAAAGTGTTTAGTTTTGGTTGTTTGTTATTGTGTTGTAATCACTCAAAGCTTTTAAGCAAGAGTGACTGTTTTTATGTTTTGAAGAGTGTCTTCAACTTAGTTGTTTTGTTTAGAGTCTGATAAATCACTGGGGCAGTGATTGACTGAGGGAAGTAAGAGGGGTTCTTATATCTAGGAGTTTCTAGGTAGAAATATCACGGGTAGTGATTAAGTGAGAAGGGGCTGTGAAACAGGGGCTGTGTCATAGGACTTCGAATTGATACTATTTTAGTGGATTTCCATCCTGGCTTGGTAGCCTCCAGATGTAGGTGAAGTTGCACCGAACTGGGTTAACAAATCAACCGTGTTCCTTTACTTTTTGTCTTTTATATTTCTGCTTCTGAACTGCTATTTGCATACTCTGTTTTACGGTTCAGAACCAGGTCCTGTCAGGAAATTGAAATTCTGGCAAGACTGAGTCTGAACCGTAAAACAGAGCTGAACAGAGTATGTTTAACAGAGGTTCAGAAGCAGCAAAAATAAAGACAGAAAGTAAAGAACACAGTTGATTTGTTAACCCAGTTCGGTGACAACCACACCTACATCTGGAGGCTACCAAGTCAGGAAGGAAATCCACTAAATAATATCAATTCAAAGACCTATGACAACAGCCCCTGTTTCACAGCCTTCTCACTTAATCACTACCCGCATAGATTTCAACCTAGGAACTCCTAGACCTGAGACCCCTCTCACTTCCCTCAGCCAATCACTGCCCCAGTGATTATCAAACTCTAACAAATCAAACAAAGATGGAGACACTCTCCTAAAAACTCAATACATCACTTTTGCTTAAAAGCTTCAAGTGAATTACAACTTAATAAAAACAACCAACTCTAAACACTTGAGTGGTATACAAATACAAAGCACAAAGCTTACAGACTCAAAACCTAAGACTTAATCACTCAATGATAACTTTGGTTGAGTTAAATTCCTTCAATGACAGCGTCCTCTATTTATAGCTTCAGCAGCAACATAATTCTTGAATCAAATCTTCTTCAAAGATATATTTCCAGAATTCTTTTAGAAGCAAATAAAAGCAATTATATTTCTGAAATATATTTTCCAAAGATTTCTTTGAAAATATATTCACAAATAAAACAATCCAATCTTCAGAATATATCTTGCAAAATTATTCTTTCTTCTGGAAACATCAGCTTGGTGAATTCTTCAATTAAATCTTCAAAAGATTATGTGAGAAAAAATAACAGCTCCAAGACACAAGAAAGAACGTAGCTTCTGAACGCAGAAAACCAGTTTCCGAACGTGCTTCTGAAATGCAGCTTCTGAAGGTTCAACTTCTGATGAACAGTGCTTCTGAAGCGCAACTTCTGATGAACAGTGCTTCTGAAGCGCAGCTTCTGAAGTTCTGCTTCCAGCTTCTGAAGACACATTTCAGCTTCTGAAGTTCTGCTTCCAGCTTCTGAAGACACATTTCAGCTTTTGAAGACGCAAATTGCTTGTATATTTGATTTTAGCAAAACATGAAGCCAACAACCAAATATCCAACAATCTGCCCCTTTGGCAAATTTTTGGCTAAAATCAATTTGAGCACAGAGAGATACACAAAGCAATTCTTCACATAACAAAGTACGCAAACATGAAGAACATAACACAAATGTAGCAACAATAGAGTCAGCAGCGGATGATTCACTACATTTCACACATAACACTCCCCCTAAAACATACAACAGCAGCTTCTGAGGACACACAACTCCTAAAACAGATCAACACATTACTCCCCCTGAAACATATCATTCAGGAACAAACAGAAACTCCCCCTGAACTGTTGAACTGCTTTTGAAACAGACACACAGAGACTCCCCCTGAACTATTGAACTGAACTTTTCTCCCCCTTTTTAGCCAAACAATTTTGACAAAACAACCATGTAATTACCTGGAGCAGAGAAACAGCAGATACAGACCAGATGCACTTCAACATAGCACAAACAAAGGATATAAACATCCAATACAGACCAGCATACCACATAACCCACAACAGAAGTAACATCAGTGACACTTCTCAAACCAGCATAATCACACAACAGAACCCATCACAACACCATCATCAAGGAACATTATCAGGATCAGAAACACACAATGAAATCCAGGACATCAGTCAAAAACTTGACAGTCTTCAGACTCAGCAACAGAAACTGCTTAGTCTTCGTTAGACACAGAGATTCTGCAAAGTCTTCAAAAAAGACAAAAGCCCATTTTACCCCTCAAATCTTCAAATTTCTTGGCATTTAAGGCTTTTGTAACTATATCAGCACCATCTTCATCACCCTCAGCACACTGAACATAGGGCATGATGTTTTGAACATCTTGCTCAACATGATCCTCAGACTTACTAGGATCCACTTCCTTTCTTATTAGTGCCTTCTTCTTTGGGACATGGATCACTACCTTGCTCCAGACTTTAGATGGTCCAGCAACATAACTCTTCTTTGCAATAGGAGTAGGCCTGCTGGCAGCAACAACAACCTTTCCTTTCTTATTCTTCAACCTCTTGTCAACACTTTCACATTTTGGTCTCCATACCTTCTTGACATTGACTACAACAGGTTCAGATTTTCTTTGCAGAAAGTGCTTGGGCTATCCATGCAGCTTGTAACAGAATGGCTTTGTGTGCCCCTTTTTACCACCAGCTTCTGAACTAGCTTCTGAAGAACTGTTCACCCAGCTTCTGAAGACACATATGAAGATTTCAGCTTCTGAAGACACAAATTGCTTGTCTTTTTGATTTTAGCAAACATGAAGCCAACAACAAAATATCCAATAATCTCCTCCTTTGACAAATTTTTGGCTAAAATCAATTTGAGCATTTCAGCTTGCAAATTCTTCACACAACAAGGAACGCAACCATGAAGAACATAACACAAATGTAGCAACAGGCACGTTACCACATAAAATGCACAAGTTCACGCCAAAACATTACCAAACACGACTTCTATGAATGTAATGCGCATAACACGACTCTATATGTTTTACGGTACCGCCACCGATGAACTCCTCGAGATCTAAAACCCCGCAATGAATTCACCATACAATCGCCAATGAAATCCCCGAGATCTTAAAACCCCGCAATGAAATCACCACACACCACACCGGACTGAATTATGAATGCATGGACCCACAAAGAGACTCGACAATACTCACCAAATACACTCACCATTTGTTATACAATTCACTCCGTCATATAACATATCATAACCAAATCATCACCTAAGGCATTATCAAATCACTAAGGGCACACATCAAGTCAAGTAATTAAACATCATCATCATTTACTCAAACATCATCACTTAACACATAACATGTATCATTATCACACATCATTCATTATCATCAATAGCATCATCAATATCAATATCAACATCAATAGCATCATCAATAGCATCATCAATAGCATGTGTAAACAGCAACACATCACAACCATCACAACATCAAGTATTTACAATCTTCAACATTCTCATAATTTAAGTTTCATGATTTAATCACACAAACTACACCAAACATCATTAAGGATCGCAACTTCATAATTACCTACTCATTTATTAACTCTAAATGATTCCTTAGACTTGTTATTAATTTTAAGGATATTTCAAGATTCATTGAAAAAAGTATGCGAAAGTTTCATGAAAAATGTGTCATGACCTATTTGTAGTATTTTGATCATAACTCAAGTTCTAGAAATCAAAATTAAGTCCAACCAATGGCAATTGAAAGCTAACATCCATATCTACAACTTTTATGTTTACACCAAAACCCAGTTCAAACATAAACTAGTGAAAAAAAGGACGTAACAGAAAACGTTGTTGCTGTCAATGGTTGCTACGGCTACGGGAATCACTTAAAACTCGCCCAAAAATCTCATTTTTGATCCCCATCAACCCAAAATCAATTTACAGATATTATCCATGATCAATACACTCAAATTGAACAATGCTTACACAATAAAACATCAATTGATATGAATTTTACAAGATTTTCGGTTAATTTTCAAAGTTCGTCTCAAAAACTCATTTTTTTTCCCAAAACAACTTAAAATCTCAAACAGATTTGTACAACAACAATTCCAACTTTCTAATCAAATCAACATGTTCATAAGCACATAATTAACAAGATAAATCAACTTAAAATCAATTATGTCAATAATTCATTCAAATTCACCAATTTAAGCAATTTTCACATAAAGAACAACAACCATAATCCCAACTTAACCCAAGCAATATAACCTCATAATTTCATAACCCAAATACATAATCATACTCAAATTCAATTCAATTAATCATAAACAACACCAATTATCATGTTATTCATTAATTTCACCAAATTTCACAAAGTTCATAATTAAGAAAAGGCCAAATACCATTTTTAGTCCTTTAAGTTTGACAAGAATACCGGATTAGTCCTTTAAGTTTTTTAAGTTTCAAATAGGTCCTTTCAGTTGTTAATTTAATGCACCTATTTGAAGTTTTTTAAGTTTTTAAGTTTCAAATAGGTCCTTAAAAAGGTAACGGTGTAATAAATTAACAACTTAAATGACCTATTTGAAACTTAAGAACTTAAAGGACTAATCCGGTATTTTTGTCAAACTTAAAGGACCAAAAGATGTATTTGACCTTAACAAAATCAAACATGAGTTTTGACGAAGTAAAAGCATGAAATCAAAAACTTACACATATTCAATTCATTCATCAACAAAGAGCACGAAAATCAACACAATTAATCATAATTCATCAAATTAAGCTATAATCTAAAAGCTCCCAAACACGCAATTACTTCTTAAACCCATATGTTAATCATAATTTCCCCTCTTACCTTAGTTTCCTCGCTATTCTTGCTATTGTTAGTGCAATCCTCTCCTTACCCTTTGATTCTCTAGCTTTCCTCTTCTTCAAGCCTCTTCTCTCCATCTCTCTCTTGCCTCTCAAAAGTTTTGCGAATTATGAATAACCTAATTCACTCACCTCTAACTAGTGTATTTATAATAGGTTTCTAGGGTTTGTTACGATTTCAAATATATCTTTTAAAACAAAGTTTGTTACCTTCTAAAATAAAATAAGGTTTGTTACGATTAACTCACAATATTTTTCTCTACACTTTTACTTCACTCAAACCCCCCTATTACTTATACACCACTATTTTCAAATTTTCAAATTTTGAACTTCTAACATATTTCAAATATGTCACTAACTCTCAAATTACCAAAATACCCTTCAGCTCCCAAAATTCAATAAATCACCAAAATAAACAATTAAACACACATAAACAAATAAATAAATAAATCCTAAAAATCGGGTTGTTACAATGCAAGCCTGTGAAAGAGGGAGGTCTTGGAATCAGATCCTTAATCAGTCTTAATGTAGTAGCTAATCTGAAACTTTGTTGGGATTTGCTAACTTCCCAAGAACTTTGGGTCATTGTGCTTAGAGCAAGAGCTTTCAACAAAAATGGTCCCATCAAATCTCATATTTTCTCTTCTTTATGGAATAGTAGCAAGTCTGAAATCTCTCTGGTATTAGACAACTTATCTTGGAATCTTGGAGATGGTAAACACATTAATTTTTTGTTAGATTCTTGGTGTGGGCCACCAATTTCTTCCTCCCTTAACATACCTAGCTTTATTTCATCTAACTTAACAACTAAATTTAGTGATTTTATTCAAGATCAACATTGGTTCTTTCCTATCTCAGTGCTTCAAATTTTCCCTAATATTAACTTACTTGTTCAGCAAGCAACCATTCCTGTTAGTGCCACTGAAGACAAGCTTCTTTGGAAGCCTTGAAGCTCTGGTTTTATTACTTTCAAAGAGGCTTTTCTCTAAAAGACTGCAGGTGGACAACATCTTGGTTGGGCCAAAAATATTTGGTCTCCTGACATTCTCCCTACTAAATCCATGCTGGCTTGGAGGCTTATGCATGATAGATTGCCTACTGATGACAAGCTTCAAGATAGAGGAAGTAACCTTGCTTCTATGTGCAACTTATGCTCCAAGGCTAGTGAAACTACCTTCCATCTTTTCTTTTAATGCTCTCTGGCTTTGAGATTGTGGTCTTGCCTAGCTGGCATCCTTAATATCACATTGCAATTTAATTCCAGTGAGGACATCTGGAAGCTTGGAAGATCTTTCACACCTCAGTGTAGGTTAGCTATTAATGCCTGTGTCATAAACATATTACACTCCATTTGGATATCTAGAAACATGGCAAGATTTCAAAACAAAAGCATTCAGTGGAGATCTACTATCAACAATATCATCTCCAATGTTTCAATGTCAGGTAACAAGTCTAAGCTGTGTTTAGCAGTCAATATGACTGAATTTTGCATTCTGAAATCCTTGAAAATTGACATTCACCCTCTAAGGGTTCCCATTATCAAAGAAGTTATATGGTCTCCCCCTCTCCATAACTGGCTCAAAGTCAATACAGATGGAGCTTTGGTGAAAAAATCCTGTCAAAGCAGCTTGTGGTGGCATTTTTAGAGACTCTGATGGTATTTGTCAAGGTTGCTTTGCTCAAGACATTCCAAACTACAATTCTGCTTTCTATGCTGAGATTTTTGCTGTGATTTTAGCTATTGAAATTGCTGCAAACAAACATTTGAAAGACTTGTGGCTTGAAACTGATTCTCAAATAGTGTTGCTAGCTTGTAAGGATGTTTATTTGGTTCCTTGGAGCATAAGAAATAGATGGAACAATTGTATGGATGTAACTAAGAACATGAATTTTTTTGTCAGTCATATTTATAAGGAAGACAACACTTTTGCAGATGGTTTATCTAACCATGGTCTAGCTCTCTCTTCACATGTTTGGTTCCTTTCTCTTCCTGACTTTATTAGGTCTTAATATATTAGGAATAGATTAGGTCTACCTAATTTCAAGGTTTAGATCTTTTTGAAAAGGTGCAGACCTACTTCCCCTTTTCGTTTTTATATGCTCTCTTTTTGCTTAATGAATTTTGGGTAATGCTCTTTGCATTAACTGGTTTAAAAAAAAATATATGCAAAACAAAGGCTGCCCGTAGACCCGCTAACAATTGATGTTTCTTTCGATATACCGTTAATTGCATTAGAAAATAAGATAGACAATAATGTTAATGTTTGTTTTTCCTCTAATAATTTATACTATATATAAAGAAAATAACATGTTTCGACTCTTTTGGGCTGATTTTTTCTCTTTCCAAGATTACCCTCAACATTCAATATGAATAACACATATAACAAATAGATAAAAATAAATTCAAGTATTAAAATAAAAGTGTAACAAACAATATATGAGTATATATATGTCCGGTTTTTTTTTCATTTATCTTTTAAGACGTGTAACAAACTAGATGTGTATATCTATACTTACTTTTTTATTATCCCAATTATACTCTTAAACAACTTTTTCTATAATAAAGATTGTTGTTGGTGTCATTAAACAAAAATAAGAATTTAGATTATATCTTTTTGTTATATTGTTGGTGTCATTAAAATAGATAATCATGGTTAGTTTGATTTGTTAGAATTTTAAAGCAACAAACATTTATATCTTTAATTTTAATCAAAATCAAAATTTAATAAAAAAAACATCGTTCATAATTTTCAAACGTCAGTGCAATAAAAAGAGTGCCCGTCTTTTCACTAGTAGCAATAATAATATTATTAAAAAAAACATATGTGACTATTTATTTTAATTTTTTTGATATACTACGTGCCATATTTATTTGCTTACATCGAAATTACACTATCAAAAAAGATGAATTATAGCTAAAGAAGACATTAGACTTAGAAAATCGATCTCCTTGTTTCGATCACGGATTGCAGGATCGACCACAAAAGCAGGTGTATCTCCAAGAGCTTTCTCACAATTATCAGCTCCAGAAGCAGCAAGTATTGCATCAGTTCTTGCACTTCGAGGATCATTTTCCAACAAATTCAATGCACTGTTCAATGCTCCAATAGCTTCATTGTAGAATTCAAATGCACAATTGCCAATTGCTTTATCATTGGGAAAACGTTTGCTCAGTTGAGTAAAATTAGTTTCAATCAATGTAACCTCATTTATTGCCTTCTCCAAGATAAACGAGGAGAGGTCATGGTAATTAGTGGCTAAGGGGATTTTTGAGTCATCTTTCAAAAGATTCAAACATTTTGGGATATCTTCCGAAGGCCTGTACTCATTGCATAATGATTCATACAAGCTGGTACATAATGCTGGAAGAGGGGCATAAAATATGATGCATAAGAAAAAGATGGACAAGAAAAATGATGGTATTGTGGATTTCATTTTTCTAACGATATTGATGAATATGGGAACCTGAAAATGATTTCATATGTCAATATATCATCCAAAAGTTATATATATATATATATATATATATATATATATATATATATATATATATATATATATATATATATAGGTAGTTAGTTCAAATACGTCATTCAATTTCTTTGAAGTACATCCTCAAATCATTATTAGAAACAAAATTTCTTTTTTCAAATTCATTGAATAATTGATGTGTCATATCCCATTTTTGCCCCAACCAAAACTTACTTTTCTTTCTTCTTATTTCCTAAAATTTTTGTTTTTTTTCCAAAAAAACAAAGTCAACGTTGACCAAAGTCAACTATTGACCGAAGTCAACAGTTGACCAAAAAGTCAATTTTTTAAAAAAAAAATGTGTTTTCACACCAAACATTCCAATTTTATTTCCTTTCATTCTTATTACATTTCTAATCATAAAAATTACAATTTCAAACCATTTTTGTTTTATTATTTTCAAAATCATCAAGATTAAAAAAAAAATACTAAACTTTGACAAATTCACCCAAAATACACATTTCACTTCTATTTCCTTTATTTTCCCATAATTTGTGCACCTAGAATTATCTTCACACATAACACCTCATCATTATCTAACACATCATCACTCACCACCAAAAATCATCAAAAAAATTACAAAAAAACTCATTTTTTGCAAAAATTCCAAACTATCCTTTCTTACTCCCCACTTAACCTAATTTTGCACTATGCTGACCAAGTTTCTCCCTCTATAAGTACCCAACAAAATCAGAGAGGAAGGGGGTCGAAAATTGAGAGAAAAAAAACATCATTTTCATCAAAAATTCCAAAATCTTCATTTCTTCATGAAACTCCATTCTTCCATCAAAAGTTCATAAACACTTCCAACAAACCAAAAACACTCAAAACCTCAAGAAAAACCATCCAAAATCGTGAAATTAAAACCACAATTTTTCAAGAAAAAATGTTAGTGAGTTGGACCATTTTTAAAGCTTAAACAAGGTAAATTCTGATTGATTTATGTTCCTGAAAGTGTGGTGAAGCTTTTCCAATGTTTAAATTTGCTTAGAATTGCTTAATTTGTGTTTTTGCATTTTTGAATCTGAAATTGTTGTTTATGTTTTTTTTTACACATGCCTCTACTGTGAAATCTAAGCATAGATTCATGATCAGTGCGAAAAACTGAGCAAAATGGTATATTCATTTGTAATTTTTTAGATATATTTGAGTTTTTGAGTTGTTGAATTTTTTCTCCCTTTGTTGTGGCATGGCACGGCTGTTTTGTGCATGGAGGAGGAAGAAGAAGTTGACTTCTTCCTCCATTTGACCGCGGCCCCACTTTTTTGTGTGTTTTTTTTTTGTTTTTTTTAAGAGCATGGACATTGGGTTTTGGTGCTAAATCTGTTGAGCTATTTGTTCACCCCTTTTCAGATTTAAACCCCTTTTTATTTATTTATTTCTCTACCATTTTATTTTTTCCTTGCATTTTTTATTTTATTTATTTTTATTTATTTCCTTCTGCATTTTTTATTGCTTATTTGCCTTTATTTTTTTACTTTGCATTATTTATTTACTTTTTGTTTTGCTTTGTTTTTATATTTTTTGTCATTTTTCTTTATAGCCTTAGTTTATTTTTAATGCCTTTTTATTCATTTTTAGTTTATTTCCATTATGTATTTTCATGCTTTTATTTAATGTCTAGCATATCATGCATTTTATTTTCCATTTTATTTTATGCCACATATTTATTTAATGTCATGTATTTTATTTTATCCTTTTTTTTATTTTTTATGCAACATATTTATTTTCCCTTTTTCTATTTATTTTCTTTATTTTTTATGCAACATTTTTATTTAATGCCTAGCATCTCATGCATTTTTATTTTCCTTTCTTAATTTTATGCAACATATTTATTTAATGTCTTGCATATCATGCATTTTTATTTATCTTTTTTTATTTTATGCAACATATTTATTTAATGTCTTGCATATCATGCATTTTTATTTTTATTTTCCTTTTTTTTTATTTTATGCAACATATTTATTTAATGCAAAAATCATCTCATACATTTTTTATTATTTAATTATTTTCGTTTTTTTGCATATTTATTTATTTTAATGCATTTGCAATTTTATTTATTGCTTTATCATTTTTATTTTATTGTTTATTATTAGAATGTACGTAGGGACGATGTAAAAATATAAATAAGAATATTGCACCGACACACACATTTATTTCTTCCGATTTATGTCAAAAAACGATAAAACGCAAAAAATGAAAACGATCCGAGGAAAAGGACTCACACTTTGATCCAACGTCATTTTGAGAGATCCGGCGCGCTTTAGATTATCTCAGCACATTTAATTTATTGGAGTTTAGGAAATAATCAAAAAATAAAAAACATTTCAAATAACAAAAGGCAAAAAAATATATTCTCAATCAAATTCCATTTTTCAAGTCAATTAATTCCTATATTTTCTTCAAAAAAACAATTCCAATCAATTTTAAATTATTTAAACTATTTCTTCAATTAAAACCAATCAAACTCATACTTTTTATTCTTCTACGCCTTTTCGGCCTCTTATCTTCTCAAAAACATTTTCAAAACTTTAAAATCAATCGAAACAAATCACTCGGCTTTTTACTCCGAACAACGTGATTTTGATCCTGCTCGGGTACGTAGGCAAAATACTTTATCTTTCCAAATCAATAAAAATAACAAAATCATTTTTCTCTTTTTTACTTCATCACTTTAATCTTTTCTTTAGGCATTTATTTACAACTTAGCATAAAGATAAATAAAAACAAGAGGTTCCTATAGAGTACTATAGACGTTTAGGGTGCTAATACATTCCCTTTGCGTAACCAACCCCCGGATCTTTGATCCCTAAAAAATAAGGTTTTTTTGAACTTTTCCCCTTTTCCTCAGAAAAAATAAAAGCTCGGTGGTGAACTTAAAATTGTGAGTCAACGCTAATTAATAGCTTGATATCCAAAAATCATCGCGACATGATGTATCTAGACTATTCAGTTATTCAATGAAACTAAAAAGAGATATTTTGTTTATAATAATGATCGGAAGGTGTAAGGGATAAGGAGTTGCGGTTTTTGGGATCAAACCCAAACAAAATGGTAATTCTAACAACTACCAATTACACACACAAATATATAATTTCTTGTCAATATATATATATATATATATTTATTTATAAATTATTTATGGAATAGGAGACATAGGTTTCTTGTCAATATATATATATATATATATATATATATATATATATATATATATATATATATATATATATTGACAAGAAACCTATGTCTCGTATTCCATAAATAATTTATAAATAAATAAATACAAATACGGGGGGGGGGGGGGGGGGGGGGGGGGTATCTTTACCTCTTGATGGTGGGAGGTTGAGACAATGTTCTTAGATTTAAAACAAATTTAACAATCTTTCCTTGTTGACATGCTCCACAAAGCATCAGAGGGATACTATAAATCTGGTAGGCCTTTGTCAAGTTTTAAATTATTAAGTTTAAAGATTAATCTTCAACTAGCATGTCTTAAACATCTATGACATATCCACTTTTCATCACTCAATGGCAGAAGGCAAACTACCTTCAGATCAGCCAAATAAATAAAATTAATTTTATAAACATTTCTTTTCCTATTTCAATTGAAAAATATAGGTTTGTCAGTTAGATTGATGACTGTGCAGTTGTTCTTATCCAACACTACTTTATAACCTTTATCACATAGTTGACTTATGCTCAGAAATCTATGTTTTAGTCCATCATTTAACTAAACATTTTTTTATAAAGGGAAGAATTACCAATAGTAACCATATTAACAATCTTCCCTCTCTGGTTTCCTCCAAATCACACAGTTCCTCCCTCATTCAAAGTTAGGGTTTGGAACATATGTTAATTCTCCTGTCATGTGTCGTGAGCAGCCATTGTCCAAGTACCATGATTGGTGCATTGACTTTGTTGTAAAGGATATATGAAACAAAGAAAATTTCATACCTAGGTACCCTGATTGTCATGGTTCGTTTGGGGTTAGTTCTGAAGAACTTATCCTTTTTCATAATTTTAGACTTCAAACTATGATACTTTTAATCATTCATGACCTTAAATTTAAAAGTTTTAGGTCTTGAATTATTCAAAGTTTTAGGCTTTAAACTTTTTAGAGTCTTAGGCTTTGGAGCCCTTGGCTTTTAGTTGTTAGAGCTTTAAGTTTTGAACCTTCTAGCACAAAATAGGATTTCAGATTTTGTCCTATCTTCACACAATTAGAACAAGGAGCATTTTTTGTTCTTTCTCTTGAATATACCTTTTCTCAAGAGATTTATCTTTTGGATAACCAATGGCTTCACCCTTGTTTCTGTTGACATCATAAATCATTGAAGCTATCTTGCTTCTCTCTAAGCCAAAAATCATGAATTCTTGAAGAGCAATCTCATGCTTATAAGAGTTTCTTTGGACTTCAGAAGGTTAAGCTTCTTTGCTTCCATAGTTTCCTGCTTAGCAATTATATCCACCATCTTACCTTCTAACGTTGAGCAGCTAGTTCTTCTCTAATCTCACTTTTAAAAGCCTCAAGAGCAGGATTTTCAAATATCTCTCTTCTGATGAATAGATTTTCTGGCCTCAGATTCGGACAGGAAGATGCAATTTGAGAGAAGGGTGGAAGATCATAAACCTCATCTAGTTTGTGTATTCACGGGGTTCTTGAGTGTATTTTATAAAAGAGAAGATAATCTTCAAATTCAATGAAATTGAATCTGTTGAATGAACTTCTTATATATATAATCTGAACAAAATTGTGTAAAGAACAATTAAAATGCAAGAAAATTAAAGAACAAAATTAAATTGCATTGATTTGAATGGAAATGTGTTCACAAGGACCATACATTGACTTGTTACTAGTTTCTCTCTTTGACTTGGATAATTTGAGTGTTAAGTTTCATGCATGTGATTTGTGACCCCGTTTTCCTCATGGAAAACTCTTATTTATACTAAGAAAAATAACTGTACAATCCTATCTAAACTATAACTACCATTAACGTCTTTCAACGGGAGAACCTTCTGATTTTGAATTTGAATCTTCTTCCTTCAACAACAGTTACTTGATCTTATCCTTTATCAACGTCGAAACTTCTACTTGTCTAATGTATTATCCTTCAACTTCTCTTAATACTGCCAAGTCTTTAACTCTGTCGAAACACTTCTCTTTGAGCAGAATTTGGACAAACTCTTCAATGTCGAAAATAACATCTTTTTCCTTGGAATGATGAGTCAAACTTCATTGACTACCTTTAATTGAGCCTATTGAAATTATAGGCTATCAATGTTAACATCGGATAAGACCATTGTGTTAGATGAGGTTTCAATAGTAATTTGGTTTACTGGGCGGGTTTTTGTTGATGGTTTAGAATTTGGTTTAATTTCATTAAGAGTCTGCTCAGCAAGCTTGACAGTAGTGTGAACATTACCAAAAATTTCTTATTCCAAACTTTGAGCCTATCTTTGAGATGCTTCAGCTTTTGAGAAAGAACAGACATTGAAGAACAATGAAATTCATTTTTCCAAGTGGCGTCAATCAAACTTCTACAATCAACATGCAATGTCCACCTTTTCATAAACCTAAACTGAGATAAGAAAGTGATTGGACTGTTGATAAGTAGTAATTTATAGGGTTTTAAGGGTTTCTTTTTATGGAAGTCTAGTCGTTTTTTCTTTATTTTCTTGAGCTATTTTACTTCAATACTTTTGTTTTTCTTTCTAGGTAAAAATAATGATGAGCAAGCACTTTGGAGCAAAATCACAAAGAGCCAACCAAGAAAAGTCAAGTTTCAAGGCAAAAATAGATGGCATGGTCGTACCACCATTTACACTGGTCGTGTGCCCCATATTGAGCAGATTGTGCCAAGCCAGGCAGTGAGATCGCGCACAACCATGCGTCCAGATGGCATGGTCGTGCGCCTGTCCTGTTCTTCAGATTCTGCGGTTTTGAAACTTGGCACGACCGTGCGCCCATATGGCACGGTCGTCCGCGTTATGCAGTCAGAATTTATGATTGAAAACTCTTGGAATTTTCCAATTAACTCTGTGTAATTCGTGTTTAATGCTTTGTCCATGGCTTTAGTAAGTGTTGAACGAAGTACCAAACGGAGAAGTTCAACAACTACTATTTCATCATTTCAAATATCAAGTGAAGTATCGAACGAAGAAGCTTGATATTGAAACAAATGAGATTAGACAAGGCATTTCAAAGCTTGATGGGAACACCCAATATGAGTAGCTTTGCAATGTCTTGAGGCCATAAGATTTGTGCTTAATGGGTCTCAATAATGACCGACCAGGTTTAGTTGTTATTGGGATACATTCATGTATTTCGAAAGGAAACATGAATTACCTTAGAGAATCTTGTCTTTGGAAAATGGATTCAATATAGAATACAAATATAGGCTTGACTATTTAAGATTATGTCATTAGATATACCAATAATCCCAAGATGCCTTTTATTTTATAAAACTTATTCAAAAATATTTTCCAACTCAAAATCTTAATTCGTTCAGCTAACATACTTTAAAAAATTTAGTCGGTACTTACTAAACTCCTTGTAGATCGATATTTTTACTACTCGATATTAACAGTGCACTTGTTCAGGGGGAAAGAAGAAAAAGGGCAAGGCAAATGAACTTGGGATCATCTTCAAAAACACTACACAAAGGGACAAGTACAACAAGCTTGTCAACCGAGGCATTGCGGTGAGCATCCCCAAAAATTCGGTGCTCTTAGTACACTAGGAATTGGTGATAATGTCTTTTATTTGTTAGGTAACATAGGATGGTTGGAGTTTATAAGAGAAAAGTATTTTACCTATGAAGGCCTCACCTTAGAATTCCTAAGTACCTTGTGCTTCACTAAGGACCGAACTAGTGTTAGCAACTTAAACCACACCATCTCTTTTAGCCTCCAAAACACAGAGTTTAGCATGTTACTGACTGATTTTTGTGACAGGATGAGTTTCACGAGTGCAGGACTTATCCATGAATCTCGTAGTAGGGCTACTAGGCCTGAAAACTTTGACCCTCACCAATTTTGGTCACAAATATCCGGGAGTGACCACTTTGAGGCTAGGATTGCCAAAGCTAGCATGATCCATAACCTCGTTTTCTGTTACATCCATAGAGTGATGGCCTGCACTATCTTTGGGAAGGGTGAAACAGGAACGATTAGGTCTGATGAGCTGTTTATGTTGTGTGCCATGGTGAATGGTTGCCCTGTGAATACCGGTTATTACCTTCTTAGCCACTTAGCTTTTGTAGCGGAACAAGCTAGTGGGAAGATAGTGGTAGGAGGAATGGTAACCTATATTGCTGAGAGGTTAGGAATGGAAGGTGTGGATGAGTCATCGATTCAAGGGTACGATGAGATCGACCTCGATACTTGTGTCCAAATGTTCATGGTTAAGGATTTGGATTGAAAGAAAGAGAACTTTCAGCTGTTGGTCGGTAAGCGGCCATCAATTTTGCTGCCTAACCCGCAAAGAACTGACACAAGAATTGCAGAAAATTGTATATATCTTGATAACCTGTAGGTACCGCAAGAGCTGAATGTGCAGGAGGAGAAGATGGGAGGAGAGCAACCAGTCTAAGGAGGACATGTTGAGCAGGACTGGTACACTTGAATGCAAGCGGAAGTGCAAAGGCAAGGAGCCGAACAACTAAGGCAAGGCATCGAGCAACAAAGATAAAGGCAAATGCTCGAGCTTATGATGCAGCACTTCCACATTCAATATCCTCCGCCTGGCCCATTTTAAATGTGAGCTTTCCTACCCCCTTCTCTATTGTTTTCTTTAATTTTGAATCATTGAGGACAATGCTTGTTTCAAGCATGGGGGGTAAATAAATTAGTTATTTTTAGTTTTGTTTTTAGTTTGTTTTTCTATTCCCCTTTGTTTGAATAATTGTTTGTCTTGTTAAGGGAAAGGCATTTAAGCAACAATGTCTTAGTGTGTATAAAAAAAATTCATTTTAAAAAAGGCAAAAGTTAGTGTTGTGTTTGTAAACTAAACCGTTTTTGCTTCAAAATCATCCACTAAACTCATACTTGTTTCATTGTGAAAATTTTCTCTTTGAGAAATCGCACAAAGTTGCAGACTTTGAGTAAGTGTGCGAAGTAGTATTTTAAGGAACAATGTCTAACTTTAACGGTAAATTTGTCCTCAAATGTTTCTAACAAAATGTAGTATAAGATGGTGTGGGGAAATAAAAAGTTCAAAATAAGCTGTAAATTAATAAAAAGGGGTCAGAGAGCACAAAAATAAGAGGCATTGACTTGGGTTGGTATGACTCACCATCACTAACTTCTCGGGAATGATATGGTTATCCTCAAATCAAATAATGCCTCTGCAATTCCCCAAAAATCAAATAAACACCAAAGTAACAAAGTGACCTAGAAAAATCCCACCTAGTTTATATGAAATGGAAGTGAAATTTTGTCGATTTGTTTACTTTTAGAGTTAGAACCTGTTTTCCTCATAATACCTGGTTGCACCGGAGCAATAAAAAGCTGGACTCCACACACACACACACACACACACACACACTCACATGAAGCTTGTTGTTGGGTTGAAAAATCTTAATTGAGCATTAGGGTAAAAATAATAAGCACTACAAGAACAAAGCCTTTAAAAGAACAAAAACTTGCAAAAATTGTTTTTACTTTGACTTGTGTTGCTGAAATACTTTGTCTTTTGCTTAAGGAAAAGCAAAGATTCAAACTTGGGGGAGTTTGATAAGTAGTAATTTATAGGTTTTTAAGGGTTTCTTTTTATGCAAGTTTAGTCGTTTTTTCTTTATTTTCTTGAGCTATTTTACTTCAGTACTTTTGTTTTTCTTTCTAGGTAAAAATAATGATGAGCAAGCACTTTGGAGCAAAATCACAAAGAGCCAAGCAAGAAAAGTCAAGTTTCAAGGCAAAATTTAGATGGCACGGTCGTGCCACCATTTACACTGGTCGTGTGCCCTATACTGAGCAGATTGTGCCAAGCCAGGCAGTGAGATCACCCACAGCCATGCGTCCAAATGGCACGGTCGTGCACTTGTCCAGTTCTTCAGATTTTGCAGTTTTGAAAATTAGAACGACCGTGCGCCCATATGGCACGGTCGTGCGCGCTATGCAGTCATATTTTATGATTTAAAACTCTTGGAATTTGCCAATTATTGCTGTGTAATTCGTGTTTAATGCTTTGTCCATGGCTTTAGGCTATAAATAGAGCTCTAATTAGACTTGTTTCTAATCTTGGAAAGAGTGTAAAATTACTATAGTGAGATTGTAACTCTATCTTGTTCTAAGTTCAAACACTTATAAAATTTCTGCACTTTTACAATTCTTTGCAATGTACATTATTGTTCTTTATATTTTTTCTATTTACTTTTCCACATATTTATAATTCTTGTCTTTTGCTTTCTTGCTTTTATAATTCATGCAATTTATAATTTTTCAAGTGTCTACAATGAACTCTTGTGAGTAGACTAGTCTAGTCTTGGGATTGTTGGAAAAGTTTAATGACTAGATCCTAATCAAACCAAGCCTAGACTCTATTTTATTCAAAACTATTTTCCTATCTAATCTCATCATCTTTAAACTCAATAGCAAGTGTTGAACATAGTACCGAACGGAGAAGTTCAACAACTACTATTTCATCATTTCAAATATCAAGTGAAGTATCAAACGAAGAAGCTTGATTTTGGAACAAATGAGATTAGACAAGGCATTTCAAAGCTTGATGGGAACACCCCAAATGAGTAGCTTTTCAATGTCTTGAGGCCATAAGATTCGTGCTTAATGGGTTTCAATAATAACCGACCAGGTTTAGTTGTTATTGGGATACATTCATGTATTTGGAAAGGAAACATGAATTACCTTAGAGAATCTTGTCTTTCGAAAATGGATTCAATATAGAATAGAGATATAGGCTTGACTATTTAAGATTATGTCATTAGATATACCAATAATCCCAAGATGCCTTTTATTTTATAAAACTTACTCAAAAATATTTTCCAACTCAAAATCTTAATTCGTTCATCTAACATACTCTGAAAAACTTAGTCGGTACTTACTAAACTCCTTGTGAATCGATATTCTTATTACTCGATATTAACCGTGCACTTGCGGTGACGTATCAACTGTTATTGAATTCTCAAAGGAGAGAGAAATGGTCAAAGTTTTGTTTGCTAAGGGTTAAAACATTGAGGAAATAGCACATATCAATCCAACTTTTTGGTTACATATAACCCTATATATCCTTCTTTCAGTGTGTCTTCTACCACTTCCCATTATTCCCGGAGAATTGAGACCCTCTAGTGGGAATATGAATTAAGCTGTTGGAATCTGTCCAGAAACTAAACTCCTCCATAGGAGCTCTAGCCGAAATAAAGTGACCTATATGCTCATGAGAGCATAATATGCTATTAAAATCCCCCCATAAAGCACGGGAGTGTATATTGGTTCAGAATTTGCTCTAATTCAGAACAAAGAGTTTTTCTGGTTAAATGAGATGTAGAAGCATAATTTGCAGAGATTCCAAATTGAATGGAGTTTTCATAGAGGGCGAAACTAAACTGGGTGTATGAGATAGATAAAATTGTAGGGGATTTGTAACAGCCCGATTTTTAGCATTAGATTTATTTAATATTGTTAATTTTTTGTTTTATTTAATTATTGTTTATTTGATGTGTGATTAGTGGGTTAGTGGATTTTTTAAGTGATTGAGGGTATTTTAGTCATTTTATAGTGAGTGGCATTTTTGTAATTATGTTAGAACTAGAAATTTGAATTTTAGAGAATAGTGGTGTATAAGTAAAATGGGAGGTTTAAGTGAAGTAAAAGTGTAGAGAAATAATTGTGAGAATTGGATGTGACTAAGCCCATTAGTGTGAGTGATCCTAACCCATAATATATAAAGAGTAATGTATGTGTTGGTGAATTAGGTTAACCACATTTCACAAAATTTTGAGAAGAGGCAAGATAGAGAGAATAGAAGAGGAAGAAGAAACTTGGAGAGAAAGAAGAGGGGAAAGTACTAGAAGGTAGAGATTCAAGCTAGGAAGCAATTTTTGTGAAGAATTGAAGTAATGGGTAAAATTATTTTCACCATATGGGTTTAATAAGCAATTGGGGAGTTTGAGTGTTTTTGCTTATGTTTAATTTCATATTAATTGATTATGATTATGTGAAATTCGTCCTCCTATTATTATGGTTAATTTCATGTTGTGTTTATGTCAAAATTCATGGTTGGTTACAGTGAAATGATAACTTTGTGAGTTTTGATGATTTTGATGATGAACATGATAATTGGGTGATGATTATGGTTTATTAAGTTAATTTTGACCATGAGTATATGTTTGGTTTGAGAACCCATGAGATTATGTTGATTAAGTTGTGGTTTAAGTTGTTGTTGTTATGTTCTTGGTGAAATTACTTAATTAAGTGAAAATGATTAAGTTGTTGTTATGATGATTGAAATAAGTGATTATGATTATGTGGAACATGTTGAAATGTTTCTGTTGTTGTTATACCATGTTTGTTTGATAGATTGTTGGTAAAAATGAGCTTTTGAGACGAGGTTTGAATTAATTGAAAAGCATGGTTATTATTGATGAAAAGTGATTATGATTAAGTTGTTGAAGTGGTGTTATGAAGTGGTGAAATTGTTGATTATAAGTGTTTTGATCATGGGTAATGATTTGGAATAATTTGGGTTTGTTGAGATTGAATTAAGTGATTTAAAAGTAATTTTTTGGTGAAAAACACGTTTTAGAAACTGATTTTTGATGTGAAGAAATCGTGCCACGATTTTGGTCAGGACAGAAACCCAAAATGCACATTCATTTTGTTTTTCCACTATTTTCCATTCTGAACTGGGTTTCTGTGTAAACATGAAAGTTGTAGATATGGATGTTAGCTTTCATTTTCCGTTGGTTTGACTTCATTTAGATTTATAGAACTTGAGTTATGATTTTCCGTTGCTCTAAACCTGGGATTCGAGGTTTAGGGTGCGAATCTCTGACCACCAGTCATAAACTCAACATACAAACTCAAACGACCATCGTCGCCATCGTTGTTCATGGACCCAGAGGCGGCGAAAGCAGTACGGCAACAGATCCAACAACTTCGCAGCCACAGCAAAGCGTTGCAAGTTAACGTCATCGACTTGGATCCAAGGGAAGAATTCCAGAACGAGCGTCTTGAACCCACGGAGGATCTGAAGGAAGTCACAATAGGCCCGGAGCCACATCAAACCACCAAGGTGGGGACTTCTTTGGATCCCGCCGAAGAACAAAGTCTAGTGGATCTCCTGAGAAGAAACTTAGACCTGTTCGCCTGGCAACCATCAGACATGCCCGGCATCGACCCTACCATCGTATGCCACCACCTCGCCCTACGCCCAGGAGTAAAGCCAGTGGCTCAACGCAAAAGGAAATTAGGCGAAGAAAGGAGGAAAGCAGTAGATGAAGAGGTGGCCAAGTTAAGAGACGCCCGTTTCATAAGTGAAATCAAGTATCCTACATGGCTGGCAAACGTCGTCCTCGTAAAGAAAGCTAACGGAAAATGGTGCATGTGCGTCGACTACACCGATCTGAACACCGCCTGCCCAAAAGACCCATATCCCCTCCCAAACATTGACCACCTTATCGACAACGCGTCAGGGTACCAAACCCTGAGTTTCATGGACGCATACTCCGGCTACAACCAAATAAAGATGGATCCTCTCGACGCCCCAAAAACGACCTTCATGACTAATCACCACAACTACCACTACGAAGTTATGCCTTTTGGCTTAAAGAACGCCGGCGCCACCTTTCAAAGATTAATGGACACCGCCTTTGAAGAACAAATCGGAAAAAATTTGGAGGTCTACATCGACGATCTGGTAGTAAAAACAAAACATGACAAAAGCCATGCAAAAGATCTGGAAGAGATCTTCGATCAAGTTCGCGCGTATAACATGCGTCTCAACCCGGCCAAATGCTCTTTTGGGGTTCACGCAGGGAAATTCCTAGGCTTCATGCTGACCCGGCGCGGTATCGAGGCAAACCCTGACAAGTGTCAGGCGATAATCAACATGAGAAGCCCATCTAGCATTAAGGAGGTGCAGCAGTTGACGGGTAGGCTCGCAGCGCTCTCCAGGTTTTTGTCATGTGCTGGCGATAAAGCTTTCTCTTTCTTTGCCTCAATAAAGAAGAAGGAACTTTTCCAATGGACTGAAGAGTGCGAAGATGCGTTCGCAAAGATTAAGACGTTCCTTTCCAGCCCGCCAGTTCTGCATCGTCCAGATGCAGGCGCCGTCCTTTTCCTCTACCTATCTATATCGGAAAATGCTATGAGTTCCGTCCTCGTGCAAGATTCTGACGAAGGTGAAAAACCAGTGTATTTTGTGAGCAAGGTATTCAAGGGAGCCGAGCTGAGATACCAGAAGATAGAGCGCCTGGCTCTAGCAGTGGTAACAACAGCGAGGAAACTGCGACCGTATTTTCAAGGACATAGAGTTGTTGTCAAATCCAACTACCCCATCAAGCAAGTGCTGGGGAAACCAGACCTGGCGGGAAGAATGGTATCCTGGGCAGTGGAGTTGTCTGAATATGACATTCAATATCTTCCTAGAGGCAGCATAAAGTCACAGGTCCTGGCTGACTTCCTAGTAGAATTTTCATCCCCGGTGGAAGAAGTCGCCCCTTTTGTATGGTTGTTATCGGTCGACGGATCATCAAACCTCAAAGGTAGTGGAGCCGTCATAGTGTTGGAGGGTCCAGGGGGCCTAATCATAGAGCAGTCGCTGAGATTTGAGTTCAAGGCGAGCAACAACCAGGCAGAGTATGAAGCCCTGGTAGCGGGCATGAAGCTGGCACAAGAGATGGGAGCGGAAAACTTGAGGGCGAAGAGCGACTCCCAGTTGGTGACGAGCCAAATTACCGGGGAATACCAAGCGAAGGACAGTCAACTTATCAAATACTTAGCGAAGGTCAACAGTTTAGCCTCCACCTTCAAGTTCTTCGAGGCAATCTACGTTCCAAGAGAGCAGAATTCGAGAGCCGACCTTTTGTCTAAACTGGCCAGCACCAAACGCCCGGGGAACAACAGAACGGTCATCCAGGAGGTGCTGGCGGCCCCCAGCACAGAGATCATGGAAGTAGGCGCCGTGGAGAATGAGGAGGAGGGGTGGATGACGCCTCTCATCAAGTACCTCACGGGAGCGTTTAATCCCAAAAGCGAGGAGGAAGAGCTGCAGATACGAAAGAAGGCTTCGAAGTATTGCATGGTCGCTGGCAAATTATACAAGAGAGGCAAGGCATCGCCTCTGCTCAGGTGCTTAGGTGAAAACGAGACCCACCTCGTCCTCTAAGAAGTGCACGAAGGCGTATGCGGGAGCCACATCGACGGACGATCCTTGGCCGCGAAGCTGTTAAGAGCAGGTTACTACTGGCCAACAATGATCCAAGAGAGCACAGACTTTGTACGAAAGTGTGACAAGTGTCAGAGGTTTTCTGATAAGAAGCACGCCCCTGCTTGCGAACTCACCTCAGTCTTTTCCCCATGGCCTTTTCATAAGTGGGCAGTGGATATTGTAGGCCCATTCCCGTTGGCACCCGGACAACTGAAGTTTCTCATAGTCGGAGTGGATTACTTCACGAAGTGGGTCGAGGCCGAAGCGGTCGCCAAAATCACAGCGGACAGAGTAATACGCTTCTACTGGAAGAAAATAATATGCAGGTTTGGGCTACCCAAAGTTATAGTATCTGACAACGGGACCCAGTTCGCCAGTTCCAAGGTGGTAGAATTCTGCAATCAACTCGGAATCCAGACGAAGTTTGTCTCAGTCATCCATCCCCAAGCAAACGGGCAAGCCGAATCTGCAAACAAGGTGATCTTGAACGGCATAAAAAAGAAGCTTGACGACGCCAAAGGACTTTGGGCTGACCAATTGCATGAAGTGCTCTGGTCATATCACACGACGCCTCATTCCACAACCAAGGAAACCCCGTTCACCATGGTATACGGCGCCGACGCGATGCTGCCTGTAGAAATCGACACGCCAACATGGCGCCGGGAGAACTTCTCAGAAGAGGCTAATGAGGCGAGCTTACTATGCGGAATAGACATGATTGACGAGGTACGGGAGGCCGCCCACATCCGAGAATTCGCCGCTAAACAAAGAGCAGCCCGCCGGTACAATTCAAAAGTAATCCCAAGAGACATGAAAGAAGGAGATTTGGTCTTAAGACAGGTCGTCGCGCCCACCCGAATTGGAAAGTTACTTCCCAACTGGGAAGGACCATACCGAGTCAGGGAAAAGCTAGCACACGGAGCATACAAGCTGGAAGAGCTGAATGGAGACACGATACCACGAACATGGAATGCCGCCAACCTACGCCATTACTACAGCTGAGTACTTCACCATTCCTACAAACAAGCAAACAAGGTCGAACTGTTGTAAAGTCTTGCTTGCATTTTCTTTTGAATTGTTTGTATTTTGATGTCAATTAACGAAGAGGAATAAGGGAGCACTCTTTTCCCCGCGAAAGCTGGGTTTTTAATGAGGCACCAATTTCCGTTTACTCTTATCTCTATTTGACTCCAGTATCACAGATATCGCCGAAACAAGCTAGGTAGCATCAACTCACAAAGGGCGCGCCTAACCCCAAAGGGGTTGCCACCTAATTCCTTAACCCTAAAAGACAGGGCTCTAAGACGTCGTGTGCTTAAAATGAAAATGCCACCTAATTCCTTAACCCTAAAAGACAGGTCTCTAAGACGTCGTGAGCTTAAAATAAAATCGCCGCCTAATTCCTTAACCCTAAAAGACAGGGCTCTAAGACGTCGCGAGACGAAAGTAAGATCGCCGCTTAATTCCTTAACCCCCAAGAGGGCTCTAAGACGTCGCGAGCCGAAAGACAAATCGCCACCTAATTCCTTAACCCTAAAAAGGGCTCTAAGGCATCGTAAGCAGAAAACGAAAACGTTGCAAAAATAGAAGAGTTCATGCAGAAGATGCCTCAATGAAGCGATAACATCGAAAAGCTCAATGATTTGACAATCTTAAATAAATCGAGAAAACAGACAAGTAATAACTACCGCCCAAGAAGCATTATCATCACCGTCATTGAATAAGAAACCAACGAAAAATAGTACAAATCATGCATCGTTACAAATTCAAGATAGTTCAAGATCAAAGTAAATTAAAGTTACAACAAAGACTATTGTTCGTCCACAAGGACGCCATCTACAATTGTCTTGAAAGAATCCATAGACGAAAGATCAGCTTCAGGATGGAGGAAGGCGGCCTGCTCCTTCGCACGATCAAACCCAGTCTCGAAAGACAGCGCCAGTTCTCCTTTGGCTTCCGCAACCTCAGCCTTTAACGCCGTCTCCCTCTCAACCCCCGAAGCGACCTCCTTCCTCAAACGTATGATCACCGCGTCCTTCCCAGCTAAGTCGGCGTCATGACCAACCTTCAAGTCACTAATTTGCTCATTGAACTCGGCCCTCATCGCCTCCGCCGCCTCCTTGACCTCTTTCTCCTTGCCCTCCTGAACCTCTTGTAATTCCTTCTCCAGTAGCTTCACCCTTTCCATCAACGTTTCTCCATTACGAACTGACTCCGCATATTTGCAATCAACGGACATCAAAAGCATAATAGACCGCAAACAGTTCACGCCGATATCCCTTGTCGCAAAAGGAACAGGGTTCTGCATCCCAGCTGTCACATCATCAGGATTGCAAACCATCTTCTCTTTCACGTAGGCTTCGTAATCAAAATCCTTGTCCCAGAAAGACCGAACATCCCGGCTGGGACCCGTAAGTTCAGTGGCGGGACGAGAATGCGCCCGTTTAGACCTCCTCTCTTTTATCACCCCCTCCTCCCCATCCGACGCCTTCCTTTTCTTCTCTTCTCGAGTCTTCTCCTGCGCCACGTCCACAGCTGGCGCCACAGCACACTCAGGTTGAGCGTCAAGAACAACCTCGGCTTTCTTTTTGGACTTACGGAGGATGAGCCCAGAAGAATCGCTATTGTCAGCCACCCCGCCCGACCTTTTGGCCTTCAGCTCGGCAAATACTGCTTCCTCTCTGCAGCTGTTAGTGGCGCCATTGATTCTGCAAGTCAAAAAACCAGAGCCAATACACAAATAATCAATAAAGGGAAAGGCAAAAAAGCTAGATAAGCAGAGTTATGAAATCAACTCACGCAAATAGGTCTCTAGGCTATCGACATCTCCCTCTCTATTCAGCAACTCCCGGATATCCATGGGCAGCATTTTGTCCAGGAAGGAAACGACACCTTGTTCATACGCACTCAACTGTTCGTAAGCAAACCCAGTAATGGAAGCTGGAGAACTCGTCCAGCAGATGGGAAATTTTAATTCATTATGTACGCGCCCTCCTCCCCTCACCCTAAGGAATGTCCGTCTCCAGTTCTTGTAATGAGAGGCATAAGGGGGAAACAACCTTTTCCCAGGGTGCGCGCCAACGGAGACCCAAGACGATTTGTCCACCCCCCGAGTACCGTAGAAGCTAAAGAAGCACCCAGCGGAGGGCTCAAAGCCTAATCCCTCGCAAGCTATCTCAAAGGCCCGGATGAAGGCCCAACTGTTGGGCTGAAGTTGAGAGGGCGCCACATTCAACCACCTCAGGACATTTACTCCGAAGGGCGTGAATGGATACTTCACGCCCAAATCTTCAAAGACCGCCGCATACATATAGAAGAACTCGTGGGCCCTACTCCTTGGCATCCGTAAGTAAACTTTCTCACCAGGACGGCAGGGCTCCAGGATCACATCGTCTTCGCATCCTGTCGAAGAAACATTAACCTTGCTTCGGAACAGCGCCACTCGTTCAGGATCCATAAACACGGACTCCAAGCGCATCATTTCGCTAGTAGAACCCCCTAATCCCAAATCACTAGCGGACGCCATACCGTGATTTCCTCTCGTAATGGAGGGACCTGGACGAACAGAAAGAATAACACAATCAGATGAGTTCCCGCTATCGTCTTTATCCTCGCTATCACTCGAGTCGCTCGAAAACTCCCCTAAAAGGGAATGGCCATAGTAGGCATTTTCAAAGGCAACCCAATCGGTGGTCCCGTCCGATCGTTTCGCAAGCCTAACCGCCTCTCTCAATAACGCGTCCCTTTCCTCCGAGTTAGCCGGAGATAGTACGTTACCCTTCCCATCACACTCCCTGATAACTACCATGTCCTAGTTCGAATTACAAAAAACGAAGCGCTAACGTTCAGAGGATGAGTTCTAAAAAAGGGATTACCTGTTTCGAATGAAGAAAAGCTGGACGAAGAAAGGGACTGATTTGATTCTGGAGGAGAGCGCTGATTCTAAGAACTGTTGGCAATTGGCAAAGGACGCGCGTTTCGGACAAAGAAAGAAGAAGGAAAGCGAAAAGACAAAGAAAGGAACTGATTAGATCCGCGTTCAGTTTAAAGTGAAAAGCCTGGGAAAACGCGCAGATGACGTCACTTAAGTTGGCACGATTTCCGAGAACCGCTAAGATTACGACACGTCAGCGAGAGCGAACGGTCACCTCACGCCAGCCGTCGGATCCCAGTAAGAGGCGTCCTCAATACGTGGTCTAAAGGACGCGGCGAGCCATACGCAGTTTAATCACTTCGCCTTGTACCAAGACTTGTGCTTGTTGGGCTAGCATAAATATTCCTGTTGGGCTGGCGCCCAACACTCTCGTAGGGCTAGTGCCGCCCACTGAGGTACTCAAAACAAAACATGGAGCTAATACCCACGTTGGGCTAGTATCCGTGTTGGGCTAGTACCCACGCAGGGTTTAAACACCCACGTTGGGCTAGTATTCATAAAATTTTTTCACATGGCTTCGTGGCTAATAAGTCCCACTTGCTGGGCAAAAGGTCATAGACAAACTGTAGTACCCTAATTTTGTCCTGCGCATTTTAAAACCAAAAATCAAAAAAAATCAAAGAGGGGAAAAAGTCAAAAGTCAACAAAAGTCAACAGAAAAGTCAACTTTTCAAAATTAAGAACTTCGCAATGCGAAGCTCACTTCGCACTGCGAAGTCTGCGATTTTTCTGCAGATTTTTGGTTTCTTGGATTTAATTCCAGATTTTGTTGCACATCACTTCCATAATTATTTTAAGTAGCATTCATGGCCAATTGGGCCAAGCAAAGCCAGAGTTGAAGGACTTGCCATTAATGCCAAGGTTAGAAGCTTTTTCTTCCAACCTAGCATGTGACAAGCAAGTGGGCTTGCCCTTGGGCAGCTCTAGTCCCTCCCAGGTGACCTGCTAACCACCACATGGTTGCCAGCCACCTGCTTGAGGACTTTCCTCCTGCTTGCTGCCCCAAAAACCAGTCAAACCAGCTGGATTTTCTCACTTGAAAAGCCATGAGTGCCTACTCTGTTTTGCAGCAGCTTTTCACCCTCTCACACCAGCCAATTTTAGCCTTTTCATCCCTCAATCTCTGCACAATACAGTGCACGTTTTTATTGACCAACCATTGAGATTGCAAGGATTGATCCCCAAGCATTAGCCATTTGCAAATCAGCTTTGTTCTTCATCATTACCTTCTAGAATAAGTTGAATTTGTGGCTGAAATCAAGCTGGATCTTGCCCCTTGGCACAAGGCAGGGTTGCCTCTATCCATTAGCATTTAATGCAAAGGGATTCAGCTTGATCTTGGCCACAAATCAGCTGAATTTTGGGATTGTGTAATGATGACAAAGATTTGATTTTGGCCTATAAATACAAGGCAATGCCCAAGGTTACAAACACACACATTTAGACAGTTAACACAGCATTTTCAAGAGCAGAAACTCTACTCATTTCAACCTACAAATCTCCACAAATAACCAGAAACAATCAATCCACACAAAGCTTTCAAAAGTTCAAGTTCATCACAAATCTTCAAAACCTTTGTGAAAGCCTTCAATCAATACAAGCCAAGTGCAGCTGGAGCTTTGCTAAGGAGTTCTGTAAGTTACTAAGCTCTTTATCTTGCTTTTATAATTGTGTTTGCATAGTATTTTGGCTCAAAACCTTTTGGTCCTAAAAAACCCCTTTTGAATTTCAAAGAAATCCCAAGGTTTTCAAAACATCAAAATTGGTTTGTCCAACCTTTTTCACCCCAAAAACTCAAAGCTTTTCACCCATCTATAAGGTCTTGAGTGTGTTCAGAAGTTGTTTCTGAACAAATGTTCAGAAACAGCTTCTGAACCCAAAATTTCGCATGCTTCGCAGTGCGAAGTCATGGTCGCAGTGCGACCATGACAGAACTCAGAACCTGAGTTTTTGTGTCCAAACAACCAATTTTTGAGGTTCTAGCCCCAGAGCTCAGAACCTAAGAGTTTTTAAACCTATGTTCTTCAAACCATAACAAGGTTTTTGCTTAATTTTGGCAAAATCACAAGTTCGTATAGCCATTTTGTGGGTAGCTTGCAAAGCAAGTTATGATCCCAAACTTTCAAAACCACATGAACAAACAAGCTATGTTCAGCTTTTCAATCTAAACTTGAACAATAAATATTGTTCATGATGTTCAAAACTCAAAGATGAACATACACCGTTTACGTTCGCATTTTCGCAAAATGAGACGAACTTGCGCGTTTTCTAGCAATTTTGCTAAACCTTCCCATTTTTGGGTTTTCAAACCAAATGTTTTGACATGCCTTGGGATTTCTAAAGAATTCAATCCAAAAACATGAATGAAAAAGGGATGGTGTGACGTATGTCTCTCCATCGCCCCGATTGTACGAATGCGTGACGTATGTCTCGTCGCTCGGACAATCGTCATTCCCTTTTTTTAATATGTACAACCCTAACCAAACCAAATCTTGGCCCCTTGTGGTCAATCCAAACCTTTTGGTCCCCCGTTGGCCATTAGACTCAACCCCTCGACTCGTTAGAGTCCACTCGGTCAATGTTCGACTCGTCCGAGTCCATTGTACCCGTTCTTGATCTCAGTGGATCAATCGAGCAATTGCCCGACTCTTCGGAGTCCACTCGGTCAATGTTTGACTTGTATGAGTCCATTGTACCTCTCTTGGTCCCATAGCGACCAATTCAACCCTCTACCCTAATGGACGTACCTTTTAACAATTCTAATGTGATTCGCGAACGAACGCTTAATAAGTCTCCAAGTGCGAGCATACAAGCAACGTTTAATCGCAAGAATTCGGTTAAAACATCGTCCAATTAAAATCAACCAACACACATACGTTTTTCTACCAAAGAACTACGTATGCTTTGAATTCTCCGACTACCGGGAGATACGTAGGAGCAAGATCGACATCTTGTCAAGCACAATAATAAAAAAAAACCTTTTTTCTTTTCTTTCGTTTGTTTTTATCTCTTTCCCCCCCCTTTATTATATTTTAGCATAAATGAACATGAACGCAAAGTATTAAAAAGCAATTCAAGTTTTAACCAAATAGAAGGTTCCCGTTGAGTACAACGGACGTGAGGGGTGCTAATACCTTCCCCTCGCGTAACCGACTCCCGAACCCGACAATGGTTGCGATGACCCAATCCTTATCCTCATCGTCAAAAGGGTTTTATTATCGTTTCCCTTTACAACAAAAAAAACTTAAGGGTTTATCAACGTTCCCTTTACACAAAAACTTTGGTGGCGGCTTCACAAAGGCACCTCCGAGCATTCGAGGACGACCTCGGAGGATCTGCGCGTCTTTTTCCCGAGGAAAAAAACGAGGTGCGCACAGCTGGCGACTTCACTGGGGACCCTGTTCCCACTAGTGAGTCAAGCCTAACCTATTTGGGTTAAAGACAATTGCTTTATTTTCTTTGCGTGCCATGTTTATTTATTTTATCCATGCATGTTATATTTATGCTTTATGTTTATATTTGCTTTATTTGCTTTATATTCATATTATATCAAATGCGGGGGTTACTTGAGTGATGTTACTCCACATTGTTCGGGTTAATGCCGGACGTGTGAGGCTCTCTACCCGAGCTTGAGAAAAAAACTAAGTTAGAAGGAGGTTGTGTGCGGAAGCCCGCGTTGACGTATGTCCGTGAGGTAGGATGTCCAACCCCGCTTAGATGAGATTTTCACGTGGAATTAATTGAAGTCATGTCGACGTATGTCCATAGACAACCCTAATTCCATGTGAGGTCTATGACTCTAAGGACCTCTTCTTAGGAAATTTCACCTTTAGAGCCTACACGTGAGGATGGGGGGAAGTTCCGAACCTTCATATACCAAACCCCTGCATGTCATAACATTTGCATTCATAAAACTTTTTGCATAAACAAAAAAAAGAGGGGCATATTTTTGCATACTCATTGCATACATGCATTTTCATGCATTTCAAAGAAAAACCCTCACATCATTCCCTCACCAAACACCAAAAAAAGGGAAGTACCCGACCCGGTGTACAGTAGCGTTTCGGAAGAGATCCGACCAACCGGAAGGCCATCGAAATTTCGGAAATCTTTTTTTGTCCAAGTAAGTTATCTTGTTTTTCAAAAAAAAAAAAACAATCATTTTGCTCTTCCCAAGGCAAATGATTAATTTTTAGGGGACCCCCATATTTCAAATCATTTTCGTCATTAATAAGGTTGCAGTTTATGTTCAAAAGAGTTCGTTTTTCTTTCGTTCTCAAATAAATTTTCATAAACCCTACAAAAAAATTATCATAAATACACCACCAAAAAAAATAACACTGCTACGATCCCTTTTGACTTCAATTTTCCAATTAACCAAACGGAAGGTGATAATGGGGACGATTTTGAACCTCCTGAAGGATTGTCCAGACTTGGGGATCAGGAGGATAGGGTAATACAACCTCACCAAGAGAGCCCTCAAAAGAATGACACTACAATTTTCCCTCTGCCGGGGCACACTCTATAAGAGAAATCATGGTCTCACTCAGACGTGTGGATAAATGTGAAGCAGTCATGCTCACCAAAGAAATCCATGAGGAGTCCTTCCAAACCCATGCCAAGACATGTCACAAGTGACAAAATTATGCCAACAAGGGGCACATACCACAAACACCTCTGAATGTCATGACATCACCCTAACCTTTCTCTATGTGGGGCATAGACATGTTTGGAATGATTGAGCCAAAGGCTTCAAAAAGGGCACCAGTTCATATTAGTTGCTATCAACTGTTTCACCAAATGGGTCGAAGCAGCTTCCTATGCAAACATGACCAAACAAGTGGTCGCCCAATTCATCAAAAAAGAAACCATTTGCCGTTACGGCACTCCCCACAATTTCCCACAAAAAGCCAAGCCGTTACGGCACTCCCCACAATTTCCCACAAAAAGCCAAGTCGTCACTGGCATTCCACACAATTTCCAAACAAAAAGCCCAATTTCCATTGGCGCTCACAAACCCCATTTCCAATAAAAGCCCAATTTTCATTGGCATTCCCATCCAAAAAAAAAGTCCGACCTTGCTCGGCATCCAAAAAAAACAAAGCCCGACCTTGCTCGGAAGCCAAAATCACAAAAGACCGACCTTGCTCGGAAGACAAACAAAAGCCCGACCTTGCTCGGCATCCCATCATAAAGCCCGACCTTGCTCGGAAGCCAATCAAAAGCCCGACCTCGCTCGGCAACCAAAAAGCAAAAGCCCGACCTTGCTCGGCAACCAAAAAAAACAAAAGTCCGACCTCGCTCGGCATCCCATCATAAAAGCCCGACCTTGCTCGGCATCCTAACGCCCAAAGTCCAATTTCCATTGGCATTCAAACACAAACAAGGTTCGACCAACTAAACCTCATAAAAGAGAAACACCTCACAACATTGGGGCATGGACAATTCGACAAGAAAGTTCATTCTCGTGAATTTAGAGAAGAAGACGTAATGCTTGAAAAGGATATTACCCATCCACGAAGATCCCCCATCAATAAACTCCGGCGCAGTAAAAAAAATATATGCCAAAAAGAAAAAGAGCTCGCTAAATCGAAAACCCGAAAGGGGCGGTTTAGGCAATAGAGAGCGTCCTGGTAGATCGAAAACCTGAAAAGGCGGTCTAGGCAAAAATTAAGGACATCAAAAAAGGAAATATACCCCAGTGGACTGAAAACTCGAAAGAGCGGTCCAGGTAAAAGTTAGGGGTTTCAAAAAAAAAAGAGAAAAAGGCAAAAGACTGCGGCACGTGAGGTCCGGACAGAATTCAAGAGGGAATAAATCAACCTCATTATCATTTTTCAAAAAAAGGTTATTTCAAAGTCATAGGGAAAGTAGCACGTGAAACCCAAGCAAATTTCCATTTGTCTTTTTGTTTCTTCTTTTCTCCCTATCTCAGTAATCACCTCTTATAGGGATTACATTTTCACGAATAGTTACCCACACAAGGGACTAAGTTTCGTTGAATCAAAATCATTTTAAAACCTTTTCATTGTTATGCGTCCTTACTTGCTCATAAAATGTGTTTTTATTCATGATAGATAATGCATTGAAATATGGGAATAACATAAAAAAAAAAAAAACAAAAAAAAATGTGTTTTTTTACTTGGACGTTAAATGTCGAAAGAATTTCGTTGGTCCCCGGTATTGCATCAGAGGACTCAAAACTTGAAGCTTTGCATCAGTCATTTTAAGACTCATGCTCTTCAGCAGAAACAAGTGCGTAGCTTACGGCGCGTAAAACGCAAAGATCCCGGGTGTCGGAGGAACAAAATTTCCCAAATAAAGTTCACCCCCCTATACATCTTTTTTATCCACTAAGGCCGGATATCGATCATGCTTCCAAAATGATCCTTATATCCCCAGTGAGATCACCAAAACCAAAAAGTCCGACCTCGCTCGGCAACCAAAACAAAAAGCCCGACCTCGCTCGGCAACCAAAACCAAAAAGCCCGACCTCGCTCGGCAACCAACCAAAAATCCCGACCTCGCTCGGCAACCAAACAAAAAGTCCAATTTTCATTGGCGAACCAAAGTCCAATATTCATTGGCAAACCAAAGAACTACGTAAGCTTTGAATTCTCCATCCCACCAGGAGATACGTAGGAGCAAGATCATCATCTTGTCAAGCACAACAAACCAAAGCCCAATATTCATTGGCCCACAATAAAGCCCAATTTTCATTAACATTCCCCAGGGAATCTCAACCCAAACAAGAAGTCCAATCATTATTGGCAAAAAACACAAATTTTCGGGCTTAGGCTCGAACTACACCGGTTTTGATCCCATTTGGGTATGTAGGCAAAGGACCTTGTCCTTCCAAACCGACCAACCAAAAAAACAGACTAAACACAAATTTTCGGGCTTAGGCTCGAACTACACCGGTTTTGATCCCATTTGGGTATGTAGGCAAAGGACCTTGTCCTTCCAAACCGACCAGCCAAAAAACAAACAAAAAAGAAAGCCCAACTGTCATGAACACAACCACAAACAAAGACCGACTCAGCTCGGCACCCAACCAACATTATTTTATTCATGCATGCATATTTTAAAAGCATTCATACACATGCATTTCATTCCATAAAGCATGCATCCTCAGCAAGGATCCTTCAGTGAGTATCACATATTCACCAGCATCCATCAACATTCAACCAGGGGCACCTATTTAGGGTAAGACCGCAGCTCGTTAGGAATCGATATTCAGAAGCAGTACCTGGATAAGATCACCTAGCTTAGGTATCGACCTCTAGAAGCAATACCTAGAGTAGATCACCTCCCCCCGTGCATCGACCTTCAGTGTTAGCGGCTGAATAAGATCACAGCTCGTTAGGAATCGATATTCAGAAGCAGTTCCTGAATAAGATCACCTAGCTTAGGTATCGACATCTAGAAGCAGTACCTAGATAAGATCACCTACCTCAATGTTCGACCTCTAGAAGCAATACCTAGAGTAGATCACCTCCCCCCGTGCATCGACCTTCAGTGTTAGCGGCTGAATAAGATCACAGCTCGTTAGGAATCGATATTCAGAAGCAGTACCTGGATAAGATCACCTAGCTTAGGTATCGACCTCTAGTGACAGTGCCTAGAGTAAATCACCATCCTTAGGTATCGACATCTAGAAGCAGTACCTAGATAAGATCACCTACCTCAACGTTCCACCTCTAGTGACAGTGCCTAGAGTAAATCACCACCCTCAGGAATCGACCTCTAGAAGCAGTGCCTAGATAAGATTACCTTCATTCCCCAGTGGATCTACCTCCAGTGTTAGCGGCTGGATACGATCAACCCCTACCAACCCTTTCATTCGCATTTCGCGAAGGACAAAATTCGGGTCCTTCTTTTTCTTTTTACTTAATTGATCTCCGCAAAGAGTTCATGAGATGCCCTCGGCACTCACGCACTCTATGCGAAGACACAATTAAGTAGGGGCAGCTGTAGTACCCTAATTTTGTCCTGCGCATTTTAAAACCAAAAATCAAAAAAAATCAAAGAGGGGAAAAAGTCAAAAGTCAACAAAAGTCAACAGAAAAGTCAACTTTTCAAAATTAAGAACTTCGCAATGCGAAGCTCACTTCGCACTGCGAAGTCTGCGATTTTTCTGCAGATTTTTGGTTTCTTGGATTTAATTCCAGATTTTGTTGCACATCACTTCCATAATTATTTTAAGTAGCATTCATGGCCAATTGGGCCAAGCAAAGCCAGAGTTGAAGGACTTGCCATTAATGCCAAGGTTAGAAGCTTTTTCTTCCAACCTAGCATGTGACAAGCAAGTGGGCTTGCCCTTGGGCAGCTCTAGTCCCTCCCAGGTGACCTGCTAACCACCACAAGGTTGCCAGCCACCTGCTTGAGGACTTTCCTCCTGCTTGCTGCCCCAAAAACCAGTCAAACCAGCTGGATTTTCTCACTTGAAAAGCCATGAGTGCCTACTCTGTTTTGCAGCAGCTTTTCACCCTCTCACACCAGCCAATTTTAGCCTTTTCATCCCTCAATCTCTGCACAATACAGTGCACGTTTTTATTGACCAACCATTGAGATTGCAAGGATTGATCCCTAAGCATTAGCCATTTGCAAATCAGCTTTGTTCTTCATCATTACCTTCTAGAATAAGTTGAATTTGTGGCTGAAATCAAGCTGGATCTTGCCCCTTGGCACAAGGCAGGGTTGCCTCTATCCATTAGCATTTAATGCAAAGGGATTCAGCTTGATCTTGGCCACAAATCAGCTGAATTTTGGGATTGTGTAATGATGACAAAGATTTGATTTTGGCCTATATATACAAGGCAATGCCCAAGGTTACAAACACACACATTTAGACAGTTAACACAGCATTTTCAAGAGCAGAAACTCTACTCATTTCAACCTACAAATCTCCACAAATAACCAGAAACAATCAATCCACACAAAGCTTTCAAAAGTTCAAGTTCATCACAAATCTTCAAAACCTTTGTGAAAGCCTTCAATCAATACAAGCCAAGTGCAGCTGGAGCTTTGCTAAGGAGTTCTGTAAGTTACTAAGCTCTTTATCTTGCTTTTATAATTGTGTTTGCATAGTATTTTGGCTCAAAACCTTTTGGTCCTAAAAAACCCCTTTTGAATTTCAAAGAAATCCCAAGGTTTTCAAAACATCAAAATTGGTTTGTCCAACCTTTTTCACCCCAAAAACTCAAAGCTTTTCACCCATCTATAAGGTCTTGAGTGTGTTCAGAAGTTGTTTCTGAACAAATGTTCAGAAACAGCTTCTGAACCCAAAATTTCGCATGCTTCGCAGTGCGAAGTCATGGTCGCAGTGCGACCATGACAGAACTCAGAACCTGAGTTTTTGTGTCCAAACAACCAATTTTTGAGGTTCTAGCCCCAGAGCTCAGAACCTAAGAGTTTTTAAACCTATGTTCTTCAAACCATAACAAGGTTTTTGCTTAATTTTGGCAAAATCACAAGTTCGTATAGCCATTTTGTGGGTAGCTTGCAAAGCAAGTTATGATCCCAAACTTTCAAAACCACATGAACAAACAAGCTATGTTCAGCTTTTCAATCTAAACTTGAACAATAAATATTGTTCATGATGTTCAAAACTCAAAGATGAACATACACCGTTTACGTTCGCATTTTCGCAAAATGAGACGAACTTGCGCGTTTTCTAGCAATTTTGCTAAACCTTCCCATTTTTGGGTTTTCAAACCAAATGTTTTGACATGCCTTGGGATTTCTAAAGAATTCAATCCAAAAACATGAATGAAAAAGGGATGGTGTGACGTATGTCTCTCCATCGCCCCGATTGTACGAATGCGTGACGTATGTCTCGTCGCTCGGACAATCGTCATTCCCTTTTTTTAATATGTACAACCCTAACCAAACCAAATCTTGGCCCCTTGTGGTCAATCCAAACCTTTTGGTCCCCCGTTGGCCATTAGACTCAACCCCTCGACTCGTTAGAGTCCACTCGGTCAATGTTCGACTCGTCCGAGTCCATTGTACCCGTTCTTGATCTCAGTGGATCAATCGAGCAATTGCCCGACTCTTCGGAGTCCACTCGGTCAATGTTTGACTTGTATGAGTCCATTGTACCTCTCTTGGTCCCATAGCGACCAATTCAACCCTCTACCCTAATGGACGTACCTTTTAACAATTCTAATGTGATTCGCGAACGAACGCTTAATAAGTCTCCAAGTGCGAGCATACAAGCAACGTTTAATCGCAAGAATTCGGTTAAAACATCGTCCAATTAAAATCAACCAACACACATACGTTTTTCTACCAAAGAACTACGTATGCTTTGAATTCTCCGACTACCGGGAGATACGTAGGAGCAAGATCGACATCTTGTCAAGCACAATAATAAAAAAAAACCTTTTTTCTTTTCTTTCGTTTGTTTTTATCTCTTTCCCCCCCCTTTATTATATTTTAGCATAAATGAACATGAACGCAAAGTATTAAAAAGCAATTCAAGTTTTAACCAAATAGAAGGTTCCCGTTGAGTACAACGGACGTGAGGGGTGCTAATACCTTCCCCTCGCGTAACCGACTCCCGAACCCGACAATGGTTGCGATGACCCAATCCTTATCCTCATCGTCAAAAGGGTTTTATTATCGTTTCCCTTTACAACAAAAAAAACTTAAGGGTTTATCAACGTTCCCTTTACACAAAAACTTTGGTGGCGGCTTCACAAAGGCACCTCCGAGCATTCGAGGACGACCTCGGAGGATCTGCGCGTCTTTTTCCCGAGGAAAAAAACGAGGTGCGCACACAAACCCCCTGTAAACAGTTTAATCACTTCGCCTTGTACCAAGACTCGTGCTTGTTGGGCTGTGGACCGTAGATCTCACTATCTAGGAATTAAGACCCCAAAAGCCAAGGGTGTGAACCCTTAAAATAGGGCTGGACGTCCTCCAAGAGGGCAGAGGGCCCACTTGACAATCACAAATAGCCCTTTGGGGGCGCCCTCAGCAGCTTACGAGGGCGCCCAAGTCATGGTTTTGGCCCTTTACGATTTAGGCCCAAAACCATGACTTGGGCGCCCTCGTAAGCTGCTGAGGGCGCCCCCAAAGGGCTATTTGTGATTGTCAAGTGGGCCCTCTGCCCTCTTGGAGGACGTCCAGCCCTATTTTAAGGGTTCACACCCTTGGCTTTTGGGGTCTTAATTCCTAGATAGTGAGATCTACGGTCCAACTACACATAGGTCATGTTACATTTTTCATGAAACTTCAGCATAACTTTTTTAGTGGACCATGAAACATTCTTAAAATTAATAATGTGTCTAAGGAAGCTTTTAGAGGTAATAAATGAGTATGTATTTATGAAGTTGTGATATCTAATGATGTGTTATGAGTAATTAATAATGATAATGTGATGAGTAATAGCTGAAGTTAATTAATTGCACCGTGAGATGTATGTAAACATGTTAATTGATTATAAGGATATGATTGATGATGAAACATGGTTATAAAATGGTATAGTGATAGGTTAATGAAATCTTGCTTGATTTAATTTTGGAATGTGAACTATGTGAATGTAGAGGAAGGAAAGTATGTTGTTGTGATGATGACTTAAGATGTTGAATGTGGTGAATTGAAATCATATGATGATAGTTGTAGCTTAATGCATTATAGTTGTGATTAAATGATGATGTGGCGACAACATGAATTGTGTGGATGTATTGATTTGATAATGCAAGTAATAGTTCTGAAAATTGCGTGATTTAAGATCATGATTTATAGTTGTGTGCATTGTCAAGTCCATACGTGAATATTAATGCATTCATGGTCAATCGAACGTTGCTTGATTTAAGATCAAGATTTATAGTTGCTTGATTTAAAATCAAGATTTATAGTTGGGTGATTTAAGATCACTATTTATAGTTGGGTGATTTAAGATCACTATGGTACCACATGTATGTAGAGTCGTGTTAGGCGCATTGCATGCACATGAGTCGTGTTTGACAATGTTTTGGTGTGAACTTGTGCATTTATGCGGTAAATGTCTAATTGTTGATCTGTGGAAATTATGAATGACTCATAATTGTGTTGATGATGATTTATAGTTGAGATGGTAATTGTTTCTTGATGATGTATATTTAAATTGACAATTACACATTGATGAGAATATGATATGATTTATGAATCATGTTTTGGAATGTTGATGTATTTATGTTGTTAATAATGATGAATGAATTATGCATGTGTTGATAACCAGGCTATTTATGTTGAATGCTTATAAGATGTTGATATTTTGCCTGAAACTTATATGCGTTTATTAATCCTTTTTTGTTGAGCGTATATCTTACCCTCCAGTGGCTTTGTTGTCGCCTCACCCTCGTGGTGTAGACTTGCAAGTTGAGGAGTAGATTGCTTGGTGAGTTGTGCTGAGGATGGCGTTACGCCTACTCCATTTATGTTGCTTTGGAGATGATTACGTTCTCTGATCTATGAATTTTGGGGATTGTATTATTTTACTTGTTGATTATTGATGATGATGTATTTATTTCAAGATTTTTATGATGAGACCCGTGATGACATTTTGTTGAGATGATTATTTTCCGCTGTGCTGTGAATATTGTTGATGAAATTTTTATTATGAGAAATTCGTATGAGTTAAATGATGATTTGTAATATCCTGATTTGTTGAATTGCATGATTTATCGTTTAGTTAGTAGTCTCGGGGATCGGGGTCTTATAAAGTGGTATCAGAGCAGGTGGTCTAGTCCAGACCAACATTTGGTTATTTCCCTATTGTATGTGACATGTGTGTGTATACTATCGATGTTTTTCTTGTCCAACTAGGTGGTGCTTGTTGTGTAGTCGAGAGATGGCTGGACATAATGACGTGGCGATTTCGAATGTGATGGCTCAGATGGCTCAAGTGTTGGCGCATACTAAGGCGGCGACTCATGAGTAGCATCAACAGTTGGGTGGAGCAGATAAGCTAAGGTTGGATCGTTTCATGAGAAACCATCCGCCAACGTTCAATGGGAGGTACGACCCAAAGGGTGCGCAAACTTGGCTTTAGGGTATCGAGAGGATTGTCCATGCGATGGTGACGACAAATGATCAGAAGGTTCAGTTAGCGACCCATATGCTAGCAGAGGAGGCTGAGTATTGGTGGATAAATACCCGCTAGAGATTGGAGGAGCTGCTGTGTCCTAGGAAACGTTCATGGATGCATTTTTGAGGAAGTACTTTCCTACTGATGTCATAAGCAAGAAAGAGATTGAGTTTTTGGAACTGAAGCAGGGTAACATTTCGGTGGCGGACTATGCTGCTATGTTTGAGGAGTTGTTTTGTTTTTGCCCACACTACAATGTTATAGGAGCTGAAGCATCAAAGTGCGTGAAGTTTGAAAGAAGCTTGCGACCTGAGATTAAGTTGTTTATCAATTTCCACGAGATTCGAGATTTTCCGGTGTTGGTGAACAAGTGTCGGATGTTTGATGAAGATTGTAAGGTGAGGGCTAGCTATTACAAGAGTCTTGGTGATAAGAAAGGAAAGGGGAATGATCGTGGAAAACATTATGGGAAGCAAGGTAATAAGGGAAATAAGGTGTCTGGTGGAGGTTCGAACCCTAGTGGGGGAGAACTTAAGTGCTTCAAGTGTGGAGGAATTGGACACCATTTTGCAGATTGTAAGAATCATGGATTGAGATGTTTCGAGTGTGGCAAGGATGGGCATCGTTCTTTCGAGTGCAAGACTAAGGACATAGTTTTTGTTAATTATGGTGAAGCGGGGCATATTAGCATGGAGTGTTCCAAGCCGAAGAAGGTGAAGTCGGATGGTAAGGTGTTTGCTCTCAATGCGGAGGAGGTCCCAAAACAGGATAACTTGATTCGAGGTATTTGCTTTGTTAACAAGACTCTTTTGATTTCTATAATTGATACTGGTGCTACTCATTTGTTTATTTCTCTTGATTGTTCTAAGAGTTTGAATCTTATGATGTCTCCTATGTTGAGGGGAATGGTCATTAATACACCAGCTAATGGCTCGATGACCACTTCCTTGGTTTGTGTGAAGTGTCCTTTGAATTTTGGTGATGTAGATGTTAAGATGGATTTAGTTTGTTTGCCTTTGGATCATATGGATATTATCTTTGGATGGATTGGTTGTTAGCTTTTGGTGTTAACATTAATCGTTTAATCAAGAGTGTTACTTTCTCTAATCCGGTGGAGCGTGTTAAGAGTAAGTTTTTTACTGCGAGTCAAGTGGAGGCGTCGTTAGATGGTGAGGCACTATTGTTTGTGAAGTTCGCTTCTTTGAAGGTGGAAAGTGAGAAGGGAGGTAGCAGTGTCCCAGTGGTGAACGAGTTTCTTGATGTGTTTCGGGACGACGTGTCTGATGTACCGCCTGAGACAGAAGTGGAGTTTGGCATTGAATTAGCTACTGGAACTAGTCCCGTGTCTGTGGCGCCATATAGGATGTCTGCATCCGAGTTGAGGGAGTTAAAGAAGCAGTTGGAAGAGTTGTTGGAGAATAAGTTCATCAGACCGAGTGTTTCGCCAAGGGGAGCGCCAGTGTTGTTGGTTAAGAAGAAGGATGGTAGTATGAGGTTGTGCGTGGATTATCGGCGGTTGAACAAGGTGACCATTAAGAACAAATATCCTCTTCCAAGGATAGATGATCTGATGGATCAGTTGGTTGGTGCTCAAGTGTTTAGCAAGATTTACTTGAGGTCTGGATATCATCAGATTCAGATTAAGGCAGAAGATATACCGAAGACTGTTTTTCGAACGAGGTATGGTCACTATGAGTATTTTGTGATGCCATTTGGCGTGTCTAATGTGGCGGGTGTATTTATGGAGTACATGAATAGAATCTTCCATGCTTATTTGGATCAGTTTGTGGTGGTGTTCATTAATGATATCTTGGTGTATTTGAAGTCTAAAGAAGAGCATGCAGGGCATTTGAGAGTTGTGTTGCAGAAATTGAAGGATAGGAAGTTGTATGCTAAGATGTCAAAGTGCGAGTTTTGGTTACAGGAAATGAGTTTCCTTGGTCATGTGATTTATAGAGGTGGAATTGCGGTTGATCCGTCGAAGGTAGAAGCTATGTTGCATTGGGAGGCTCCTAAGTCTGTTACCGAGATCAGAAGCTTTTTGGGTTTGGCTGGCTACTACAGGAGGTTTATTAAAGGTTTCTCTAAGTTAGCTTTACCGTTGACGCAATTAACTCTGAAGGGTCAAGCTTTTGTTTAGGATGCTAAGTGTGAAGAGAGTTTCCAAGAGTTGAAGAAGAGGTTGACATCAGCACCCGTGTTGGTTTTCCTGAGTGCAACTGAATCTTTTGTTGTGTATTTTGATACTTCTAAGATGGGATTGGGCAAAGTGCTTATGCAGAATATAAAGGTTGTAGAGTATGCTTCGAGGTAGTTGAAGATACATGTGAGGAATTACCAAAACCATGATTTGGAATTGGCAGTGGTAGTGTTTGCGCTTAAGATTTGGAGGCATTATATGTTTGGTTCGAAGTTTGAAGTGTTCATCGATCACAAAAGTTTGAAGTATTTGTTTGACCAGAAGGATTTGAACATGAGGCAGAGGCGTTGGATAAAGTTTTTGAAGGATTATGATTTTGAGTTGAGTTATCATCCAGGAAAGGCGGATGTGGTGGAAGATGTGTTTAGTAGGAAGTCTTTGAACACGTCGGCGCATATGGTTAAGGAATTGAAGTTGGTTGAGAAGTTCATAGATTTGAGCTTGGTGTGTGAGTTGATGCCGAATGGTGTGAAGTTAGGGATGTTGAAGCTGACGAGTAATATATTGGAAGAGATAAAAGAAGGTTAGAAGATGGACTTGGAACTTGTGGACTGTTTGGTTTTGGTTAATTAAAGCAAAAGAGGTGACTTTAGATTGGATGAGAGAGATGTTTTGAGGTTCCGTGATCAAGTTTGTTTACCGGATTTACCGGAGCTTAAGAGTAAGATTTTTGACGAAGGTCATCGGAGTAGTTTGAGTATTCATCCCGGAGTGACGAAGATGTATCAAGATCTGGAGAAGTTGTTTTGGTGGCCAGGAAATAAGAAGGACATTGCAGAGTTTGTGTATGCTTGTTTGGTGTGCCAGAAGTCTAAGATTTAGCATCAAAAGCCAGGAAGAAGGTTGCAACCGTTGTTTATGCCAGAGTGGAAGTGGGATAGTATCTCGATGGATTTTATGAGTGGTTTGCCGAAGACTGCGAAGGGAAGTGATGCGATTTGGGTGATTATGGATCGAGTCACGAAGTTAGCGCATTTTGTTCCTATCAAGATCAGTATGTTTTTAGCGAGGTTGGCGGAGATCTAAATTGAGCAGATTGTCAGATTGCATGGTGTTCCTTCTAGCATTGTGTAGGATCAAGGTCCGAGGTTTACGTCAAAGTTTTGGGAAAGTTTGCAAGAAGCTTTAGGGACAAAGTTGAGATTGAGTTCTGCTTATCATGCTCAAACTGATGGTCAGTCGGAGAGGACTATTTAGTCTTTGGAAGATTTGTTGAGAGCTTGTGTTTTGGAGCAAGAGTAAGTTGGAGTGAATGTTTACCGTTGGTTGAATTTACTTACAACAACAGTTTTCATTCAAGTATTGGCTTGACACCTTTTGAGCCGTTGTAAGGTATTAGATGTAGAACACCGTTGTGTTGGTTTGAGTTGGGTGAGAGTGTGATTATTGGACCAGAGGTAGTTCAGTAGACAACGGAGAAGGTTAAGATGATTCAGGAGAAGATGAAGGCTTCACAGAGTAGGCAGAAGAGTTATCATGATAAGAGGAGGAAGGAGTTAGAATTCCAAGTTGGCAATCATGTGTTCTTGAGGGTTAATCCAGTTACCGGTGTTGGGCGAGCTTTGAAGTCGAAGAAGTTGACTCCACGTTTTGTTTGCCCCTATCAGGTTGTAGAGAGAGTTAGAGCAGTAGCGTATCGGATTGCGTTACCGTCGTCATTGTCGAATCTGCATGATGTGTTTCATATGTCTCAGTTGCGGAAGTATGTGTATGACCTGTTTCATATGATTCAAGTGGATGATGTGAAAGTAAGGCATAATTTGACTGTTGAGACTGTGCCTTTGAGTATCGAGGACTGTGAAGTTAAGCAGTTGCAAGGAAAAGAGATCGTCTTGGTAAAGGTGATTTGGGGAGGTCCTACATGAGAGAGCATAACTTGGGAGTTGGAGAGTAAGATGAAGGAAGCGTTTTTGGAGTTGTTTCTTTAAGTGGGGGAGAGTTGTAACAACAAAATTTTTAGCACTAGATTTATTTAATATTGCTAATTGTTTGTTTTATTTAATTATTGTTTATTTGATGTGTGATTGGGGGTTAGTGGATTTTTTAAGTGATTGAGGGTATTTTAGTCATTTTAGAGTGAGTGGCATTTTTGTAATTATGTTAGAACTAGAAATTCGAATTTTAGAGAATAATAGTGTATAAGTAAAATGGGAGGTTTAAGTGAAGTGAAAGTGTAGAAAAATAATTGTGAGAGTTGAATGTGACTAAGCTCATTAGTGTCAGTGACCCTAACCCATAATATATAAAGAGTAATCTATGTGTTAGTTAATTAGGTTAACTGTAACACCCATATAGAGATTGCCTAGGATCTCTTACGAGTATTAAAATTTCGTACTGGATACATTAAATACAATACAGAAAATTTGCTTATTATATATACAAAATGAGAGTTCTGATACAATCCGAAATTCTGATACATAACATCTTCAGTAATACACATCATAATACATTATCATTGTACAACATCAGACAAAACACAAGCAGCACGATCAATCCATAGCCTTCTCTTTACCTTTACGTCGTGCTACCTGCGAAGAACCTGCACCAGAAGGAAAGGGATGAGACATAACGTCTCAGTGAGCTCCTACCCTACCTACTGTTGGCAACCACAGGGAACCTAGGGTTGCCGTGCCTACCTCGGCGATCTTGGGGATATCTACGATCGCCAAGTCTTGTCTTTACTTGTTTCACGATCAAGGGGAAAACTAGGATCGCTGCATATCATAATCTTATACTTAGTGATCAAGGGAAAATAACTATGATCACGTCTTATCACTAGGAACTAATTGTCCTATTTCTCAATACTTATACAAATAAACGTATTAGTCTTTTATATCTTTAAGTTAGAGGTTAGCGTTGGACAATCAATAGTTATCTGAGTTCATTTTACGGAGTGCATCCGGGTGGAGTAACCCCGAAGTACATCTCCCTTCTAACCGGTGAAAATTCCTATCATATCAGGCTAACACCGGACTCCTCTTGTCGTCGTGCGGTCATCCTTGCGGAATAACACGTCCCACTAGCGTGAACCTCCTGTGTCCCACTAGGGTGAACAACAGAAGACACGACTTAATAATCTTAACTCATGCGTATACCTCCCATGTCCCACTGGCGTGAACGATGAGAGACGCAAATTAATATGTTTTAACTTATGCATGAACCTCTCGTGTCCCACTAGCGTGAACAACGAAAGTCACGACTTAAACTTATTAGTCTATACTTGCTTGGACCAGTCATGTTCCACTAGCGTGAACAACGAAGGCCACGGCTTAATATCTGTGTAATTCATGACTACTCAACCTATAATAGGTCCTAAGCTTGGATTCTAAATTAATCTTGGCTTGCATGAACTTAAATGAAAGTAGGGATTTCACTTACAAAGAGATGATCCCATTACTAATCTCTTTATATGTCTATATAACTTAGGAGTATAAGTATTCATCTCCTAATGCCATACCTATTCCTCATCCTACCCTAATTCCAAACTAAAGCTCACGAACAAGAAGCTGGGAAAAGGGCAAATCGTAGCACGATTTCAAGGGATCGGAGCACGATTTTTTTGCGAAAGTTCCATGAAAAACAGGGCACAAAATCGTAGCCCGATGCCTATAAATCGTAGTCCGATTTTGGCTTCAGCAGCACTCAAAATTTTGCTTCCTAGGCTAAACCAAACATCCCCAATCATCAAAACAGCTTATGGGAATGAATTTTACAAGGCATGAGGATAGATAATAACATGATTAAGCAAGGAAATAGTATTCAAGGGATTAGGGCACAAATTCTCAACCTTGAATCAACTTGTAAAATGGACTAAAACTACTCAAATGGGTTATACAACCCTATGGAGCTCACCTTGATCCTCTATTGGTGTTGTTTAAGCTTGAATCCAACAACCCCTATGTCACTCCAAGTCTAACTTTTCCCTTGTTCTTCCTTGTTCTTCTTCTCTTTCTCTTAACCTAGCTTCCAACTCAAGCTTTCTTGCAAGGTTTCTCTCTAAAATTAGTTTAGGAAAAGATGGGTTTAAGGAGGGGGAGTGAGGGCGTGTGAGTAGAGTGAAGGGAAGAGGGGAAAGCTGAAAAATGGAGGAGGAAAGGAATGGGAGAGTGTAGAAATAATTGGTAAGATTTTCTTACTACTCATTTTTAAAACAATCTTCCTTTTCAAATTATTTACCATCTTGCCATTCCAATTATTTACTAAATTACCACTCTTGCTTAATGGCTTCTAACACTGATAATAATTGCATCTAAGCGGGATATTACAATCTACCCCCCTTAAAGAAATTTCGTCCTCGAAATTTAGAAGTTACCTGAAAATAAATGGGGATAGGTCTCTTGCATCTCTGACTCTTGCTCCCACGTTGCTTCGCCGTCGGGAGAACCTTTCCATACAACTTTAACAATAGGAATTTCTTTGTTATGCAAAGTCTTAACATCGCGATCAATTATCTGGTCTGGCTCAGGTTGAAAAGTCAAGTCCGATCTCAGGTCAATACTATCCAATTCCACTGGTTGGAAAGGATCGGGAATGAATTTCCTTAACTGGGAGACGTGGAATACATCATGCAAACCTGACATGGCTGGTGGCACCGCTAACTGATAAGCTGCCGGACCAACACGTCGAAGTATCTGAAATGGTCCAACATATCTTGGACAAAGTTTCTTGGTCCTGAAAGCTCCTCTTAACCCCAACTTGGGTGTAACTTTAAGGAACACATGATCCCCTTCTTCAAACTCTAAGGGTCTTCGCCGCTTATCTGCATAACTTTTCTGACGACTTTGGGCTGTTCTCATCTTATCCTGAATGGATTTAATTTTCAGGGTCGTCTCCTGAATGATCTCAGGTCCCAAAATGCTCTTATCACCAACCTCTGCCCAGCAAAGTGGGGTTCTACATTTCCTACCATACAGGGCTTCATAAGGTGCCATTCCAATGCTTGAATGGTAACTGTTATTGTAAGAAAATTCAATTAGTGGTAGGTGATCGTCCCAACTTCCTCCATCTTCTAGGATACATGCCCGCAACATGTCCTCTAACGTCTGAATAGTTCTTTCGGATTGTCCGTCTGTCTGAGGATGATGGGACGTGCTCATCTTTAATCTTGTCCCTAAAGCTTTCTGAAAAGCTTTCCAAAAGTGGGATGTGAAAATGGGATCTCTATCAGACACAATACTAGCTGGCACACCATGGAGTTTCACAATCTCCGAAATAAATAACTCGGCATACTGAGAAGCTCGGTAAGTAGTCTTAACCGGCAAGAAATGAGCTGACTTGGTTAACCGGTCCACTATTACCCAAATGGAGTCATGTCCTCGCTGTGTTCGAGGCAATCCACTCACAAAATCCATGGTTATATCTTCCCATTTCCATTGTGGAATTTCCAATGGTACTAACATTCCTGCAGGCCTTTGATGTTCAATCTTCACCTGCTGGCATACAATGCACCGCGACACAAATTCCGCAATATCTCTCTTCATGCTAGGCCACCAATAATCTCTCTTCAAATCTTGATACATCTTGGTGGTACCTGGGTGAATGCTGAAACTGCTCTTATGCGCCTCTTCTAAAATCAACCTTTTTAATTCCTCATTGTTCGGAACATAAATCCTTCCTTCAAACAGTAACACACCATCTGGTGCCCAAGAAAACTCTGTTTGGCCAACTTTCCTCTGAAGGTCTATATCCACAGATTGCGCTTGTGCAATCCTAGACCGTAGGTCACAAGAAATCTCTAACTTGTTTAACAAAATGCCACCATCCAAATCAGTAACATGGAGGTTAAGGTCTCTAAACTTCTCATATAACCCACACGTGTGCATCATCACTTCGGCTTTAGCCAAAGCCTTTCGACTCAAAGCATCTGCCACCACATTTGCTTTTCCGGGGTGGTATTTCAACTCAAAGTCAAAATCCTTCAGGTATTCCATCCATCGTCTTTGCCTCATGTTGAGGTCTCGCTGATCAAACAAGTATTTTAAACTCTTGTGATCACTAAACAAGTCAAACTGCGCACCAAACAAATGATGTCTCCATATCTTCAATGCAAACACTATTGCTGCTAACTCAAGATCATGGGTGGGGTAATTCTCTTCATGAATCTTGAGCTGTCTAGAGGCATAAGCTATTACATTTTCTCCTTGCATGAGTACACTGCCCAGTCCTTTAGAGGATGCATCGCAGAAAACGGTGTATCTACTTTCAGGATCTGGTATTGCCAACACTGGCGCTTTAGTCAATTTCTTCTTTAAAACTCTGAAGTTCTCCTCACATTCTTCGTCCCAAATAAAGGGCACATTCTTTCTGGTGAGACGTGACAGAGGCAAGGCAATCTGAGAAAACTTCATAATAAACCTTCGATAATAACCTGCCAAGCCTAAAAAGCTCCTGACTTCTGCCACATTCTTAGGTCTTTCCCAATTGAGAACAGCTTCAACTTTAGATGGATCAACAGCTACTCCTCCTTGAGAAATAACGTGACCCAAAAACTTAATCTCGGATAACCAGAATTCACACTTGCTAAACTTAGCATACAGCTGTTTGTCTCTAAGGACTTCCAATACAATTCTCAAATGCTGAGCATGCTCCTGAGGATCCTTAGAATAGATCAAGATGTCATCAATGAAAATCACCACAAATTGATCTAGGTAAGGCTGAAATATCCTGTTCATGTAATCCATAAATACTGCTGGAGCATTAGTTACACCGAAAGGCATAACCAAAAATTCATAGTGCCCATAACGCGTTCGAAACTCCGTCTTAGACACATCTGAAGATTTGATACGGATCTAGTGGTAACCTGACCGGAGATCAATTTTGGAAAATACCGTTGCTCCTTTAAGCTGATCTAGAAGATCATCAATCCTGGGTAGAGGATATTTGTTCTTGATCGTCACTTTATTGAGTTGGCGGTAATCAATACACAGCCTCATGCTCCCATCTTTCTTCTTGACTAACAAAACTGGAGCACCCCAAGGTGATACACTGGGTCTGATAAAATGCTTCTGGATTAACTCCTCGAGTTGAGACTTCAGCTCTTTCAGTTCCGTTGGTGACATTTTGTACGGTGCCACAGATACTGGCTCCGCTCCTGGAATCAAATCAATTGAAAATTCCACCTCACGCTCTGGAGGTCAACTAGTTACTTCTGAAGGAAAAACATCTAGGTACTCATTCACAACAGGAATATCACTGGGACTTAACTCTGACTCTGAAGCCACAGTGAGCATGACATAGAATCCCTTATCTTGAGCACAGATAAATTGAATTAACTGATGGGTGCGGTTAATCAATTCAGACAGAGCCACACCTTCCGTCGTATCACTGGTTGGCATATAAATACTCTTTTCTGAACATCCAATGTACACATGGTTAGCAGAGAGCCAATCCATGCCTAAAATCACATCAAGTTGCTTCATCGGGAGACATACTAAATCAACATAATAAGTCTTACTAGACACAGTGATAGGACAGTTTTCACAAACATACTTTGCCTCAATTCCGCCTTCAGTAGCGGTAGATACTAACATTGGAGGATTCAACGGAGACAAAGGTAATTGCAGCGTCTCAACACATTTATACGAAATAAAAGAGCAAGTAGCGCCACAATCAAAAAGAGCTTTTACTGGATTTGTACCCAAATAACACATACCGGCAATTAAATCTTCATTGGCCGAAGCCTTTGCGCCGTCAAGAGAGTACACTCTGCCCCTGCTAGTAGTCGTTCCTTCAGCTGATCCTTTAATACGCCTATTAGGACACTCTGTTATAAAATGTCTTGGCTGCTTGCATCCATAACAAATACCAGCTCCTATCAAGCACTCTCCTTTATGCATCCTACCACACGTCTTACAAGTAGGATAAGGCCGTGAAGGATTAGATTGTGGAGAGTATGTCTGTTTTCCTCTCTGCGGGGATCCCTTTGGCTTGCGCTTGTCATGATACTTATCTGACATCCTACTCTTCTTCTTCTCATAAGCTGCCGCTCTTTCTTTCGAGGCTTTAGCAAGTCCGGCCTCAACCACTAAGCTATCATGCACCAGTTCATCATAACTTGCAGTTCTTTGGAGGCTTACTGCAGTGTCAATCTCGCCTCTTAAACCTCGTTTGTACTGGTTCATTTTCCAGACTTCATTCTCAGCATATTCATTGTGTGTAGAATAGTAGGACAACTCTTCGAACTTCTTGGTGAAATCAGTCACCGACATGCTACCCTGTTTCAATTCCAGGAATTCTTGCTCCTTCTTTACCTTGTAAGACAAAGGTAAATATTTCTCCAACATCGCTTCTTTAAAGCTTACCCAATTAATTTCTACACCATTGGCTTCCATCCTGCGCTGAGCAGATTCCCACCAGTCTTCTGCTGCGCCTCTGAGTTGGTTTGTGGCATAGACCACTTTATCTTCTTCTGAACATTGAGCCATTCTAAAGATCTTCTCCATTTGCTTAATCCACTTTCTTGCTTCTTGGGGTTCACCTTCTCCATTGAACTCCGGAGGGTGATGCCTATTATATTCCCTGAACACTGGGTTACCAATTACGGGAGGAGGTGGTGGTTGTGGATGGAAACCTTGACCTTGCTGCATCATTTCCATCCATTGCTGTTGAGCCTGAGCCTGTTGCTGAGATTGTTGTTGCATCATCAGCATCATTTACTGATACTGTAACGCGTTTTGAGCTTGCTGCTCCTGATACTGCTGCTGCCAGGCTTGTTGTTGTTCAATCATTTGTTCCCAAGAATTCATGCTGGGTCCACCACTTTCATCACTGGCTTGATTAGTACGAGGTCTACCTCTTCTTCTCCCAGACATCTTATCCTAGCTGTCATATACAAGTCAAAGTGATCAGTTTTAACTGAATATATCATTTAGAATAATGTCCTGGATCCAAGAGGTCCACAAACTTGGATTGTACTTTAATGACCCAAGGCACGGTCTGAATCGACCTGCTCTGATACCAAATTGTAACACCCATATAGAGATTTCCCAGGATCTCTTACGAGTATTAAAATTTCGTACTGGATACATTAAATACAATACAGAAAATTTGCTTATTATATATACAAAATGAGAGTTCTGATACAATCCGAAATTCTGATACATAACATCTTCAGTAATACACATCATAATACATTATCATTGTGCAACATCAGACAAAACATAAGCAGCACGATCAATCCATAGCCTTCTCTTTACCTTTACGTCGTGCTACCTGCGAAGAACCTGCACCAGAAGGAAAGGGATGAGACATAACGTCTCAGTGAGCTCCTACCCTACCTACTGTTGGCAACCACAGGGAACCTAGGGTTGCCGTGCCTACCTCGGCGATCTTGGGGATATCTACGATCGCCAAGTCTTGTCTTTACTTGTTTCGCGATCAAGGGGAAAACTAGGATCGCTGCATATCATAATCTAATACTTAGTGATCAAGGGAAAATAACTATGATCACGTCTTATCACTAGGAACTAATTGTCCTATTTCTCAATACTTATACAAATAAACGTATTAGTCTTTTATATCTTTAAGTTAGAGGTTAGCGTTGGACAATCAATAGTTATCTGAGTTCATTTTACGGAGTGCATCCGGGTGGAGTAACCCCGAAGTACATCTCCCTTCTAACCGGTGAAAATTCCTATCATATCAGGCTAACACCGGACTCCTCTTGTCGTCGTGCGGTCATCCTTGCGGAATAACACGTCCCACTAGCGTGAACCTCCTGTGTCCCACTAGCGTGAACAACAGAAGACACGACTTAATAATCTTAACTCATGCGTATACCTCCCATGTCCCACTAGCGTGAACGATGAGAGACGCAAATTAATATGTTTTAACTTATGCATGAACCTCTCGTGTCCCACTAGCGTGAACAACGAAAGTCACGACTTCAACTTATTAGTCTATACTTGCTTGGACCATTCATGTTCCACTAGCGTGAACAACGAAGGCCACGGCTTAATATCTGTGTAATTCATGACTACTCAACCTATAATAGGTCCTAAGCTTGGATTCTAAATTAATCTTGGCTTGCATGAACTTAAATGAAAGTAGGGATTTCACTTACAAAGAGATGATCCCATTACTAATCTCTTTATATGTCTATATAACTTAGGAGTATAAGTATTCATCTCCTAATGCCATACCTATTCCTCATCCTACCCTAATTCCAAACCAAAGCTCACGAACAAGAAGCTGGGAAAAGGGCAAATCGTAGCACGATTTCAAGGGATCGGAGCACGATTTTTTGCGAAAGTCCCATGAAAAACAGGGCACAAAATCGTAGCCCGATGCCTATAAATCGTAGTCCGATTTTGGCTTCAGCAGCACTCAAAATTTTGCTTCCTAGGCTAAACCAAACATCCCCAATCATCAAAACAGCTTATGGGAATGAATTTTACAAGGCATGAGGATAGATAATAACATGATTAAGCAAGGAAATAGTATTCAAGGGATTAGGGCACAAATTCTCAACCTTGAATCAACTTGTAAAATGGACTAAAACTACTCAAATGGGTTATACAACCCTATGGAGCTCACCTTGATCCTCTATTGGTGCTGTTTAAGCTTGAATCCAACAACCCCTATGTCACTCCAAGTCTAACTTTTCCCTTGTTCTTCCTTGTTCTTCTTCTCTTTCTCTTAACCTAGCTTCCAACTCAAGCTTTCTTGCAAGGTTTCTCTCTAAAATTAGTTTAGGAAACGATGGGTTTAAGGAGGGGGAGTGAGGGCGTGTGAGTAGAGTGAAGGGAAGAGGGGAAAGCTGAAAAATGGAGGAGGAAAGGAATGGGAGAGTGTAGAAATAATTGGTAAGATTTTCTTACTACTCATTTTTAAAACAATCTTCCTTTTCAAATTATTTACCATCTTGCCATTCCAATTATTTACTAAATTACCACTCTTGCTTAATGGCTTCTAACACTGATAATAATTGCATCTAAGCGGGATATTACATTAACCACATTTCACAAAATTTTGAGAAGAGGCAAGATAGAGAGAATAGAAGAGGAAGAAGAAACTTGGAGAGAAAGAAGAGGGGAAAGTACTAGAAGGTAGAGATTCAAGCTAGGGAGCAATTTTTGTGAAGAATTGACGTAAGGGGGAAAATTATTTTCACCATATGGGTTTAATAAGCAATTGGGTAGTTTGAGTGTTTTTGTTTATGTTTAATTTCATATTAATTGATTATGATTATGTGAAATTCGTGCTCCTATTATTATGGTTAATTTCATGTTGTGTTTATGTCAAAATTCATGGTTGGTTACAGTGAAATGATAACTTTGTGAGTTTTGATGATGAACATGATAATTGGGTGATGATTATGGCTTATTAAGTTGATTTCGACCATGGGTATATGTTTGGTTTGAGAACCCATGAGATTATGTTGATTAAGTTGTGGTTTAAGTTGTTGTTGCTATGTTCTTGGTGAAATTACTTAATTAAGTGAAAATGATTAAGTTGTTGTTAAATTGAATAAGTTGTTGTTATGATGATTGAAACAAGTGATTATGATTATGTGGAATATGATGAAATGTTGTTGTTGTTGTTAGACCATGTGTACATTAGTTTGACATCATTTAGATTTCTAGAACTTGAGTTATGATTAAAATACTACATATAGGTCATGTTACATTTTTCATGAAACTTCAACATAACTTTTTTAGTGGACCATGAAACATTCTTAAAATTAATAATGTGTCTAAGGAAGCTTTTAGAGGTAATAAATGAGTATGTATTTATGAAGTTGTGATCTCTAATGATGTGCTATGAGTAATTAATGATGAGAATGTGATGAGTAATAATTGAAGTTAATTAATTGCACCGTGAGATATATGTAAACATGTTAACAACAATAAGGATTATCCATAATTCTCACAATTATCAACAATTATACATTTACCACATAAATGCACAAGTTCACACTAAAACATTACCAAGCATGACTCAAGTGCATGCAATGTGCCTAACACGACGCTATATGCATGTGGTACCATTGTGACCTTAAAGTCACGCCCCCATAAATAGTGATCTTAAATCATCCACCTATAAATCTTGATCTTAAATCAAGCACCCATGAATCTTGATCTTAATTCAAGCACCGATCGACTGATAATGAAAGCATGGATGTATACGTACGGACTTGACAATGCACACATCTACAAATCATGATCTTAAATCATGTGGCTATCAGGACTATCATTTGTATTATCAAACCAATACATCCACATTATTCATGTCATCACCACATCATCATTTAATCACAAATTTAATAAATTAAGTCACAACTATCATCATCACATCATATTAATGCATTCAACGAGTTTAATCATCAACATATCATAAACATCATGCTTACATTCTTTAACATTCATATAGTTTGCATTTAATGATTAAGTAAACAAGGTTTCAATAATCTATTAACTCATCACCATCTCACATATTGATCATGTTTCATCAGCATTCATTCCTTATTAGTCAATTAACAAGTTTATATTCAACTCACGGTTCAATTAATTAACTTCAACCATTACTCTTCACATTCTCATCATTAATTACTAATAGCACATCATTAAAATAAAAACTTCATAAATACATACTCATTTATTAGCTCTAAAGGCTTCCTTAGACTAATTATTAATTTTAAGGACGTTTCATGGTCCACTGAAAAAGTTACGCTGAAGTTTTATGAAAAATGTAACATGACCTATGTGTAGTATTTTAATCATAACTCAAGTTATAGACATCTAAATGAAGTCAACCCAATGGCAATGAAAGCTAACATCCATATCTACAACTTTCATGTTTACATTGAAACCCAGTTAGAAACGGAAAATAGTGCAAAAACCAAATGAAAGCGCAATTTGGGTTTCTGTACTGACCAATATCGTGGCACGATGTCTTCCCGCCGTGGCACGATTGTTGCAGAGCCAGAACACCAATTTATGGGCTCAAAACGTGTTTTCACTAAATAAAGACTTTTAAATCACTTAATACAATCCCAACGTACCCAAATCATTACCCATGATCAAAACACTTTAATTAACAATTTCATCACTTCTAACACCAATTACATATTCAAAATCATAATTTCTATCCACTTTTAAAAAATGCAACAACAACACATAATCACAACTTAACCATGAACTTATCATCTCAAGTTTCATTCAAATAGAACATTCTCATACCCAATATCATAACAAGAATATAGAACACTAATCAACATCATTTCAACAACAATTTTATCATTTTCATCCAATTAATCTTATTCACCAAGAACACAACAACAACAACTTAATTCAACAAAAAATCACATGTTAAAGATAATATTCCTCATTGCTTTCATGTATTATAGCAGCACCTAATTCAACAACAACAACAACTTATTCAAAATCATTCAATTAAGCTATTCCACCATGAACATGACAATTATCACTTAATTTAGAACTTATTCAACATAACTTCATGATTTCTCAAACAAAACACATACCCATACTCATAATCAACTTCATAATCAACAAACATCATTCAATTCTCATGTTAATCATCAAATTCAGCAAAATTCACAAAGGTATCAATTAATCATAATAAAACATGAATTTTGACATGGAGAAAATGCAATTTCATCAAAGTTTAGCGTGCTTAATTTAATCAACAAAAAGGAGCACAAACATTCACCAAATTATCAAAAATTAATCATGCAATTAATCACAATCTAAAACACCCAAACTCCATAAGCGCTTATTTAACCCACTTGATGAAAGTAATCTCCCCTCTTACCTTAATTCTTCACTTTTCTTGCTACTTCTAGTAGAATTCCCCTCTTCCCCTTGAGCTCTTCTAGTTTCCTCTGCTCCAAGCCTCTTCTCTCACTTGCCTCTAAAAATTTTGTGTTATAATGTTTAACCTAATTCACCACCACTCACTACTAGTGTATTTATAATATGGTTTTACGGTTATTCCCACTAATGAGCTTAGTCACAATTGTCTCACAATTATTTTCTCTACACTTTTACTTCACTTAAACCCCCATATTAATTATAGACCACTATTCTCTAAAATTCAAATTACTAGTTCTAGCATATTTACAAAAATGCCACTCAAGCACTAATAATTCCACTAAGCCACCAATAGTACATAAATAACCAATTAACAAATATAATTAAATAAATAACACTAATTAATAATAACAGATAAATCTAATGCTAAAATTCGTGTTGTTACACAGAACATCCTTTTTCGCCAGAGCTAATTACCTAGTTCTGCTTTAGCTTTGAATCTGCTTTGAATATTGTTAGCTTGATATTAAATATATGAAGAATTTTCCTCATTAAGTTTTTTAATTATAATAAAATTCATAAAATATTTTTAAAATTTATTGACAGAAATACTTTTGAGTTGAATCAAAATTATTTAATATAAAAAGAATATTTATGCTTAACATATATGAGAAAAATTACAACTTCCACAACAAGTTTGTTAATTATATTTGATCTTACCTGATCAGAAATGGGTTGTCAGTGCAGTAGAAGAATTGTATTTGTGGATGCTCGTTGTAGTTGGAATAGCAGGGGGTGTGTACCTGCAGACACTCCGACACTCAAGTCAGTATGAGTGTAAAGAGGTAGGTTAAGAGAGTAGGGAGAATCTAACATTGGGGACTGCTCAGAGTCCCCGTTTTATAGAGGTGGGTGGTGCAGGAGCCGTTGTGTGGCACACGTGCGACTCGGCGGTTACGAATTTGTAGGAAGTGTAACCGCCAATGAGAGATTCGCGGGAACATGCGAGAGACGTTACAAAACATTTGAATGAGTCTCTGTTTGCTCCGAGCACCCCCCTCGTGGAGAGGAGGTGTGTTGCGAGTAATTCTACCAGATATTGGATTGGGCTAGTTTGTATTGGGCCTAACTAAATGGGCCTAATTGCTATTTGTTTACTCCAGAACAGAAGCCCCCCCAAGTCGTTGCTCTTGGCAAAGAGTGTTGACTTTGAAGAGGTAAAGGCCTTGTCCGGTAGGAGTTGTTTTGGAGGTGAGGACCTCAGTTTTTTTGAAGTTGTGTTCTTGTAGAACTAGCTCGGATGAGGGGCCATCGGCTCGCATGTGAGTGGATTAACCTGCTTTGGAACGGTGATGTTCATAAGGGTTTGTGATATTCTCCTTCATTAAGGATATATCAAGCGTGCTCCTTGGGTCGTTTAATGGAGTTTAGATTGAGGAAGATAAAAATTGATCAACTGGATCTTTGAACATGATGAAAATCAAGAATGACTAACAGAATTTCGCTCGGAAATGACCAATTGGTCCTGTTCGGAAACCTTAAGGGAAGTCAAGAATGGTCGCTTGGATCTTAAACTTAAGGAAGATTAAGGACGATCAACTGAATTCTGTTCGAAGGCTTCGCTCGCTGAGATCGTTGTGAAGTTCGTTTAGCTGTGGTTGGAGCAAACTCGTTGAGTGGAGGGAAGCCTGTGTTTGTACATCGGTTCGTCCCTCTATCTATGGGTCGTTGGATTTGCAAGATTCCCTTGTCAGCTCGTTGGTCATCTGTCCATCTGCATTTAATGCCTACGTCCATGAGGTCGTGAGTGAGGGGACAGGACGTTTGAGTTTTGATTGCCACATGTAAAGGCTAGTAATGCACTTGATTACTTAGGCCCTTGAGTACATCTTGGGAACCGTTCTCGAGGCTCCATCATCACCGTTGGTGCACCCTAATGTTTGGGACTCCAACGGGTTTGATCAAGACCGTTGGATATTTGATGGGATGCAATCTGAACCGTTGCTTTGACTATTTGCATGAGGTCACAGGTGAAGGGCTGCACCGGATCGAGCTCGTTGTGTTTCTGAAAGGTTGCGAAGGAGGTATAAATGGCCCCAAGTGTTTTTGAGAAACACTTTTGCCATTTTTACTCTACAACTTTCCGATTTCCAGAAGTTCAAAGAACCATTCCAGTGAAGTTCCGACGTGTTTGAATCTTTCCCCCATCATCATTCAACCAACAACATCGTCTTCGTTTAACAAGGTATGATTGCTTCATCATTATGCTTTCTTTTTTCATATTTTCTGCCATTTTGTTCTCGTGTTTGAGTAGGCTAGTGCTCTTCCGGCAGGAATTTGATCCCCTGTATGATCACCTTTGTTTGTTTGTGATCCCTGAATCTGTTTGCCGTATGCAGAGTTCCTATGCACAGACTTTTGGCTTTTCCCTCCAAACTGTTAGTTTTTTAAAACTCTGATCTTTCCGTTTATGAGGACGATGAGCCCTTCCACAACGTGACTGAACTGGAGGTGGTGGAGGGGTGGATTTGAATGCTAAATTCACTTCTTTTCCTTCCTCCACTTTTTAGGTTTAGTCATGGCTGGAAACCCAAATAGGAATGAGGCCAGAGAGTGCGACCCGTTCTGGATAGGGGATGAGCCGTTAAAAGCTATTTTGACATTTGCGCCGGATGGTACGTCGGAGAAGCCGTTCAGCACTGTTGGACGCAAAGAGGACTTGGAGGTCTGCCTCCCGAGCATGTCTGATAGGATATGCTCGCATTACACGGGCAACAGGTTCCCTATGTATGAAGTCATATTTAAAGATATGGGATTCAAGCTCCCTTTCTCCCCTTTCATCTTATCGGTTTTGAGGTGGACGGAGTTGTCGCCTTCGCAACTCCATTCAAATTGCTACCTCTTCATGAGAGCTTTTGAACTGGTATGCCGGCTTCTAGATGTCAAGCCCACAATAAATCTGTTTTTCACTTTCTTCACTGTCCAACGAGGGACAAAAAAAGGCGGGGGACACGCATGGGTTTCTTTCCGCAAGACGAGGAAACTTTTCTCCCTTTTTGTGGGCAAGGTGAAACCTTTCAAGGACCGTTTCTCCTGGTGCGACCGAAGATGGAGGTTGCCTTGAGGAATGTCTTGAAGACGGTTAGGACGACCCGAGAAGGTGGAGGGGAAGACCGCTTCAAGGTTCCCCGTTTTCCCTTTTATTGGTGCAAGGACCACTACGGGCACAAACCTTCTGACTTCGGCTCTAGGTATGTTGGGTTGAGTGCGGGGGAAAAGAAGAGTTACAAAAAGTTATGGGCTTTCGTATCCTCTTTTGTGCCCACCAAGATGTTGAGGGAAGATGGGGTCCTTTTGATGGATTCCGCTGGACATGAGGTGACGGAGCCTCGATACATCAACACGCACGATCTCGTGCTTTCTGAAAACCCGATGGAGTTGCTTGGTAGAAATTTGTAGAATTTGTGTTCAACTTTGTATCGATATTTTTTAAGTCTATTACTGAGTTTTTCTGCTCTTTTTGTTCGTAGGGAAATTGTCTTCAATGAATGAGCTGCTTAGGCATTCGAGCAAGAAGGTTAGCAACTGCGGGGCAGCCCGGCGGAGTGACGTTCACAGTGTGAACCACCTGATCGCTGGGGCTGCTGGAGGCTCTTCTTCTTGCACGTCTACAATGCATGTGTAGGTGCTCGAGGATGACCCAGTGGAGGAGGTCGCTGAGTCTTTCAAGAGGAAGATGGTGGTCTATGCCGGAAAGGGACAGACTGTGCCCGCCACCTCCTCATCTGCTCAGCCCGAGGGTGGGGAGTTACTGATGCTGCCGAACGTATGGTTTGACCCAGATCGTTATGGTGCACATTCCTCCCTTTGCTTGAGTGACCCTGAGCTGAAGGTTATTCATGATTTGGGTGCCGCTGGCCGGAGCAAGGTGATGACCGAAGGGATCATCTCTGCAATAAAGGATTTGGAACTTGTTCTGGCCCTGAATAATTCTTCCACTGAGGACGCACTTCGAGCGGCCCTGCTGGCGAAGGAGAAGGAGGATTTGGTGGCCAAAGTGACCAAGCTGGAGGCTAACCTTGCTGATGTGGTGAAGGAGAAAGACAGCCAGATTGCTTCCTGGGAGAAGAAAGCAAAGAAGAGTCTGCTCAGGCTAGAGGAGCTGGAGGAAGCAAACCGCAAGTGGGAGGAGGACTGAAAGGAGCTCCTGGCTGCCATCAATCCGAGCGCCAAAGAGGCTGAGGACACTGTTGGTTTGGATCGGGCTGGCCTCGTGACGAGGATCGGTGAGCTGTAGTCCAGCTACGTGGGAGTGGCCAGTCATGCTTTCGAGAATGCCATCCAGCAAATGAAGACTGTTAACCCTGGGGTTGAACTCTCGACTGAAGGGATGAATCTCCTGAAGTAGGTCGAAGATGGTGTCCTCAAGTCCTCTCCTCCAGAAGAAAATGATGGGCATGTTGATTAAGCCCGGGTCTGAATGGCCCTGTAATATTTGAATTTTTTGGGTGTAACCGGCCTTGTGCCATGACAATGTGTGCCCTTCGTGGTTAGCACACTTTATTTTGTACAATTTATTTGCTTTCCATTTCTACTCACATTTTACTTTTATATGTTGAAAATACATGTTTGATTTCCTAAGTATAGTTTACGATCAGATTACTCATTGTATGAGGCTTTTATATTCGAAGCGTGGCGAATATTCTCATGGACGAGGATTGTTTCTACTTTTAGATGTATACTCATAGGGTTAGCTTTAAGTTTTGAATAACCCAAGCATTTTTGAATCAAGAGTTGATTGAATGGGCCAAGGCTATGGCCCGCCCCCTCGTAGCCATTGCTTCGATGCGAATGTTGGACCAAAAAGTATGAACAACTCTCTTTTGAGTTTTGATGATAACAAAGTGTTAAAAAGAAAATTGGATATGTTAATACTTGATTCTAGTGTGCAGAACCAAATACCTAAAGATCGATATCTAACAATGGTTATGAAAGAACAAGTTAAGAGCAAGAATGAAAATATAGAAGCTTGTGTTGCAAGGCTGAAGAAAATCAGCGTATGAAGAAGAGCTTCTGAAGGGAGTGTCTGAAGGCAGCGTCTGAAGGCCTACTTCTGAAGAAGTGTGTCTGATGAACAATGCGTCTGAAGCCAGCTTCTGAAGACTGTGTCTGATGAACAGTGCGTCTGATGCCTGCTTGTGAAGAACTGCGTCTGAAGACAGCTTCTGATGAATAGTGTCTGAAGCCAGTTCTGAAGAGAAGCTTCTGAAGTCTGAAACGCTGAAGTCAACAATGGCAACAGTCAACAGTGAAGTACTGTACAGTCAGAACAGCTCTATGCAACAATTGTCTCCTTGTACGAAACATTCTCCATGTTTTAAGGAAACAATTCAAATCTGCCATGCTCTGTTCCTGAGTTCGCACACCAAAACAGAAGGAATTAATGTTGAATGAAGCTTAAATTGCAACGGCTCTAATTGCTGACATGGCATCTTCACAACAGCTCTTTATTCCTTTATAAAGGATTGAAGAATTGAAGAAGAAGACTAAGACTCTGTTACTCTGTTTTTCTACAAAACGTAACTGCCAAATTAGAAAGAGTCTTAATTTGTGTTGTATTTTGTGAACACCACTGATAGTATATCATGTGTTCAACTCAAACATATTCTTTGTAATTCTGTTTGATTAAAAGTCTTAGACTGTGTGTCTAAGCAACAAGAAGTCTCATACTATGTGTTTGAGCAAGGAAGTCTTAGACTATGTGTCTAAGCAAGGAAGTCTCATACTTTGTGTTTGAGCAAGGAAGTCTTAGACTGTGTGTCTGAGCAGGGAAGTCTCTTACTTTGTGTTTGAGCAAGGAAGTCTCTTACTTTGTGTTAGAGCATAGGAAGTCTCTTGCTTTGTGCTTGAGCAATTGTAATCTTTGTGATTATAGTGGAAAATTTCTTGTTAGTAACAAGGGGACTGGACTACTTCCGGGTTGTGGAAGGAACCAGGATAAATTGCTTGTCTCTCTCTCTCTCATTTACTTTATATCCGCTGCAAAACACTCTGAAAATAGTTTCGGAATCTGATCAATATCTGATTCTGAACTAAACATAGTTTTTGAGAAAGAAAAGTAAAAGCCAACACAATTCAACCCCCCCTTCTTGTGTTTTTCTCACCTTCAGCGAAGTAGCGGCTAGAGATGTTGAAAGCTTAGAGGTGTTGCCTTTCTTCCCCCAGGTGTTTGCTTCGATCGCATTGATAGCATGTGCTTGCGTGTTTTGTACAAGGGAATTCGAGCGTGATAATTCTGAACCTTACGCGGGGTATATGTTAGAAGGGTTCATGTTCAAGAGATGTTTATCTGAACATGTGTTCGAATCCGGTGCCCGAACAAGTAACAGTGGACGAACGAAACAACTCAATTTAAGTTCAATGCCCCGATGCGTGAATCTCCTATCACGAGCTGGGGTTCTGCCTAACATGCTGAGCGATGATGCCGCCGCTGAGAGCAAGCATATCGTGGATTTAGTGAATCTGTCGTGTATATTTCACTAATCCTTGTAAAGTTTTGGATTCAAAGTGGCATGATCCTCCTCTTTCGTTGTAATTGCTCGTTCGCGAGAGCATCTAATTCGTTAGTTTGAACTTTGCAGTAGATAAGCACAATAGAGTGGTTTGTAGGCTCGTTACTTAGCTGTAATATCTTTTCAGCTTCTCTGCGTTCCAAGTTCTAGGAATAGGACCCTTGACGAGATCTTCGAGGCCATAAGCTCTCGTCCCTATTTTCATGTGGATTCGGTAGGGGCCTTCCCAGTTGGTGGCGAGTTTCCCTTCGTCTGAATCCTTTTGGTTCCTTCAGAGGACGAGGTCACAAACTTCGAATTCTCGATTGGTGACTTTTTTGTTATGGCGAGCGGCTATTTTTTGCTTTAGCATTGCTTCTTTTAGGGATGCCTCACTCCTGATTTCATCGACAAATTCGAGTTCTTCTCGAAGGTTTTCAGCGTTGGCCCGGAAGTTCGTGTTGGCGCCAGTTCGCCAATTGAGTTCGTTTAGCTAAATGGGAATGACTTCTTCCGTTCCCTACGTGAGGCGGAAAGGGACTCGGCAGTGGTTGAATGGGGGGTCGTTCGATAGGCCCATAAAATTGTGTGAAGTTCCTCCACCCAATTACCTTTAGCATCGTCTAGCCTTCGCCGATTTCCCCAAAGAATGACCCTATTCGTTGATTCAGCTTGCCCATTTGTTTGGGGACGCTCGACGGAAGTGAAACTGTGCTTGATGTTCAGGCTCTCTAGGTACTCTTGGAACCTTCATTCCGTGAACTGTGTCCCATTGTCGGAGATCACGAGGGCCGGTACTCTGAACCTTGCAAGGATATTCCTCTTGAAGAATCGAAGAATGTTTTTCGCTGTGATTTTGGCGAGGGGCTCAGCTTCGATCCACTTTGTAGAGTAATCCACTGCTACCACCAGAAATTCTAGCTGGCTTTTGGCTTTGGGAAAGGGTCCCAACAGGTCGATTCCCCACCAAGCAAACGACCAGGGTGACGCTAATGTGGCGAGTTTGGCCGGAGGGGAGATGTGCATATCTCCATGTTGTTGGCACTTATCCCATTTAGTCACGTATTCTTTGGAATCTTTAAGCATGGTAGGCCAGAAGAAACCTGCTCGTAGTACCTTTTTGGTGAGTGCCTTAGCTCCGAGGTGCTGCCCGCAGATGCCTTCACGTGTCTCAATGAGGGTATCTTGGGCTTCGACCGGTCTAAGGCATTTGATTAGTGGGGTGATGAACCCTCGTTTGTACAACATTCCTTCCACTAGTGAGAATGAGCAGGCTCTCTGTTTGAGCTTAGTTCTTTCTGAGGGATCTTGAGGAAGTTCCCCGTTAGTGATGTAGCGAATTAACGGCCCTCGTTAGTCTTGTATTTCTGAAATCGCATGAATTTTGAGTAGATGAGTTTTGTGCCTTTTGACGTTTGGTTCCGTAAGGACTTCTTGGATTACTATTTTGTTTGCGTTTCCAGTTCGTGTGCTAGCAAGTTTAGAAAGGATGTTTGCTCGAGCGTTATGCTCGCGGTGAGCGTGTACCACTTTGACAGACTCGAACTCTTTCATTTTTGTTTGAACTAGCTGAACGTATTCGTGTAGATGCTCTTCCCTCACCTAGTATTCGCCTGTGACTTGGGATGCAACTAGTTGGGAGTCAGTGCATATATTGATTACTCTGGCGCTCATGTCCTTGGCTATTCGTAAGCCGGCCAAGAAAGCTTCGTATTCTGCGGTATTGTTGGTTATTGCGAAGGATAGGCCCAACGATACCTCGATTATGATTCCCTCATCGTTTTTGATGATTACTCCCACTCCACTACCCTTTGAATTAGACGATCCATCTACGTAAATGGTCCAGACGCCCTCTTTTTCTTCTTCGGAGGAAAAAGTCATTTCGGCCACGAAGTCGGTGAATACTTGGGCTTTGAGTACTTTCTGGGATTCGTAATGAATGTCAAACTCGGATAATTCAAGCGACCATTTCATCATTCTTCCGGTGACATTAGGACGCCCAAGTATTTGCCAGATAGGTTGGTCTATCCGAATGATGATGGTGTGTGCGAGGAACTATTGCCGGAGCCTCATGGCTGTACGACTAATGCGAGAGCGACTTTCTCTATTCTCTGGTATCTTGTTTCCGGTCCTTTTAAGGCTTTACTAGTGAAATATGTAGGCCTTTGTCCTTCTGGTGCTTCTTTGATTAGCACCACGCTGACATCATCAGAGGAAACAGAAAGGTACAAATAGAGAGTTTCGTCTTGATTTGGTCACAACAAGACCAGAGGTTGAGATAAAGCGAGCTTGAGATGAGTCAAAGCTGCTTCACATTCGTTGCTCCATTCGAACGCACTCTCTTTTCTTAGTAGCTTGAAGAAAGGAAGGGCGTGTTGCGCTGATTTCGCAACAAATCGTGATAGTGTTGTCAGCATCCCATTAAGGGTTTGAATGCACTTTTTCGACGTGGGAGTCGGATATTATGAAAATGCTCGACATTTATCTGGGTTAGCTTCGATGCCTCGTTCTGTAAGATAGAAACCGAGGAACTTGCCCGCTTGCACCCCAAACGTGCATTTCTCAGGATTGAGTCTCATGTTGTACTTGCGAGTTTGCTTGAAAACTTTTTTTAGGTTAGCGACATGATCAACCTCTTGTTCGGATTTTACGATCATATCATCTGTTGGATATTTGAGTGTTGGCTACATGTTTTGCAAAAATCAAATATACAAGCATTGTGTCTTCAGAAGCTAAAAATCTCATTTTGTTAATTCTCACAATATCTTTTGAAGATTTAATTGAAGATTTATCCAAAGCTTCATTTCTAGAAGGAAGTATTCTTTGCGCAAGATTTGTTCTGAAGATTTGTTTCAGTTATTCGTAAATATATTTTCAAAGTAATCTTTTGGAAAATATATTTCTGAATAATATGAGAGCTTCTGTTTTCTTCTAAAAGAATTCTAAGATCATATCTTTGAAGATTTGTTGAAGGTTTATCATGGCTGAAGTTTCCAGAAGTATGATAATTTTATGTGAAGATCTATTGAAGATTGGCTTCGTGTTTATTGATGAATATATTTTCAAAGTATCTTTGCAAAATATAATTCAGAAATATATGTTTCCTTTTTGAGCTTTGCATATTTCAGAATCATATCAATTGAAGAAGATTTGATTCAATTATTTGTGAATATATTTTCAAGGAAATCTTTGGAAAATATATTTGTGAATTTTATGTGAGCTTCTATTTGCTTCTAAAATAATTCTGGGAGTATATCTTTGAAGATTGCGTTCAGAATTATGTTGCTGCTGAAGACTATTTAAAGAGGGCCTTGCTATTGGAAATTTCATGAGTCAAAAACCAGAATTCAGAGTTTAGAGTTTTTAGAGTTTTTGTCTGTGTAAGCTTAGGCTTTGTTTTGTACACCACTCATATGTTTTGAGTTGGTTTAGTTTGTTTGAGTTGTAATTCATTCAAAGCTTTTAAGCACGAATGAAGTTTTTGTTTTGAAGAATGTCTTCATTGTTTTAAGTTGTTTGTTTTAGTGTTACTGATCACTGGGTTGTGATTGAGTAATTAGGAAGTTAGTAGTTTTCTAATACTTAGGTGGGTTCCCGAGTAGAAGTCTAGACTAAGTGGAGATTGATTGCTAAGGCTGGGAACATGGGGGTCTGTGTCTGAGTCTTTGGGTTGATTCCTTTAGTAGATTTCCTTCCTGGATTGGTATCCCCCAGAGTAGGTGAAGTTTGCACCGAACTGGGTTAACAAACTCATTGTGTTCTTTATCTTTCTGCACTTTATTTTCTGCTTCTGAACTTCAATTTTTCATACTCTGTTTTACTGGTTCAGAACCAGAACTGCCAGAATTTCAATTGGCATCAGAGCAGGCACCCTGCCTGTATTTGGGTGAGCTCCAGGGAGATATTTTCTGGCTTTATGGAGAAAGAAGGAGGATTTGTTAACAGGCCACCTTTGCTGGATGGGACCAACTATGATTATTGGAAATCTCGTATGAGTGCTTTCCTAAAATCTATGGATAGCAAGACCTGGAAAGTTGTTCTGAAAGGTTGGGAACATCCTGTTGTGACTGACAAAGATGGTAAGAAGACAGCTGTGTTGAAACCAGAAGAAGATTGGACCAATGATGAAGATGCTTTGTCACATGCAAATTCCAAAGCCTTGAATGCTATATTCAATGGAGTGGACAAAAATATGTTCAGAATGATCAAGCAGTGCACTGTGGCTAAGGATGCTTGGGAGATTCTCAAGACTACTCATGAAGGCACTTCAAAGGTAAAGCTGTCCAGACTTCAGCTTCTGACCACAAAATTTGAAAATCTCAGAATGCTGGAGGATGAGAACATACAAGGCTTTTACATGAATATTCTGGACATGGCTAACTCTTTTGAATCACTTGGAGAAAAAGTATCAGATGAGAAGCTTGTAAGGAAAATTCTCAGATCCCTACCTAAGAGGTTTGATATGAAGGTGACTGCAATTGAAGAAGCACATGACATCTCCAGCATGAAGGTTGAGGAATTGATTGGGTCCCTTCAAAACTTTGAAATATGCAGGATTGATAAGAAGGGGAAAGGTGTTGCCTTTGTAGCAGATGCTAAAAGTGTGGATGATGAAACCTCATCAGAAGCTCTTGTGTTGCTAAGTAAACAATTTAAGAAGTTTCTGAAGCAGAAGACAAGAACTGATGGAAGAGCAATCAATCAAAGAGAGTTCAGTGCATTGAATGTGAAGGATATGGTCATGTCAAGTCAGAATGTCCTACTTACCTCAAGAAACAGAAGAAAAGTTTAGTTGTGTCTTGGTCTGATGAAGATGACTCAGAAGGAGAAGTGGAGCCTGTCACTGCTTTAACTGGTAAATTCAGGTATGATGATATAGTTAAGGGTTCAGAAACTCTGTCAGAGTCTGAAGAATCATCAAAGTCTGAAACTTCATCAGAGTCTGAATGCAGTGATGAAGAATTGTCTTATAAAAATCCTGCTGAGTTTTGTAAGAAGGTGCAGGGTCAATTTAAAGAAGTGTGCAAGCTGATGCAAGATCAGAAGAAGACCATCAGTCAACTTCAGACTGAGAAAAGTGAACTATTGGTACAAAATATTGATCTCAAAAATGAGGTGAGCCAACTGAATTCTCAACTTGATCAGATGAAGAAGCAAGTTAGAATGATGAACTCTGCTACTGATGTGCTGGAAGAGATTTTGGAGAATCAGAATCAAGGAAAACCAAATGGCATAGGATTTGTTGATAAGAATCTGAACATCAAAAAGCAAAATCCTGCTAAGAGGTTTATACCTGCTGCTGATACCTATGTTCCACTAATCAGCAAACCTAAGAACAAATCTCAGGAATCTAAAGACAAGAGGAGAACTCATCCTTGGGTATGTCATCATTGTGGTAAAAAGGGACACATTAAACCTTTTTGTTACAAGCTGCATGGATACCCCAAGCATTTTCACCACAGAAAAGTGGAACCAGCTGTGAACAAAAGCAAGATCAAGAAAGAATGGAGACCAAAGTGTGCAAGTGTTGCTCAGAGGCTGAACAAAGGGAAAGGAAAGGCTGTTGCTGATGACAGCAAGCCCATTCCTGTAGCACAGAAGAGTTCTGGTGCTGGACCATCCAAAGTCTGGAGTAAAGTGTTGGTTCCTGTTCCTGTTCAGAAGGCACTAGTTCCTTGTAAGTCTGAAGATGTTATTAAGCATGATACCATGTCCTGTGTTCAGAAGAGAATTGTTGTTCTTCAGAAACAATTTGCTGGGAATAAGGTTCTGAATGTGCCTGAGGCACACATCAACTGAGTAGCATCTGGTGTTGTGTCTAATGAAGACAAAGCAACTTCTGATGCTGAGTCTGAAGACTGGCTAGTGGGTGACGAATGTTCTGGATTTCCTTAGTGTTTCTAGTTTGCAAGTGTGCTGTGCTGGGTTCTTTGTGTTCTGTGTTGTGTTTCTTGCTCCTGGTGTTTGCTGGTGTTTTGTCAAACTTGTTTGGCTAAAAAGGGGGAGAAATATGTGTGTGCTGATCTGTTCAGATGTATGTGTGCTGATCTGTCAGGAGCTGAGCTGTTCAGGGGGAGTTCCTGAGTGTTGTGTTTCAGGGGGAGTTCTTGAATGTGTGTTTCAGGGGGAGAAGCTGTACCTCAGAAACTGCTGTTGTATGTTGCAGGGGGAGTTTTTATGTGTTAACATAGCATTTCATCCGCTGCTGACTCTATTGCTACATTTGTGTTTTGTTCTTCATGGTTGCATACCTTGATGTTTGAAGAATTTGCTTGTTGTTGTGCTCAATTTGATTTTAGCCAAAAATTTGCCAAAGGGGGAGATTGTTGGATATTTGAGTGTTGGCTACATGTTTTGCAAAAATCAAATATACAAGCATTGTGTCTTCAGAAGCTAAAAATCTCATTTTGTTAATTCTCACAATATCTTTTGAAGATTTAATTGAAGATTTATCCAAAGCTTCATTTCTAGAAGGAAGTATTCTTTGCGCAAGATTTGTTCTGAAGATTTGTTTCAGTTATTCGTAAATATATTTTCAAAGTAATCTTTTGGAAAATATATTTCTGAATAATATGAGAGCTTCTGTTTTCTTCTAAAAGAATTCTAAGATCATATCTTTGAAGATTTGTTGAAGGTTTATCATGGCTGAAGTTTCCAGAAGTATGATAATTTTATGTGAAGATCTATTGAAGATTGGCTTCGTGTTTATTGATGAATATATTTTCAAAGTATCTTTGCAAAATATAATTCAGAAATATATGTTTCCTTTTTGAGCCTTTGCATATTTCAGAATCATATCAATTGAAGAAGATTTGATTCAATTATTTGTGAATATATTTTCAAGGAAATCTTTAGAAAATATATTTGTGAATTTTATGTGAGCTTCTATTTGCTTCTAAAATAATTCTGGGAGTATATCTTTGAAGATTGTGTTCAGAATTATGTTGCTGCTGAAGACTATTTAAAGAGGGCCTTGCTATTGGAAATTTCATGAGTCAAAAACCAGAATTCAGAGTTTAGAGTTTTTAGAGTTTTTGTCTGTGTAAGCTTAGGCTTTGTTTTGTACACCACTCATATGTTTTGAGTTGGTTTAGTTTGTTTGAGTTGTAATTCATTCAAAGCTTTTAAGCACGAATGAAGTTTTTGTTTTGAAGAATGTCTTCATTGTTTTGAGTTGTTTGTTTTAGTGTTACTGATCACTGGGTTGTGATTGAGTAATTAGGAAGTTAGTAGTTTTCTAATACTTAGGTGGGTTCCCGAGTAGAAGTCTAGACTAAGTGGAGATTGATTGCTAAGGCTGGGAACAGGGGGGTCTGTGTCTGAGTCTTTGGGTTGATTCCTTTAGTAGATTTCCTTCCTGGATTGGTATCCCCCAGAGTAGGTGAAGTTTGCACCGAACTGGGTTAACAAACTCATTGTGTTCTTTATCTTTCTGTACTTTATTTCCTGCTTCTGACCTTCAATTTTTCATACTCTGTTTTACTGGTTCAGAACCAGAACTGCCAGAATTTCATCATCCATGTATACTTCGAGAACGTCTCCGACGGAGTTCTTGTCGTATACTTTATTCATCATTCGTTGATATGTGGCCCCTGCGTTTCTAAGACTGAAAGGCATTACGTTGTAGTAATAGTTTCCTGATTCAGTCATTAAAGCGGTTTTCGTTTTCGTTTTATCTTTATCAGCCATGGGTATCTGAATGTACCCAGAATAGGCGTCCATGAAAGATAATAATTTGTAGCTAGATGAGTTTTCAACTAATTTTTCTATGTTAGGAAGAGGATATGCATCTTTAGGGCAGGCCCTATTAAGAGCGGTATAGTCAACACACATACGCCATTTCCCATTAGATTTTTGACGAGTACAACATTGGAGAGCCAAGTTGTGTACTTGGCCTCAGAAATAAAATTTGCCTCTAGGAGGTCTTTCACAGCTTTTTCTGCAGCCTCTGATTTTTCAGGAGACTGCTTCCTACGTTGCTGAGCTACAACGCTAGCACTAGGACTAACAGTCAAATGATGACATGCAACGCTAGGGTCGATTCCAGACATGTCAGTAGCGCTCCAGGTGAACATATCAGCATTCTCTCTCAAACAAGAAATCACTTGGGATTGCAGAAAGTCTGGAAGATCCTTCCCAATCTTGAAGCTCCTTGACAGATCATCTCCGAAGGGGATCATCTCGAAATTGCCATCAGGGATGGGCCTCAGGATTTCGGAGCTGAGTGGGTCTTTTTTCTCCTTCTTCTGCTCGGAGAAATTTTCTCGTCATCCTTAGAGGATGGTTTCGACGAGGAAACCGAGCTCTGGTTCTTGTTCGCCTGTAGGAAACATCTTCTCGCAGCCTCGATGTGTCCGTGCAGAGTATCTTGATGGTCTTCTTGGCCTCCTCATTCCCGAATGTTACGGGCATCTCCACGTAACCCCAAGGCTTGGTTGATGATCCGTTGAATCCATATAGTTCAGATCCAACATAAGGGGAGAGGTTTTTCTATGTTAGCTAGAGAGTCTTGAACATCCCAGTGTACATGATGTCACACGAGGCCCCTGTGTCAATCAGGACTCGTCGAACATCAAAGTTAGTCATGTATGCCTGAACCAACAGGGGTATGGCTGAATTGGGAGCTCCTCCGGGTAGCTCGTGGTAATGGAACGACAATGGTGGTCGCCCCCCAGACGGGATGTTGGGGAGGACCAGCTGGTTGATGCTCATGAGTTCTTCAAATTTCCTCTTCATGCTTCCCATGGAGAGGTTAATTGCTCCGCTAGTAATCACGTTGATGGAAGGGAACTGTTCCTAGGTGCACGAGCAGGAAGTTATCTCCATGTGCTTCAGGAAGATGTCCAGCACTTCGACAGACATGACAATAACAATGTCTTGACTGTAGCCATCATCGATCTGGTCGACTTTCTTCCTTTCTGGAGAAGTAGTTTTGGTGAACTTTTTCAACCGACCTCGTTGTGTGAGGATTTCGATTGCATCCTTGAGGTGGATGCAATCGTCTATGAGGTGCCCGTGGTACTTATGGAACCGGCAGTACTTCGTCTTGTCGGCTCTTTCTTCTCTTGCGTTGGAGGCTTGGGGTATTTGATGCCTGCCTCCTTCAGATCGGTTGCTGCGATCTCCGTGAGAATTTTTTCCCTCGATGCAGCGAGGGGTGTATATTTGGTAAAGCGACCAATAGGCCCTTTGCTCTCTCGAGTAGGTTGTTTTCCCTCACGAGCAGCTTGCTTGCCTTCCCTCTTTTTCTCTTGGAAGGGCTTTTTGGAGGATTTAACAACAGGCTCCTCCTTCCTGGACTTATTCAGGTTGTCGGCGTACAATTCTTCTTCGTACCTGATGTAAGTGTTTGCGATCGCTAGGAATTCGTTTAGAGTCCTTGGGCGATCTAACTGCACGACCTTCTTCATATTAGTGTCGTGGCGGAGTCCCTTAGAGATAAGGTACTTCTTCATTGTGTCGTCTGCACCTTCGACCTGTACAGCTTCTTTGTTGAACCTCTCAATGTAGTCTCTGAGGGGCTCATTTTTTCCTTGCACAATGGCTTCAAGGGATGCCACAGTTTTTGGTTGGGTCCTTGAAGCGGTGAGGTGCGCGGTGAATTCGTGGCACAGATCGTTCAAGGAATCGATAGAGTTCCTGCGGAGACCCTTGTACCATGTCATCGCTCCTTGCCTTAGAGTGGTGACGAAGAGCTTGCATTTGACGGCACCCCGCACTTCTCTGTAGGTGAGGACGACCTCAATGTTCTCTATATGCTCGTCAGGGTCGATCGTCCCGTCATACGAGTCCATTTGCGGGGGCTTGTGCAACCGTGGTGGGATGCGAGCCTCGCGAATACTCCTTGTGAAAGGGTCGTATGCGGGGCGTTCGTTATCAGATGCGGAGGCAGATGTCGAGCGCCTTCATCGCCTGGGTGGAGTCCTTTCAGGTGATCGTCTGGAGGATCTCCCAGTAAGGGACCTTCGGCAAGGCAATCTCCTGGTTAGAGATCTCCCGCTGACTGAATGTCTGGGCGATCTTGAGCTGGAAGGACGCGGGCTCCCTCCCCTTCTTCTACGCGGTGAAGAAGGAGGCCTTCTGGGCGATGGATGTTGCCGTTGCAGACGCTCATTCTCTATCTCCACAAAACACCGATTCTGCTCCTCGATTATCAACGTTTGACGTTGCACCGTGCGGAGGATGTTGGTCAACATGGCGTCCGCGGGGGACGAGTTATTTGCTTCATCGCTAGGCCGCTGGGGACCGTAGGGAGGTTTCTCTTGCAATGGTATGACGACCTGAGGGATTCGGTGGTGTGGCTCTTCCCTAGGACTATCGGTAGGGGATGGAGTAGAAGTGTGCCCATCACGATGGACGCGTGGGACCTCACTCAGTAGCTGAGATGTAGCACTGTTGACAGCCATGGTTTATTTGAATGTATATATTTTTGGAAGCTTTGGTTTTTTGTTGGATAAAAAACGGGGAGAGCTAATTTCCCACAGACAGCGCCACTGGTCTTACCAGATCAGAAATGGGCGGTCACTGCAGTAGAAGAATTGTATTTGTGGATGCTCGCTGTAGTTGGAACGACAAGGGGGTGTGTACCTGCAGACATTGATGCTCAAGTCAGTATGAGTGTAGAAAGGTAGGTTAAGAGAGTAGGGAGAATCTAACCTTGGGGACTGCTCAGAGTCCCCGTTTTATAGAGGTGGATGGTGTAGGAGCCGTTGTGTGGCACACATGCGGCTCGTCGGTTATGAATTCGTATGAAGTGTAACCGCTGAGGAGAGATTCGCGGGAACGTGCGGGAGACGTTACAGAACGTTTGAATGAGTCTCTATTTGCTCCGAGCACCCCCCCTCGTGGAGAGGAGGTGTGTTGCGAGTAATTCTGTCAGATATTGGATCTGGGCTAGTTTGTATTGGGCCTAAGTAAATGGGCCTAATTGCTATTCGTTTACTCCAGAAAAATATTATAAATCACAATCGTTTAGACGGACACTCTGTGTCTGTTTGTCCTATCTTTTTACTATGCTAATACATATAAATTATGAACAATGATTTTTATGAAATTTGTTAGTCCTCCTAAAAAAAAGAAATTTTGATTTTTATTAAAATTATTTTGGTTTTGATTTTTTTTATTGGCATTTTGATTTTGATCAAAAGTATAGGTACACGTTTTGATTTGAACTTAAAATGGCACTATTGACATTTAAAATCACCGTTGATGGAATTGAATTTGTTCATTCATATTACAATGTTAATCTCTTACCGCTGATATGAATAAAATTGAAATGGAAAAATGTATTTTCGAATAATTACATATATAGCAGAATCATGTTATTAGGCAATCATAAAATTGAAATGGAAAAATGTATTTTCGAATAATTACATATAACCCTTTATTATTTTATCTGTTTTACATTGGAAATCATAAATTATTAGGCAATCAACTTCCAATATATGGTTGATATCATAAGCCTCCACCATGTGTAAGATGCTCAATAGCTATATATGCAACTTCACTAAGTACAGATATCTCATTGTTTAGAATTTTGATTGCAAGACTCTTTGCCTTTTCATCTTCAATAGCTTGCTCACAAGCTGCAGGTCCATCACCAGCAACTCTTGCAAAATTTAATGCACTATCAGGATCCTTATCCAGCTCACTCAATGCATTTATGAATGATCCAACAGTCTTGTCATATAAGTAAGTTGAACATTGTCTAATAGCTGGATCATTGGGATATTGTTTTGCCACTTTAAGAAGATAATTATGAACTGATGTTCCCCTTTTCAATCCCTTCTCCAAGATATACTTTGAAAGGTCATGATAATTTGTGGCTGAGGTGATTGTTGAGTTCACTCTCAAAGCATCCAAGCAATCATCAGTAACCAGTTTGGCCTCATTGCATACAATTTCATACAAACCAAGACATAATGCAGGAACAGCAGCATAAAATATGAGGCACAAACAAAGGGTGAACAGTGATGGTGATAGTGGGATGGATTTCATTTTTTTGTTGATATTGATGAATATGTAAGTCAAATGGATTTTCTATGCTAATGTACCAAACAGAAGTTAGATCAATATACCTCTCAAAATTAAACAATTAGAACTATATATAGCCAGTTGTCATACCCCAATTTTGCCCTAACCAGAACTTTATTTTCTTTCTTCTTATTTCCTAAAATTTTTTATTTTTTTACCAAAAAAAGGTCAATGTTGACCAAAGTTAACTGTTGGCCGAAGTCAACAGTTAACCGAAGTCAACAGTTGACTAAAAGTCAAATTTTTTTCCCAAAAATGTGTTTTCACACCAAACATTCCAATTTTATTTCCTTTTATTCCTATTACATTTCTAATCACAATTTCACACTATTTTTGTTTTATTATTTTCAAAATCATCAAGATTCAAAATAAAATAAAAACTAACTTTGACAAATTCACCCAAAATGCACATTTCACTCTGTCATACCCCATTTTTTGACTCATATTTTTCTTAATTCATTATCATATTATTATTTCTCATTCCTTTATTTTCAACTTTTCTCATTTATTTACCTTTTATTATTTTGTCTCTAGATTTTTATTTTTTATTATTAATATGTATCCCCATCATCATTCTCATTAATATTATCATTATCCTTATTAATATCATTTGCATTTGTTTTTCAATATTAATATTATCTTCTTTTTATTAATATTTCATTATTATTATTTATCATTTATCATTATTTTTAATTACTAATATCATTAACTTTTTCATCATTTTTATTATTTTTATCTTTATTACTATTACTATTTTTGTCTCCATTATCATTTTCATCATTACCATCTTTGTTATGTGCATCTTTTACTATTATCATTTTTTTTTATTTTTTATCTTTTATTTTATTTTTAAACAAAAAAATCAAAAAAAGGGGAGTTCGCACTGCGAAGTTGCCTTCGCACTGCGAACTCTGCGAATTTTTGCAGAATTTGTTTTCTTTGATTTTGTTTTCATTTATCTTTATTGTCATTGTCCTTTATTAGTATTATTATCATTGTTATTGCCAATTGTGGCTGAAATGATGCAGCAAAGCAAGATTTAATGTGTGACATTAAAGGTAAAGGTAAGAAGGATTTTCATCCAACCTAGCATGTGCTCAATCAAATTGGCTGCCCTTGGTCAGCTCTTGTCCCTCCCAATTGACCTATCATCCAACCTGAGCTTGCCAGCCAGCTGCTTGATCCCTTTCCTTCCTTATTTCTCCACCAAAACCAGTCAAACTTAGGTGGTTTTGCTTGCAAAAAAGCTGTTTGGTGTGCCCTGTTTTCAGCTGGATTTCTCCTCCCACACACCAGCCCACATGCTCTTTTTGCTTCCCCCAATCTCTCTGTACATGGCAATTCACGTTTTCATTGCTTGACCTTCCAAGATTGCAAGGATTGATCCCAAGAATCACCTAATTGCAAGCTGCCCTGTTTTTTCAGTTTTTTCTCATCATTGCATTCTAGGTTCAGTTGCATTTGTGGCTGAAATCAGTCAAGGTTGTAGTACCCTAATTTTGTCCTAAGCATTTTAAAACAAAAATAAAAAAAAAATCAAAGAGGGGGAAAAAAGTCAAAGTCAACAAAAGTCAACAGAAAAGTCAACATTTCAAAAATGCTGACTTCGCAGCTCACTTCGCACTGCGAAGTCTGCGATTTTTCTGCAGATTTTTGATGTTTTTGATTTAATTCCAGATTTTGTTGCATATCATTTCCATATTTATTTTAATCAGCATTCATGGCTATTTGGGCCAAGCAAAACCAGAAATGAGAGACTTGCCATTAATGCCAAGGTTGGAAGCTTTTTCTTCCAACCTAGCATGTGACAAGCAAGTGGGCTTGCCCTTGGGCAGCTCTTGTCCCTCCCAAGTGACCTGTTAACCACCACAAGGTTGCCAGCCACCTGCTTGATGACTTTCCTCCTGCTTGCTTCCCCCAAAACCAGTCAAACTAGCTAGATTTTCTCACTTGAAAAGCCATGAGTGCCTACCCTGTTTTTGCAGCAGCTTTTCACCCCTCACACCAGCCATAGGTAGCCTTTCTCATCCCTCAATCTCTGCACATCACAGTGCACGTTTTTATTGATCAACCATTGAGATTGCAAGGATTGATCCCCAAGCTTAGCCAATTGCAATTCAGCCCTATTTCATCATCATTACTATCCTAAAACCTTTGAATTTGTGGCTGAAATCAGGCTGAGTCTTGCCCCTTGGCACAAGGCAAGGTTGCCTCTATCCATTAGCATTTAATGCAAAGGGATTCAGCCTGATCCTAGCCACAAATCAGCTGGATTTTGGGATTTTCTAATGATGAAATAGATTTGGTTTTGCCCTATAAATAGAAGGCAATGCCCAAGGTTCTAAACACAACACATAACAACATTTCAAGAGCAGAAACACTACTCATTCCAGCTTACAAACACTCACAAACAACCAGAAAAAAACCAATCCAACACAAAGCATCACAAAGTTCAAAACCTTCACTAACATTCAAAACCTTGCAAGAACCTTCAACCAATTCAAATCCATTGCAGCTGGAGCTTTGCTAAGGAGTTCTGTAAGTATTCCAAGCTTTTATCTTGCATTTACAATTGTGTTTGCATAGCAATTTTGGTTCAAAACCATTTGGTTCTAAAAAACCCCTTTTGAATTTCAAAGAAATCCCAAGGTTTTCAAAACATCAAAACTGGTTTGTCCAGCCTTTTTCATCCCAAAAACTCAAAGCTTTTCACTCACCTAAAAGGTCCTGAGTGTGTTCAGAAGTTGTTTCTGAACAAAAGTTCAGAAACAGCTTCTGAACTCAAAAATTCGCATGCTTCGCAGTGCGAAGTCATGGTCGCAGTGCGACCATGACAGAACTCAGAATCTGAGTTTAGGTGTTAAAATGACCAATTTTTGAGGTTCTAGCCCAAGAGCTCAGAACCTAAGAGTTTTTAAACCCATGTTTTTCAAACCATAACAAGGATTTTGCACAATTTTGACAAATTCACAAGTTCGGGTGACCATTTGTGGATAACTTGCAAAACAAGTTATGTTCTCAAACTTTCAAAACAACATGAACAAATCAGCTATGTTCATCATTTCAATCAAAACTTGAACAATAAATATTGTTCATGATGTTCAAAACCCAAACATGAACATACGCCGAATAACGTTCGCATTTTCGCAAAATGAGCCGAACTTGGGCGTTTTCTAGCAAAATTGCTAAATCTTTCCAATTTGGGTTTTCAAACCGAATGTTTTGATATACCTTGGGATTTATAAAAGAATTCTACCCAAAAACTTGAATGAAAAAGGGATGGTGTGACGTATGTCTCTCCATTGCCCCGATTGTACGAATGCGTGACGTATGTCTCATCGTTCGGACAATCGTCATTCCCTTTTCAAACGTATCCAACCATAACCAAACCAAACTTTGGCCCCTTGTGGTCAATCCGAACCTTTTGGTCCCCCGTGGCCATTAGATTCGATCCCTCGACTCGTTTGAGTCACGCGGTCAATGTTCGACTCGTCCGAGTCCATTGTACCTGTTTTTGATCTCAGTGGATCAATCGAACAATCCCTCGACTCGTTTGAGTCACGCGGTCAATGTTCGACTCGTCCGAGTCCATTGTACTTGTTCTTGATCTCAGTGGATCAATCGAACAATCCCTCGACTCGTTGGAGTCCACTCGGTCAATGATTGACTTGTATGAGTCCATTGCACCTCTCTTGGTCCCATAGCGACCAATTCGAACCCTTTTACCCTAACGGACGTACCTTTTAACAATTCTAGTGCGATTCGTGAACAAACGCTTAATAAGTCTCCCAAGCGCGAGCATACAAGCTACGTTTTAATCGCAAGAATTCGGTTAAAACATCGTCCATTTAAAATTAACCAACATATGTACGTTTTTCTACCAAAGAACTACGTACGCTTTGAATTCTCCGACTACCGGGAGATACGTAGGAGCAAGATCGACATCTTGTCAAGCACAATAATAAAAACTTTTTTTTCTTTTCTTTCGTTTGTTTTTATCTCTTTTTTCCCCCCTTTATTATATTTTGACATAAATAAGCATGCACGCAAAACATTTAAAAACAATTTAAGCTTTAGCCAAATAGAAGGTTCCCGTTGAGTACAACGGACGTGAGGGGTGCTAATACCTTCCCCTTGCGTAATTGACTCCCGAACCCGACAATGGTTGCGATGACCATCCTTTCCTCATCGTCAAAGGGTTTTATTATCGTTTCCCTTTTAAAAAAAAAAAACTTAAGGGTTTATCAACGTTCCCTTTACACAAAAACTTTGGTGGCGGCTTCACAAAGGCCCTCCGAGCGTTTACGAACGACCTCGGAGGATTTGCGCGTCTTTTTCTCAGGAAAAAAACGAGGTGCGCACAGCTGGCGACTTCACTGGGGACCCTTTTCCCACTAGCGAGTCAAGCCTAACCTATTTGGCTTTTAAGCCAATTGTTTTATTTTCTTTGCGTGCCATGCTTATTATTTTATTCATACATGTCATATCTATGCTTTATGTTTATATTTGCTTTATTTTGCTTTATATTCATATCATATATATATCAAATGCGAGGGTTACTTGAGTGATGTTACTCCACATTGTTCGGGTTAATGCCGGACGTGTGAGGCTCTCTACCCGAGCTTGAGAAAAAAACTAAGTTAGAAGGAGGTTGTGTGCGGAAGCCCGCGTTGACGTATGTCCGTGAGGTAGGATGCCCAACCCCGCTTAGATGAGATTTTCACGTGGAATTAATTGAAGTCATGTCGACGTATGTCCATAGACAACCCTAATTCCATGTGAGGTCTATGACTCTAAGGACCTCTTCTTAGGAGATTTCACCTTTAGAGCCTACACGTGAGGATGGGGGGAAGTTCCGAACCTTCATATACCAAACCCTTGCATACCATGCATTTGCATTCATGAAAAAATTTTTCGCATAAACAAAATAAAGGGGCATATTTTGCATACTCATCGCATACATACATCCACATGCATCTTCATGCATTTTTTTCAAAAAAAAAACTCATTCATTTCCCTAAAAACAGTTCAAAGCAATCATAGCCCGAAAACCCCAAAAGCCCTCGGTCCAAGAACCAGATCTCCAACACTCGTACGGAACACGAGCTAACAAACAAAGGATCATGGACAATTTGGAACAAACTCAAGCGGCTTTGAGAGAAGAGGTTGATGGAATGAAGGGAAAGATGGATCAGATGCTAGAGTTAATGCAAGCTCTATCGGCACGAGAAAGTAACCCTCGCCCAACAACGGATGCATCCAATGTGCAATGGCCTCCTTATGGTTTACCTCTGAATTATACCCCACCATTCGAAAATAAGGGTCATGGACCACCCCTACCACCGCTCACAATCCCCGTAAGGAATGAAGAGCGTCGTCCTCAAGGAACTTCCACTACTCAGCATGAGGCGATTCCCCATGATGTGGAAAATATTCAGCCAAGGCAATCTGCTCCCGACACCACCCACCAAGACAATGATACTACCCAAATGTATCGAGTTTTGGAAGAAAGGTTGAAAGCTGTCGAAGGGTTCAGCTCATACGGTGCCCACAACGCCTTGGACATGTGCCTAGTGCCCGACGTGGTAATCCCTCCGAAGTTCAAAGCACCGGACTTCGAGAAATACAAAGGAATTCAATGCCCTCGGAACCATCTAAGGATGTTCTGTAGGAAGATGGCAGCTTACGCAATGAACGAGAAACTCATGGTGCATGTGTTTCAAGATAGTTTAAGCGGGGCGTCCTTGGATTGGTACATGCAGCTCGAGCGTACCCATGTCCAAACTTGGAAGGATCTAGCCGATGCCTTCCTAAAGCAATACAAATATAATTTGGACATGGCTCCAAATAGGATGCAACTACAAAACCTCCTACAAAGAAGCAATGAGTCCTTCAAGGAGTACGCTCAGCGGTGGAGAGAACTAGCTTCTCTTGTACAACCACCACTATTGGAAAGAGAGCTTGTCGACACCTTTATGGGCACACTTCAAGGCCCATATTACGACAAGATGATTGGAAGCACGTCTGCCGGTTTCTCCGATCTAGTCATGGTTGGTGAAAGAATAGAGGACGGAGTAAAGAGAGGAAAAATCCAAGGCTCTCTAGAAGCTCAAAGTGGAGCTAGAAAACCCCCCAGCAACTTTCACAAAAAGAAAGAGGGGGAGACAAATGCCGTTCTAGTGGGACCATCTTGCCCACCACCAAATCAAATGCCTCACTACCAATATCCTTATGTGGCAGCAGCAACGGCTCAAGGGCGTTACTCACCTCAAGTGATTCCCCCAACCCCACCTCGACAACCAGTAGTGTTGCCTCAGCAAAATCAACAGCAACAACAACAAGGCGGGTACCCATCAAGGAATCAAGCGGGCTCGAGGAACAGTTATTATAATAGGCAGTTTGATCCTGTACCTATGCCTTATGGTCAAATCTTGCCATACCTAATCCAAAAGGGTATGGTCGAACCAAGACTACTACCACCAATGTCGCCACCATACCCACATTGGTACGACGCGAATGCCAAATGTGACTACCACGCAGGAACCGTGGGGCACAATGTCGAAAACTGTAGAGTTTTCAAACACAAGGTACATGACCTTATTGACAAGAAGCTGTTGTCCTTCAAAGAGGAAAACCCCAATGTAAAGAATAACCCATTGCCGGGGCATGCGGGTCCCTCTGTAAATGCGGTGGAGGAACAAGAGGACTTTGGTCCAGTCAAAAGGGTAGCCAATGTTAAGACTCCCCTGTCAACCATAAGGGAGCGTTTAACCGGTTTTGGTTTGTTCGAGGAAATGCACGCCAACTGTGAAGCCTGCAAGGTCAACCCGGACAAGTGCGAAGAATTGAAGAGCTGTCTTCAAGAACTAATGGACCAAGGTTGGATCCAAATTGGCTACATAAAGGATGGCACGGACATTGCTACCTTAGAGTCTAACGACCCAAAACCTCTCGAAATCCCTTACCAAAGGAGAGAGGTACCAATGCCTATACAGCCCATAACATTCCACGTACCTGCACCCTTCTCTTTCGAAAGCACGAAGAGGGTACCATGGAATTACCAACCTATGGCCTATGTGGAAGGAAAACCACTAGCCGAAATTGAGCCCAGCATCACTAACATCACCGGTGTTGGAGGAATAACCAGAAGTGGTAGAGTCTTCGCTCCGAAAGAACTCGGGAAAACGCCAGCCGTACTACCAAGAGAACCGCTCAAAGAAAAGAGCGTGGAGGAAGAAGAGAACCAAGCGGGGCCTTCTCAAAAGACAATCCCACAAAAAGAGGCCGAAGAGTTCCTAAGGATAATCCAAAAGAGCGAGTATAAAATCATTGACCAGCTAGGTCAAACTCCCTCCAAGATCTCCATGCTATCCTTACTACTAAGCTCGGAAGCACACCGAGAAGCACTACTGCGGATCCTCAGTGAGGCACATGTCACCAAGGACATTCCTGTGGACCAATTCGACGGGATAGTTGGAAATATTACCTCAAGTAGGTACTTGGGTTTCAATGGCGATGAGCTACCCGACGAGGGGCACATTCATAACCGCGCCTTACATATCTCCGTGAAATGCATGGACCACATCCTCTCACGAGTGCTAGTGGACACGGGGTCGTCATTGAATGTCATGCCCAAGACTACCCTCCTCAAGCTATCATGTGAAGGGACAGTAATGAAGCCCAGCGCCTTGGTCGTAAAAGCTTTCGACGGGTCAAGAAGAGCCGTCATAGGGGAGATTGACTTACCAGTCCAAATCGGGCCTAAGGTTTTCACCATAACCTTCCAAGTCATGGATATTAATCCAACATACAGTTGTCTTCTCGGACGACCATGGATTCATGCGGCCGGAGCCATTACCTCTACTCTGCACCAGAAACTGAAGTTCATCATTGATAACCAAATGATTGTAGTTTCCGGGCAAGAGGACATGATGGTAAGCCATCTCTCATCTTTCCGTTATATAGAAACGGATGAAGAAGCTGTGGATGTCCCATTCCAATCTTTGGAAGTGGCGAATGTCGTGACTTTGAGCTCGAAGCCCAAAGAAGAGGCTAGGACAGCCATGTCATCATGGAGGGCGATAAGAGAGGCCCTAGAAGAAAGCCGACCCACCGGATGGGGCAAGTTAGTGGACATACCGGAGAAGAAGAATCGCTTTGGGTTGGGGTATCATCCATCAGCCGAAACTTTCTCAAAGCCTCCAAAGCAAGGGATCCTCCCCATTTCGGAAACATTCATCAGTGCGGGGTTTATCAATGAAGATCAAGTGGCTCTACTTGAAGACGTAGATGAAGATGTGCCTGATTTGGTGTACCGTTGCGCTTCGGATGAAGCTTTGAACAATTGGAGGGCTATCGCAATTCCCGAGATCGTTACCAAGATCAAGTAATAAACCATGTTTGTTTGTTTTACTTTTAAAAAAAATCATTTAGCTCTGCCCAAGGCAAATGATTAGTCGTGTGGGGCCCCCATGTTTTAAAAGTTATTTACAATCATGAATAAAAGCACTCTTTTATGTTCATTTGAGTCTTTTTCTTTTTTGCATTTGTTTTAAAAAAAAATTTTCTACAAAAAGCCTAAAAAAAATCATACTCATGCAGATCTACACATCCACCCTCCAAAAACAACACTGCCTTAAACCCTTATGACTTCGATTTCCCGATTAATCAAACGGAAGATGATGAAGAGGACGATTATGAACCGCCTGAAGAATTGTCCTAGACTTGCAAATCAAGGGGATAGGGTAATACAACCTCACCAAGAATCAGTTGAAAAGGTCAACTTGGGGACCGAAGAGGATAAGAAAGAGGTCAAGATAGGAGCCTCCCTGCACGAGGATGTGAAAGGAAAGTTGATTAAGCTTCTGCAAGAGTACGTGGACGTATTCGCTTGGTCGTACCAAGATATGCCGGGTTTAGACCCTAGCATCGTTGTACACAAGCTGCCACTCAAGCCGGAGTGCCCGCTAGTGAAGCAGAAATTGAGAAGAACTCGACCCGATATGGCTCTCAAGATCAGAGAAGAGGTCAAAAAGCAATTCGATGCCGGCTTCTTAGCCGTAACCAAGTATCCAACATGGGTTGCCAACATTGTGCCAGTCCCGAAGAAGGATGGCAAAGTTAGAATGTGTGTGGATTATCGGGACTTGAATAGAGCAAGCCCAAAGGATGATTTCCCGCTACCACACATCGACATATTGGTGGACAACACAGCCCAATTCTCAGTCTTTTCCTTTATGGATGGCTTCTCGGGATATAACCAAATCAAGATGGCTCCAGAGGACATGGAGAAAACTACATTCATCACTCCATGGGGGAACATTCTGCTATAAGGTAATGCCTTTCAGATTAACAAATGCCGGGGCAACATACCAAAGAGCAATGGTGACTCTTTTCCATGACATGATCCATAAGGAAATTGAGGTCTACGTCGACGACATGATCGCCAAATCCCAAACGGAGGAGGATCATCTAGTCCATCTACAAAAGCTTTTCGAACGTCTAAGAAAATTCAAGCTGCGCTTAAATCCTAACAAGTGCACATTTGGCGTTAGATCCGGGAAGTTATTGGGTTTCATCGTTAGCCAAAGAGGTATCGAAGTGGATCCCGATAAAGTAAAGGCCATCCAAGAAATGCCAGCGCCAAATACCGAGAAAGAAGTCCGGGGTTTCTTAGGAAGATTGAACTACATCGCTAGGTTCATTTCACACATGACAGCTACCTGCGAACCAATCTTCAAGCTGCTAAGGAAAAACCAAGCCGTTCATTGGAATGAGGATTGCCAAGAGGCGTTTGACAAGATCAAACAATACCTGCAAGAACCACCAATTTTAATACCTCCGGTTCCGGGTAAACCCCTCATCTTATACCTAACCGTACTTGAAGGATCAATGGGTTGTGTGTTAGGACAACAAGATGAAACTGGGAAGAAAAGAGCACGCAATCTACTACCTAAGCAAGAAGTTTACCGATTGTGAAACAAGGTATACTTCACTTGAAAAGACTTGCTGCGCTTTAGCATGGACTGCTCGACGCCTAAGGCAATACATGTTGACCTATACAACTTGGTTGATATCGAAGATGGATCCCATCAAGTACATCTTCGAAAAACCTGCCCTCACGGGGAAGATAGCCTGTTGGCAAATGCTGCTGTCTGAGTACGACATCCAATACGTTGCTCAAAAAGCCATCAAAGGGAGTGTTTTATCCGAGCACCTTGCTCACCAACCATTGGAGGATTATCAGCCCATACAATTCGACTTCCCAGACGAAGATGTCGTAGCTTTGAATGACGAAAAAGTCACAAGCGATGATGAAGGGCCAGAGCCGAAAGCTCAATGGAAGCTCGCTTTCGACGGCGCCTCAAATGCCATGGGGCACGGTATCGGAGCAGTTTTAATCTCCCCAAGAAATGGATACCAACCCTTCACAGCAAGATTATGCTTTGACTGCACCAATAACATGGCAGAATACGAAGCATGTATCCTAGGCCTCGAAGCAGCAATTGATCTAAGGATCAAAAACCTTGAAGTGTACGGTGACTCAGCCTTGGTCATCTATCAAGTCAAAGGAGAATGGGAGACAAAACATCCCAATTTAATTCCCTACCGAGCCCGGGTTGTAGAATTGATTGAGCATTTTGATGAAATCAACTTCCATCACATACCTCGAGAAGAAAATCAGGTGGCAGATGCTTTGGCTACGTTGTCATCAATGTACCAAGTAAATTCCTACAACGAGGCACCAATCATAAGGATGGATCGTAGAGACAAACCGGTTGTATGTGTGTAACATCCCGCCCAAGACTCGAATAATTATTAATATTGAGACGATGTATCAGAAATGTTGAGCAAAGGACAATTTGGTAAATTGTCAGTTAATGGGCCTATTTTTATGGTAAGCATGATATCCCGCTTTTAAGTATCGGTTATCAATGTGAGAAGCTTGAGAAGCAAGCAAGATAAGTGAGAGAATAAGGGGAATGGCAATTTTGAAATTAATGCTAAGAGGGAGATTATTTTGATATGAAACAAGATATTTATTTCTTGTTTTTCATTCTTTCCCCATTCTTTCCCAAAAATCAGATTTCTTTCCCCTTCTCCTCCAAGTCACACGCCCTTCCTCATCCACCATCCTTCATCCAAACTTCAACCTAAACTCTAGTGAGAAAACACTTGCAAGGAAGCTTGAGTAAGAAGCTAGAACAAGAGGAAGAAAAGAGGAACAAGGAAGAACAAGGGAAGGGTTAGAGTTGGAGACTTAGGGCTTTGGTAATCAAGCTTAACCAGCACCATTTGAGGACTAAGGTGAGCTCCATAGGGTTTTAGAACCCAATGAGTAAGTTTGAGAACAATTTACAGTTTTAAGCTAGTTTAGTAATTTTTACCCTAAATTCCTATGCTTGCCAATTTCTTGATTAAACATGTTTTAAACTGTTAATTTGTATTATAAATTCATCCCTTATATTGTTGGAATGCCTGGGTAACCTTAAATGTGTTAAAATGGTGGAAAATCACACTTTTAACATGTTTTTGAACTGATATTTTCGCCGGGCGAGCTCGGGGCGAACGTGCAGTTACTGTTTGGCAGGTCCTCACTGCCTATTTTCGCCTCCACCTCGCCTCCACATCGCCTAGCGATTTTGGACAGACAGCATTTGTCTGTTCTGCTTCGTTCTGGGTGTTGTGTACGTGTTCGGCGAGGCTTTTTAATAACTATTTTCAAGTAAACATTATTTTTCCAAGAGAAACACCATTCTTGACATATTCAATGGATTACCCAACATTTAAGGAATGAATGATTGGATAAGGAATTTGGTAAGGCATTAGGAATGCAGAGTAATAGTTATTTAAGCTAAGGAATATTCCCAATAACCAAGCAACGGCTTATGAGAACGATAAGCCTATGACATAATGACGAAGCTTAGAACCTTTATAGGTTAGGTATTAGAGATTTAATACTCTAAGTTTAGAACCTTTTTAGGTTAAGAGTTCAAGAATTAGGAAGATTAAGCCGTGGCCTTCGATGTTCACGCCAGTGGGACACGAGTGGTACACGTAGAGTAAAGACTAAGATATTTACCCTAAGTCGTGACTTTCATCGTTCACGCCAGTGGGACATGAAAAGTTCACGCATCAGTTTACAGATTAGTTTATTGCGTCTTCCGTCGTTCACGCCAGTGGGACACGGGAGGTATACGCATCAGTTAAGATTAATATTAAGCCATGACTTTCGTTGTTCACGCCAGTGGGACTCGAAAGGTTCATGTATAAGTTAAGACTAATAATGAAATATAATAATTCGCGTCTTCCGTCGTTCACGCCAGTGGGACACGGGGGGGTATACGCGTAAGTTAAGTCGTGTCTTCTGCTGTTCACGCCAGTGGGACACAGGAGGTTCACGCCAGTGGGACGTGTTATTCCGCAAGGATGACCGCACGACGACAAGAGGAGTCCGGTGTTAGCCTGATATGATAGGAATTTTCACCGGTTATCAGGGGAATGTGCTTCGGGGTTACTCCACCCGGGGGCATTCCGTAAAACGAACCCAGATAATAATGTTTGTTCAACGCTAACAGCTAACATAAAAACATTTATCAGTTAATTATATTATTATGTTATCAGGCAGAGAATAGTTATCAGATTCAGGTATCAGTTATCAGGCGGTGATCCTAGATTCCCCTCGATCACCCAGCTATCAGGATATAGTCTAGATCTCAGGACTATTCAGTATCAGACTCAGATAGTGATCCTAGGTTCCCCCTTGATCACTAGTTTAGCAGAATGTAGTTCAGTTTATGACTACACAGTTTAGCAGGATCAGTCAGATAGCCCATTATGGGTAAGGTTAAGACTTGGCGATCATAGGTATCCCCAAGATTGCCGAGGTAGGCACGGCGACCCTAGGTTCCCTGTGGTTGCCAACAGTAGGTAGGGTAGGAGCTCACTGAGACATTATGTCTCATCCCTATCCTTCTGGTGCAGGTTTTCAGGTAGCCAGGTGGTTTACAGATGAAGATCTTCAGGAAGACGCTGGAGGGAGTGCAGAAGCTCGTCAAGGACAAGCTCAGGAGGTTGGCAGATTATCTATGTATTTGAGGATAATTGTATATGATATTTGGATATTTGTATAAACGAGCTATTTGTACACATTCAGTAGTTTTATATTGTATTTATTATTGAAAATTTTAATGTACCCAGTATCAGATTAATACACATGCTAAATATTCTAGATAATTTAGTATGGGTGTTACAATTGGTATCAGAGCAGGTCGATTCAGACCGTGCCTTGGGTCATTAAAGTTTCAATAAAAGTAGTGGGACCATTGGGTTCCGGATGTTGTTCTAAATGTCACATCTAGTTGAGCCTGATCAACTCAATCTAGTATATGACAGTTAGGATAAATATCCGAGAGCTGAATGTGACCGAGGAGGAATGAAGAGTATGAAGGGTGAAGATTAAGGTGACAGAATTTTAAGACGGAATTGACAAAGAAGTATTCATGCCAAATGGTGGCCATCAAACTGTAAAGTAACGAAGCCTGTCAGTGGCAAAGTTTTGAAACATAAAAGATATTTAAGAATAAGATGAAGCACCTTAACCATTGTTGGACGCGTCGTAGGATGATACCTCGTCTGCGGAAGACTTACGGATTAAGAAGTTATGAAATACTCTAAGGAATGACATGGAATTTTAACGGGAACCGCAGTTCGAGAAGTTGAAGTGAAGTGTCAATTTTGAGTACAGAGTTAAGGAATTGTGGTACCAAACCTAGAGACTCATAATGAGGAATTATCGGTAAAGATAGAGTGCTGAGAATCAAACTCCAATCGAATGAGATTTTAATGTTCAGGCAGTTAAGGGAATAAATTGTGGATTAAGAGAATTATCTGGACAATGAAGCTAACCATTCAAGTGTGGTCTTTGAGCATGAAACGCAAGTAAGATTTACCCTGGCAGATCAGCCGCATTTCCCGAACCATAAATGCTAGATTTGAGAATTAAGAAAAGAAGTTGGTATGCAACCTAAGAACTAAGATGGACGAATGAAGTTGAATTTCCTTGATTGGATGAAGAAGGCAAGTTCAAGATGACACAAGATTATAGTAGACCAGTTTTGAAGGATAAACGGAAATTTTGGCCAAGAACTTATATTGAGACTGTATTATACGAAAGGTTAAGATTGTGGTTAATGCTAGTGAGTTTTAAGTTTTCAACTGATAAGTTTTCTTCCACAGTTATTCTAGAGGCTTAAAGAGGTCACCTCGTGTTGATAAGTTTCGAGGGCGGTAATAAGGTATAGATTTCAGATTGTTCAACTATATGCAGAATTACTCAGATGTTAAGATCAAGATCCGAAATGAGAATGCCGTAACGAGTCGTTGAATGAAACAAAAGGTAATGATGAGGTAATGGAGTTCAAGATCAATTAACCGGAGGGATTCGAAAGTAATTTAAGAGGTATGGTAAAACCATAGAGACCGTAATTGTTTCGGAAAGATTATGGGTATGAATTCTTATGGATAAAGATAGACCGATTAGTAATGGGACTCAAACCCTCAGTAGATTCAGTATATGTAAAAGATGTGAACCTCCAGAAACCATAAGTCGTTTTAGAAGTTGACACAAGTGTTTGTGTGTGTGAACTTAAGTTGTCTTAAGCAAGCTTTCAGTCGGTTTGCGCAATGTTTTAATGATTATACATAAATAGCTGGCCAAGAGATGGTTACGGACTTCAGGATATGGAAAGTAAAGTTAGAATCAGAGTATAAACTATTTGATAGGAACATTGTTGAGCTCTGGACAGTCGTTGGAAACCGTTTACAAGTCCTGACGTTTTATCGTGAAAGTAAGTGAATATATGGTTTAAGTCACAAGAGGATCAACGAACGTAAGACGAATCTGCTGTGATAGCTACAAGTCATTAAGGAACAAGTCAGCCAGAGAATTGGATAATGGTGTATTACTACTACTCCAAAGTGTTTTGTTAGATCAGAGTTGCGCAGCGGAAAAGTAATTCCAGAATGAGTCAACAAACAATTCTAAACTGAAGTTTAGAGAACAAGGATGTTTGTGTAGTCCGTGTTAGGTGGACCACCGAATATCAGTAAGCAACGACGACTCGAACTTGTTATAAGTACTAGCAGAAATTTTAAGAGTTAAGCCGAGGGATATTTCAAACCTCGAAATACAAGTGAAACGGAAATCGAAGCAGTCTAAGATTCTGCGATAAGAATGAGAAGAATATGTTTCTAGCATTATAAGACTAGAGCAAGGAAAGTCATCACTAATACGGTAAGTTTAATCAAAAGGGTAAGCATGAGGCAGCATCCGTAAAGATTGCACTTACAAGAAGATAAATATTTGAAAATAAAGCATTGGTCAGAAGTGACAAGGCAGTGACATATGAGTCTAATCCGTGTTGTATCCCGTTATGCTTACATGTCACATGTATCAGGTTATGTTAGTATATATATACTTAACAGGCAATACTCAAACTACTCAGATAGTAGTGTAACAGATTTTCAGTTATGTGACGTGTTTTGGTAATAGTGGTACGCAATCAGGAATGTTTAAATATGAAGGTTTTTACCAGAGCAGATTTGTTGATATCACCATAGCTTAGCAGAAAAGTTCGAAAATTATTGTACTTAATGTTCGTCAGTAAAAGAAGAAGAACTTTCATGCAGATTACAGGTCATTCGTAGTCTACAGTAAATAGCTACGTAAGTTCGGGTTTTGATTTAAGGATTTAAAGTGTGCTATTTTGGTAGCAATCTAGTAGAGCTTCTTTTGAAAACAAGGATCTTGGACTCGACGTTCAGGATGAGAAAATAAGTTTACGATGCTGAGAGAATGTAACCATAAACTATGTTATGGGTTGTTGTACACCTAAGAAATAAACACGAGTAACATTGGCGGGGCAAACCTGGCAAGCCAGTTGAAAGGCAAATCCCGGATGTTACAAGATAAGTTAAGAGTAAGAAAGATTCCCAATTGTTGTGATAATGTCTCCAATATGTTAGGATTAGGAATGATGTCCCTTCAGTCGGACAAGGATGAGATGATGTATTGTGTACCCATCAGTAGTGTACACGTGTTCGATTATGTATGTAAATTATATACTATGAAATCTACCAAGTGGTGTTATGTGAGATGATTACTACTCAACACTCGGACTAAACTTCTATGGGTTTGGATTTACCAATATAGAAAATATTTATGCTACGGCCAGAATTCGAGAATAGAAGTGGCAAGAAAGATAGGAGATTAGTAAACTCCAAGTAATGAGGAATGATTTCTAAGTTATTAAGGTAAGCGATGTCGTCGTAGGAGACGAAAGATAAAGATAATAATTCATGGGAAATAAATGCAGTGCAAGAAATCCACTGAAGAGTGAGAATATTTGAGGAGGATAAGATTATCCGGTAAAGTATTTGAGATTTAGAGACCTTAAGTTGGTTTGCAAGGAGTATTTGCACCAGGATTAAAGTCAAGCGAAATAGATATAAGGATTCAGATAACTTTACACCCTACTACATAAGAATTATGCAAAATCGCCATGAGCATTTTAGTTAAAGGAAAAGTTGTCGAGTATATTGGACGTATAGAATGGGAAATCCAAGGGATTCCGATAAGCAAGACAAACTAGAGTTTCGGGCAATTAGAGGAAGTAGTGTGAGAGATTCTTTCATGTATGATAATGGATTCTAAATTTCGAGGACGAAATTTCTTTAAGGGGGGTAGATTGTAACATCCCGCCCAAGACTCGAATAATTATTAATATTGAGACGATGTATCAGAAATGTTGAGCAAAGGACAATTTGGTAAATTGTCAGTTAATGGGCCTATTTTTATGGTAAGCATGATATCCCGCTTTTAAGTATCGGTTATCAATGTGAGAAGCTTGAGAAGCAAGCAAGATAAGTGAGAGAATAAGGGGAATGGCAATTTTGAAATTAATGCTAAGAGGGAGATTATTTTGATATGAAACAAGATATTTATTTCTTGTTTTTCATTCTTTCCCCATTCTTTCCCAAAAATCAGATTTCTTTCCCCTTCTCCTCCAAGTCACACGCCCTTCCTCATCCACCATCCTTCATCCAAACTTCAACCTAAACTCTAGTGAGAAAACACTTGCAAGGAAGCTTGAGTAAGAAGCTAGAACAAGAGGAAGAAAAGAGGAACAAGGAAGAACAAGGGAAGGGTTAGAGTTGGAGACTTAGGGCTTTGGTAATCAAGCTTAACCAGCACCATTTGAGGACTAAGGTGAGCTCCATAGGGTTTTAGAACCCAATGAGTAAGTTTGAGAACAATTTACAGTTTTAAGCTAGTTTAGTAATTTTTACCCTAAATTCCTATGCTTGCCAATTTCTTGATTAAACATGTTTTAAACTGTTAATTTGTATTATAAATTCATCCCTTATATTGTTGGAATGCCTGGGTAACCTTAAATGTGTTAAAATGGTGGAAAATCACACTTTTAACATGTTTTTGAACTGATATTTTCGCCGGGCGAGCTCGGGGCGAACGTGCAGTTACTGTTTGGCAGGTCCTCACTGCCTATTTTCGCCTCCACCTCGCCTCCACATCGCCTAGCGATTTTGGACAGACAGCATTTGTCTGTTCTGCTTCGTTCTGGGTGTTGTGTACGTGTTCGGCGAGGCTTTTTAATAACTATTTTCAAGTAAACATTATTTTTCCAAGAGAAACACCATTCTTGACATATTCAATGGATTACCCAACATTTAAGGAATGAATGATTGGATAAGGAATTTGGTAAGGCATTAGGAATGCAGAGTAATAGTTATTTAAGCTAAGGAATATTCCCAATAACCAAGCAACGGCTTATGAGAACGATAAGCCTATGACATAATGACGAAGCTTAGAACCTTTATAGGTTAGGTATTAGAGATTTAATACTCTAAGTTTAGAACCTTTTTAGGTTAAGAGTTCAAGAATTAGGAAGATTAAGCCGTGGCCTTCGATGTTCACGCCAGTGGGACACGAGTGGTACACGTAGAGTAAAGACTAAGATATTTACCCTAAGTCGTGACTTTCATCGTTCACGCCAGTGGGACATGAAAAGTTCACGCATCAGTTTACAGATTAGTTTATTGCGTCTTCCGTCGTTCACGCCAGTGGGACACGGGAGGTATACGCATCAGTTAAGATTAATATTAAGCCATGACTTTCGTTGTTCACGCCAGTGGGACTCGAAAGGTTCATGTATAAGTTAAGACTAATAATGAAATATAATAATTCGCGTCTTCCGTCGTTCACGCCAGTGGGACACGGGGGGGTATACGCGTAAGTTAAGTCGTGTCTTCTGCTGTTCACGCCAGTGGGACACAGGAGGTTCACGCCAGTGGGACGTGTTATTCCGCAAGGATGACCGCACGACGACAAGAGGAGTCCGGTGTTAGCCTGATATGATAGGAATTTTCACCGGTTATCAGGGGAATGTGCTTCGGGGTTACTCCACCCGGGGGCATTCCGTAAAACGAACCCAGATAATAATGTTTGTTCAACGCTAACAGCTAACATAAAAACATTTATCAGTTAATTATATTATTATGTTATCAGGCAGAGAATAGTTATCAGATTCAGGTATCAGTTATCAGGCGGTGATCCTAGATTCCCCTCGATCACCCAGCTATCAGGATATAGTCTAGATCTCAGGACTATTCAGTATCAGACTCAGATAGTGATCCTAGGTTCCCCCTTGATCACTAGTTTAGCAGAATGTAGTTCAGTTTATGACTACACAGTTTAGCAGGATCAGTCAGATAGCCCATTATGGGTAAGGTTAAGACTTGGCGATCATAGGTATCCCCAAGATTGCCGAGGTAGGCACGGCGACCCTAGGTTCCCTGTGGTTGCCAACAGTAGGTAGGGTAGGAGCTCACTGAGACATTATGTCTCATCCCTATCCTTCTGGTGCAGGTTTTCAGGTAGCCAGGTGGTTTACAGATGAAGATCTTCAGGAAGACGCTGGAGGGAGTGCAGAAGCTCGTCAAGGACAAGCTCAGGAGGTTGGCAGATTATCTATGTATTTGAGGATAATTGTATATGATATTTGGATATTTGTATAAACGAGCTATTTGTACACATTCAGTAGTTTTATATTGTATTTATTATTGAAAATTTTAATGTACCCAGTATCAGATTAATACACATGCTAAATATTCTAGATAATTTAGTATGGGTGTTACAATTGGTATCAGAGCAGGTCGATTCAGACCGTGCCTTGGGTCATTAAAGTTTCAATAAAAGTAGTGGGACCATTGGGTTCCGGATGTTGTTCTAAATGTCACATCTAGTTGAGCCTGATCAACTCAATCTAGTATATGACAGTTAGGATAAATATCCGAGAGCTGAATGTGACCGAGGAGGAATGAAGAGTATGAAGGGTGAAGATTAAGGTGACAGAATTTTAAGACGGAATTGACAAAGAAGTATTCATGCCAAATGGTGGCCATCAAACTGTAAAGTAACGAAGCCTGTCAGTGGCAAAGTTTTGAAACATAAAAGATATTTAAGAATAAGATGAAGCACCTTAACCATTGTTGGACGCGTCGTAGGATGATACCTCGTCTGCGGAAGACTTACGGATTAAGAAGTTATGAAATACTCTAAGGAATGACATGGAATTTTAACGGGAACCGCAGTTCGAGAAGTTGAAGTGAAGTGTCAATTTTGAGTACAGAGTTAAGGAATTGTGGTACCAAACCTAGAGACTCATAATGAGGAATTATCGGTAAAGATAGAGTGCTGAGAATCAAACTCCAATCGAATGAGATTTTAATGTTCAGGCAGTTAAGGGAATAAATTGTGGATTAAGAGAATTATCTGGACAATGAAGCTAACCACTCAAGTGTGGTCTTTGAGCATGAAACGCAAGTAAGATTTACCCTGGCAGATCAGCCGCATTTCCCGAACCATAAATGCTAGATTTGAGAATTAAGAAAAGAAGTTGGTATGCAACCTAAGAACTAAGATGGACGAATGAAGTTGAATTTCCTTGATTGGATGAAGAAGGCAAGTTCAAGATGACACAAGATTATAGTAGACCAGTTTTGAAGGATAAACGGAAATTTTGGCCAAGAACTTATATTGAGACTGTATTATACGAAAGGTTAAGATTGTGGTTAATGCTAGTGAGTTTTAAGTTTTCAACTGATAAGTTTTCTTCCACAGTTATTCTAGAGGCTTAAAGAGGTCACCTCGTGTTGATAAGTTTCGAGGGCGGTAATAAGGTATAGATTTCAGATTGTTCAACTATATGCAGAATTACTCAGATGTTAAGATCAAGATCCGAAATGAGAATGCCGTAACGAGTCGTTGAATGAAACAAAAGGTAATGATGAGGTAATGGAGTTCAAGATCAATTAACCGGAGGGATTCGAAAGTAATTTAAGAGGTATGGTAAAACCATAGAGACCGTAATTGTTTCGGAAAGATTATGGGTATGAATTCTTATGGATAAAGATAGACCGATTAGTAATGGGACTCAAACCCTCAGTAGATTCAGTATATGTATGAGCAATTTGAGCAATCTCATCAGCTTCTGGTTCTATTTTTCTAGGATCCACAGTGTTGCTTGTGAAATTATCATATTTTTGCTTCCACTGCTTCTTGGTGATCTTTACTGTGGGATCAGGTCTTGGTGAATAGGTCCTGTGTGGGTAACCATATAATTTGAAACAGAAAGGTCTGATATGTCCTTTTCTTCCTTAGTAGTGACATACCCAACCATAATACCTTCCTTTTGATCTGGGCCTATATCCAGATGCCTGTTTTCTCACCTGATGCTGGGGCATCTGTCTTGACATGGTATGATCATAAGTACTAACAGATGGCACAAACTGTCTCACTGGTAGTTGTCTCTGCTGAGGCAAGGATCTGTAGTCAAACCCAATACCTTTAGAATCTCCAGGTTTCTGTCCTATTTCAAGAATTTCGTCTAAAGCATCAGTACCTTTGTTCATCATCCGCAGTTGCTTGTTCATATTGTCAATCTTGGAAGTAAGTAAGATAACCTCATCATTGAGATCTGAGTTTATTTTCAGAAGTTTGTCTTTCTCAGCTTGCAAGAGAGCAATGGTCCTTTTTTGTTTTTCTAAAGTTCTACAAACTTCCTCACTTTTGAGACATAGCTCCTTGTAAGAATCAACCAATTCATCATATGTTACCTCTTCATCACTAGATTCATTGTCAGATGTGCACACTCCAGTCAAGGCATTCACATGTTTTGCAGTTTTAGGTTCTTCTTCTGATTCATCCTCATCAGACCAAGACACAGTCAACACCTTCTTTTGTTTCTTCAGATAAGTTGCACACTCAGTTCTGATGTGACCAAATCCTTCGCATTCATGGCATTGCACCCCTTTGCTTTGATTGCTTTTGTCATCAGTTCTAGGTTTCCTCTGATTGTTGACATTTTTATAGATGCTGCGACTGTTGTCCGGAGCATTTGTCCTAGGGCGTCTGTCCATCCTCTTCACAACTTTATTAAATTGTTTGCCCAACAACACAATAGCTTCAGAGATACTCTCATCAGTATCTAAATTACTCTCCACATCATCTTCATCAGTGTTGGAGATGAAAGCAATGTTCTTGTCTTTCTTTTCAGATCTTTCATTAGCCTTCAATTCAAAAGTTTGAAGAGATCCAATCAACTCATCAACTTTCATATTTCCAATATCTTGGGCCTCCTCAATAGCACATACTTTCATATCAAATTTCTTAGGCAGGGACCTGAGGATTTTGCTTACCAGTTTTTCATCAGACATCTTTTCCCCAAGGATTCAAATGTGTTAGCATATTCTAGCACATTCATGTGAAAATCATGAACACTCTCTCCTTCCTTCATTCTCAAATTCTCAAACTGTGTTGTTAGCAGTTGTAGCCTTGACTTCTTGACCTTTTGAGTACCTTCATGAGCTGTTCTTAGGATATCCCAAGCTTCCTTAGCAATAGTACATTGTTTAATCAACCTGAACATGTTCTTGTCTACACCATTAAACAAAGCATTCAGGGCTTTAGAGTTTCCAATAGCTGCAGTGTCTTCTGTTGTAGACCACTCCTCTTCTGGTTTTAACTCATCAGTATCAACATTATTCGCATCTTTTATTTTAGGAGGGACCCATGCCTTGATCACAGCCTTCCAAGCTCTGCTGTCTAGAGATTTCAAGAATGTTGTCATGCGTGATTTCCAAATGTCATAGTTCGACCCATCCAACAGGGGTGGTCTGTTCACCAGTCCTCCTTCTTTATCCATTAAGCCAGAAAATTCTTTCCCTGGAGCTCACCCACACAGAACAGGGTGCCTGCTCTGATGCCAATTGAAATTCCTGGCAACCTGACTGACAGACGCTGTGCACAATGTTGACACAACTGTCCGAGCACTTGTCTACTCAGAACTACAATTAAAAATAACGCAGCGTAACAAGGCACAAATAAAAGGAACACAACAGAAAGATAAAGTACACAGTGAGTTTGTTAACCTAGTTCGGAGCAACTCTCCTACTCTGGGGGATACCAATCCAGGAATGAATCCACTATTATAGTTCTAGTGAAAAGACCAACGCAGACACACTACTTGACTTTGCACCAAGACCCTACCAGTGTCAACTCTATCTAGGAACTCCTAGATATGAGACCCCGTCTCAATTCCTACCAACAGCACAAACAGTATTGTTATCAATTACGCAAAACACAACCAAGAGAAACACACTCTAATAACACATACTCACTCCGTACTTAAAAGCTTAGGAGCAGCTTACAATTACAACTCAAACAAGCTCAGTCCTTATCTTGAATCAGGGAGATACAAGCAAGGCTCACAATTAACAAAAGAAACCCTAAAAACCTTAAACACACGGTTTGCTAACACACACGGTTTTTAGTTACCCAACTAGGGTTTGTCTTCACAAATATATAACACTGAGATAGCACGGGTTTGGGCTTTCAAAATAGAACGTGGACATTGTCCGGTCCAGCTGAAAAAACTTCTAGAGACAATAAAAAAACTTCCAAATATAGAATGATATCTTGTGGAAAAAATAGCAAGGCAAATAAAACTTCAAGCAAATCTTCAATCAGATACACGCGCCTTGATCAGCAAGATAGAGGAAAATAAATCTTCAAGCAAATCTTTGGAAGATTGCGTACAAAAAATAAACGCTAGCTGGCGCGAAAAACAGAAGTCACATAATGCTGTTCCATATGCTACAGCATCTGTCCCAGCATCTGGCTAGTAGATGTTTTTGCAAAATGTAGCCAATCTACAAAAACCCAACACCTTATTCTAATTTCTAATACCTACCATCCGGTTTGGAAGTGATGGCAGGAAGTCATATAGAGTTTTTAGTGCAATTTCAGAGTTAAAGTAAGTGGTTTGAGTGTATTTTATTCTAGTTTTGTATGTGATTCGTTCAAAAGTTAAGAGAGGACAAAAGCAGAAAATATAACCTTGAAACCATGGAAATCCACCTAAACCAGACAACTTTGTGACTGTGTTATGCTTTTTACAAGTTTATCCTAAGTGATTCTTGGTGTATAGTTGTTACAAACGTTTTGGTGAAAAGGAATGGAGCAAGGAGTGAAGAAGATAGTTGGAGTCAGCCATTTCCCCTAGAAATAAAATCAAGGAGGAATGCCTAATCCTGACATTTTTTAGAAGATGAAAGGCCAACTTTGTAGAAATTCTATCTCAGTTCATAAAGACTTCACAAGGAAATACTGAGGCCTTGGCCAAAATTTAAGAAGAGGCCAACAAAAATCAAGAACCCTCAATTAGGAACTTGGAGATCCTAATTGGCAAACTCTTAACAATTTTGACTAGTAAGGCTAGCAGTGGAGTTAATGGTAATGAATTTGATAACCCCAACAATGTAACTAGAATGGTGATCGAGTTAAGGAGTAAGTTGTTGGAACAAGAAGAGTCTTGTACAATTCCTCTAGGGTTTTGATGATAACAAAGTATTGAAGAACAATTTGATATACTAATATTTGTTCAAGTGTGCAGGATCATAAAATATATCCGTCAAGTATAGAACATGTATTAAAGCCTCAGAAGCACAAGAGAAGCTCAAAAGACTATGGTATAAGATCTGAAGAAGGTCAACCAGAAGTCAACACATTGGATTAGAAGAAAAGGACGCCTCTCAGAACCTCAAGAAATCATTAGACTTTGTGGAGATCATCAGACTCAGAAGACCTAGCCCAACACAGAAGACCCCTTCAGACTTAGAAGACCTTCTGAAATTCTGGCAGATCCTGGTTCTGAACCGTAAAGCAGAGTATGAAAATAGCAGTTCAAAAGCAGAAAGAAACAGGACAGAAAGTAAATAACACAGATGATTTGTTAACCCAGTTCGGTGCAAACTTCACCTACATCTGGAGGCTACCAAGCCAGGAAGGAAATCCACTAAGTAGTATCAATTCAAACACTCAAGACACAACCCCTGTTCCCAGCCTTATCACTTAATCACTACCCGTATAGACTTCTACCTAGGAACTCCTAGATATAAGATCCCACTTACTTCCTAATCAAGTAATCACAGCCCAGTGATTATCAGACTCTCAAACAAATCAAATACGAAGACACTCTTCAAAACAGAAAGACAGTCACTCTTGCTTAAAAGCTTTGAGTGATTACAACTCAATAACAAACAACCAACTCTAACACATGAGTGGTGCACAGAAAAACAGAGCAACAGCTCACAGACTCAAAACATTAACGCTCTTTTTTAATTCTTGAGATCCACTTCTTCAATAGCAACGTCTTCTATTTATAATCTTCAGCAGCACATAATTCTTGAACCAAATATTCAAGGATATAATCCCAGAATTCTTTAGAAGCAAATAGAAGCTCTTATTTATTTATAAATATATTTTCCAAAGATTTCTTTGAAAATATATTCACGAATAACTGAAACAAATCTTAAGAACAAATCTTGTGTGAAAACAAACTTCTGAACAAATCTTGCGCAATAGTCTTCTAGAACTAAAGCTTGAATAAATCTTCAACAAATCAAATCCAAGGCGCAAAGATTAAATGCAGAAAACAAGCTTCTGAAATGCAGCTTCTGAAGGTCAACGAAAGTCAGTGTCTGAACAGTGCGTCTGAAGGTCAACGAAAGTCAGCGTCTGAACAGTGCGTCTGAAGACCAGTTCAGCTTCTGATGAACAGTACCAGCTTCTGAAGTTCTGCTTCCAGCTTCTGAAGACACATTTTAGCTTCTGAAGACATACTCCTTGAGATTTCAGCTTCTGAAGCACAAATTGCTTGTCTATTTGATTTTAGCAAACATGAAGCCAACAACCAAATATCCAACAATCTCCCCCTTTGGCAAATTTTTGGCTAAAATCAATTTGAGCATAGCAATAAGCAAATTCTTCACACAACAAAGAACGCAACCATGAAGTACATAACACAAATGTAGCAACAGAGTCAGCAGCGGATAAAATGCTATGTTATCACATATACTCCCCCTAAACTACCTCTGGACAGATACTCAGGAACTCCCCCTGAAACAGATCAATATCAGAAACTTCAATTCCCCCTGAACTGGTGAACAGCTTCTGAAACAGACATACATATTTCTCCCCCTTTTTAGCCAAACAATGTTCACAAAACAACCAGCAATGACTAGGAGCAGAGAAACACAAGTAACAGAGCATAAGCACATCACAGAAAACTATTCAGAGTTTATAACTAGCACAACTCAGAATAGCACACAAAGAACCACATCAGACTCAGCATCAAAACCATCACACCACAACACCAACATCAGGATCAGAACCACATAGTATCAACACACAGAAGAACAAAACAAAATTGCAGAGTGAATCACACTTGCAGACCAGAAACACAAAATGAAATCCACGACATAACTTGACAGTCTTCAGACTCTGTGTGCGCACTCGTTAAAAACGCGCAATCTTCCGAGACGTGTACGAACGCTCGGAAGGCTGTTGTGAAGTCGCCACCAAAGTTTTTGTTTAAAGGGAACATTGATAAACCCTTAAGTTTTTTATTTTAAAGGGAAACGATAATAAAACCCTTGACGATGAGGAAAGGATTGGTCATCGCAACCATTATCGGGTTCGGGAGTCGATTACGCAAGGGGAAGGTATTAGCACCCCTTACGTCTGTTGTACTCAACGGGAACCTCTTATTTAGCTAAAGCTTAAAATTTTTTTATGTTTTGCGTGCATGCTTGTCTATGTAAAAGGGAAAAAGAAAATATGATGAAAAGGGAAAAAGTTTGTTTTTTATTATTGTGCTTGACAAGACGACGATCTTGCTCCTACGTATCTCCCGGTAGACGAAGAATTCAAAGCGTACGTAGTTCTTTGGTAGAAAAACGTATATGTTGGTTATTTTTAATGAACGATGTTTTGATCGAATTCTTACGATTAAACGTAGCTTGTATGCTCGCGCATGGGAGGCTTAAGCGTTTGTTTGAAATCGCGCTTAGAATAGATAAAACATGTCCGTTGGGGAAAAAGGTTCGATTGATCCGACGAGATCAAGAAAGGGTACAATGGACTCGAACGAGTCGATCATTGACCAAAGTGACTCAACCGAGTCGAGAAGGGTTCGATTGATCCAACGGGATCAAGAAAAGGTACAATGGACTCGAACGAGTCGAACATTGACCAAGGTGACTCAAACGTGTCGAGGAATTGAATCAAATGGCCACGGGGGACCAAATGGTTCAAATTCACCACAAAGGGCCAAGAATTGGTTTGGTGTGGTCGGATGCGTTGAAAATGGAATGACGATTGTCCGAACGACGAACATACGTCACGCATTCGTTCAATCGGGGCAATGGAGAGAGATACGTCAAACCATCCCTTTTTCATTCAAGTTTTGTGGTTGAATTTTAAGAAATCCCAAAGTTTATCAAAACACTTGGTTTGGAACCCAAAATGAAAAGGTTTTAACAAATTGTGAAAAAACGCACAAGTTCGGCTCAAGTTTAAAAGTTTTGAAAAGTGAACAAGTTCGGCTTAAGTTCTTGTTTGATTTGAAAATCATGAACAAGGTTCTTGTTCAAGTTTGGTTTTGAAAATGATGAACTTAGCTTATTGCTCAAGTTTGTTTTGAAAGTTTGTGAACGTAACTTGTTTTGCAAGTTATCCAAAAAGTGTTGCTCGAACTTATGAATCCTTCAATATTATGCAAGATCCATGTTATGGTTTGGATAAAATGAATTTCAATCCTCTTAGGTTCTGAGTTCTTGGGCTAGAACCTCAAAAATTGGCTGTTTGGGAGCCTAAACTCAGATTCTGAGTTCTGTTATGGTCGCACTGCGACCAGAGCTTCGCACTGCGAACAATGCGAAATTTTGAGTTGAGAAGCTGCTTCTGAACTGCTATTCAGAAGCAACTTCTGAACAATCTCAAAACCATTAGGGGAATGAAAAGCTTTGAGATTTAGCAATAAAAAGAGCTGGACAAACCAGTTTGAATGTTTTGCAAACCTTGGGATTTCTTTTGAAATTCAAAAGGGGTTTTTTAGAGCAAAATGGATTTGAACAAAATTAAAGATGCAAGTACAACTCTAAATGAAAGATAAGGATTCCAGAACACTTAAAGAACTCCTAGCAAAGCTTTTGCTGCAAGGAAGTGAAAGGAACCTTGAATGGTTGAAGTTTCTTGCAAGGTTTGAATGTTGTTGAAAAAGAGCAATGAACTTGTGTAAAGATTTGTGATTGAACTGGTTTTTGCTATGTGTTTAGTGTTGTTTCTAGTGTTCAAATGCTGGTTTTTTCTAGTGTTTTCTCAGTGCTTGTAAGTCTAAGTAAGTGTGTAAGTGTGTGAAATGGTTATGCATTGCTTCCTATTTATAGGCCAAAACCAAATCAATTGTCATCATGAGAAATCCCCAAAATCCAGCTGATTTGTGGGCTAGGATCAGGCTAAATTACTTTGCATTTAATGCAAAAGTGAAGGTGACCCTGCCTTGCTGCAATGGTCAAGGCTTAGCCAAATCCAGCCATTAATTCAATGGAATTTGGATAGAAATGATGATGAAAACAGGGCTGGTTTGCAATTGGCTGTCCCTTGGGATTGGTCCTTGCAATCTTGAGGGTTAAGCAATAAAAACGTGCACTGTGATGTGCAGAGGTTGGGGGAAACAAAAGGCAACATGTGGGCTGGTGTGAGGAGGAAGAAAAGCTGCTGAAAACAGGGTAGCACTCATGGCTTTTGGGCAAGCAAAACCAGCTGGGTTTGACTGGTTTTGGGAGAGAAAGCAGGAAGAAAATCAACAAGCTGGTGGCTGGCAACCTTAGGGTCAGTAGCAGGTCCACTGGGAGGGACAAGAGATGCCCAAGGGCAAGCCAACTTGATTGGCACATGCTAGGTTGGAAGAAAAAGCTTCTTTCCTTGGCTTTAATGGCAAATGCTCCAATTCTTGCTTTGTTGAGCTTAAATAGCCATGAATGATGATAAAAACAATAATAAAAATGATATGTAATAATAATAATTAAAAAAATAAAATAAATCAAAGAGATTAAAAAAATCTACAAAAAATTCGCAGACTTTGCAGAGCGAAGGGGACTTTGCTCTGCGAAGTCCTCATTTCAGAAATGTTGACTTTTTTGTTGACTTTTTGTTGACTTTGACTTTTTTTTTTTTGTTTTTTTTTTTTAAAATGTTTTTTTGAAAAATGGCTTGGGACAAAATTAGGGTACAACAGCTGCCCCTACTTAATTGTGTCTTTGCATAGAGAATGCGAGTGCCAATTAAGTAAAAGAAGGACCCGAATTTTGTCCTTCGCGGTACGAAAAGATTGTAGTAAAATATGGAAAGAAGTAAATGCAGGGTCACCTGGTTGGGCTAGTGATGCATAAACTAAGGTAAAAGATCGTCACCTAATCAGGTGATTGGATCTGACATGATCAAAGATCGTCACCTAATCAGGTGATTTGATCTGAAAGGTAAAATGATTGCCACCTAATTAGGTGATCTGATCTGGAAGGTAAAAAGATCGTCACCTAAATAGGTGATTGGATCTGACATGATCGCCACCTAATTAGGTGATCTGATCTGGAAGGTAAAAAGATCGTCACCTAAATAGGTGATTGGATCTGACATGATCGCCACCTAATTAGGTGATCTGATCTGGAAGGTAAAAAGATCGTCACCTAAATAGGTGATTTCAATCTGACATGATCGCCACCTAATTAGGTGATCTGATCTGGAAGGTAAAATGATCGCCACCTAATCAGGTGATCTGATTTGGAAGGTAAAAAGATTGTCACCTGATCAGGCGATTTCAATCTGACATGATCGCCACCTAATTAGGTGATCTGATCTGGAAGGTAAAAAGATCGCCACCTAATCAGGTGATCTGATCGGACAAGATCGTCACCTGATCAAATGATTGGATCTGGCAAGGTAAAATGATCGCCACCTAATCAGGTGATCTGATCGGACATGATCGTCACCTAATCAGGTGATTGGATCTAAAAGGGTAAAATGATCGCCACCTAATCAGGTGATCTGATCGGACATGATCGTCACCTAATTAGGTGATTGGATCTGAAAGGGTAAAATGATCGCCACCTAATCAGGTGATCTGATCGGACAGGGTAAAATGATCGCCACCTAATTAGGTGATCTGATCGGACATGATCGTCACCTAATCAGGTGATTGGATCTGGCAAAGTCGTCGCCTTAGGGTCAGTAGCAGGTCCACTGGGAGGGACAAGAGCTGCCCAAGGGCAAGCCAACTTGGTTGGATTTGACAAGTCGTCGCCTGAATAGGTGCTTAGACTTCTCTGGGGAAATAGAACATACCGCTGTGGGGATAAAGTAATCGTCTCTAGGCGGGGCTAGTACTTAGATTGTTGAAAAGGAAAACATGATTGTATAATACATGATATGCTTCATGTTGTTTTATGCAATATGTTATGCAATATGGTATGATATGAGGTAGACTCAATCTGAATTTTTGTTTGGGAAAACTCAGCTGGGGCATCTTAATGGCCGTGAGCAGGTCACTTGGGGATGTGATAAATTGGGAAGAAAACCACTGGGGTTATTCTAGGAGAATTTACTGGGGAAGCTCTGGAATGGGTTCACTGGGGAACACTAGAGATGATTGATGGATGTTGGTGAATATGTGATATTCACTAGAGAATCCTAGTTGAGAATGCATGACATGATCATGAGATGCATGTATATGAATGATTTGGATATGCATGTATGAATGAGTTTGATATGATGCATTTATTATGAATGATATGTGGGATGACAGACGTCATGTTGGATGCTGGGGATTATGATTGGATGCCGAGTAAAGTCGGGCTTTTACTGGAATTGTGTTTGGATGTGGGTAGATGCCAAGCATGGTTGGGCTCTTACTGGGGATTTGTGTTTGTGAATGCCAATGATGATTGGGGCTTTGGGGTTGAGACTCCCTGGGGAATGCCAATAAAATTTGTGCTTTATTGGATTGCTGGGGATATAAGGATCATTTTGGAAGCATAATCGATATCCAGCCTTGGTTGATGGAAAAGATGTTTGGGGTGTTTTGACTGGGGAATTCTGTTCCTCCAACCCTTGGGATCTTTGCGCTTCACGTGTCGTGAGCTACGCACTTGCTTTTGCTGAAGAGCATAAGTCTTAAGATGACTGACCAACTCGTTTCAAGCTTTGAATCTTTTGGTGCAATATTGGGGATCACCGCAATTCTTTCGACATTTACGAGATTCAAGTAAAACAATATTTGTTTTTGTAAGTTTTTTTTGTTATTACTTTCCATGTTTCAATGCATTTTTAACATGAGTAAAAACAAAATTTTATGCGCTAATGAGAACACAAAATAAAAAAAAAGGAATTTTATTCAATGCAGATTTGATTTCTTGAATGGGTAACAATACATGAAGTGAGAAGTGATTACTCCTCTGGGGAAAAGATAGATAAAGACAAGAAAAAAGCAAAAACAAAAAGAAAGTTGTTTGAGGGTTATTTTGGGTACAACACATGCTATTTTCCTTATGACTTCGAAATTCTTCGAAAGATGATGACGAGACCGATTCCTCCCCTTTTGAATCTTGTCCGGATTTTGAATGTTGCAGTCCTTTGCCTTTTTTCTTTTTGAGCCCCTAACTTTTGCCTGGACCGCTCTTTCGAGTTTTTAGTCCACCGGGGTGTATTTCCTTTTTTGATGTCCTTAATTTTTGCCTAGACCGCCTTTTCAGGTTTTCGATCTACCAGGACGCTCTCTATTGCCTAAACCGCCCTTTTAGGTTTTCGATTTAGCGAGCTTTTCTTTTTTCTTTTCTTTTAGGCATAGTACCTCTTGACTGCGTCGGAGTTTATTGAGAGTGGGAATTCTTCTCCGTCCATAGTGGTGATGATTAAAGCTCCGCCAGAGAAGGCTTTCTTTACCACGTACGGTCCATCATAGCTGGGAGTCCACTTCCCTCGGGGATCTTTGTGGATAGGTAATATCTTCTTGAGCACTAGGTCTCCTTCTTTGAATTCTCGAGGACGGACCTTTTTGTCGAATTCCCTCTTGAGTCTCCTTTGATAGAGTTGTCCATGACATAACGCTGTTAGACATTTTTCCTCTACGAGGTTCAATTGGTCGAACCTTGTTTGGACCCATTCAGCTTCTTCTAGCTTGGTTTCCATCAAGACCCGTAACGAAGGGATTTCCACTTCAATGGGAAGCACAACTTCCATACCGTATACTAAGGAAAAAGTGGTTGCCCCGGTTGAAGTGTGAATGGCTATTCTGTAGCCATGTTGCGCAAAGGGAAGCATCTCGTGCCAATCCTTATATGTTTTCACCATCTTTTGGATGATTTTCTTTATGTTCTTATTGGCTGCTTCTACCGCACCGTTCATCTTTGGCCGGTAAGGTGAGGAATTATGGTTCTCGATCTTGAAGTCTTTGCACAACTCCTTCATTGTCTTGTTGTTTAGGTTTGCCCCGTTATCGGTGATGATTTTGTGGGGAGTGCCGTAACGGCAAATGATTTCCTTTTTGACAAATCGGGCTACCACTTGTTTGGTTACGTTTGCATACGAAGCTGCTTCGACCCACTTGGTGAAATAGTCGATGGCAACAAGGATGAAGCGATGTCCATTTGATGCTTTGGGCTCGATCATTCCAATCATGTCTATGCCCCACATAGAAAATGGCCAGGGTGAGGTTATGACATTCAGGGGGGTTGGTGGTACATGCACCTTGTCGGCGTAAATTTGGCACTTATGACAAGTTTTGGCATAGCGGAAACAGTCAGCTTCCATGGTTAGCCAGTAATAGCCCGCCCTTAGGATTTTCTTTGCCATTGCATGGGTTCCAAAAGATCCCTCGTGGATTTCTTTGATGAGCATGTCCACTTCATGTTTATCCACACATCTGAGCAAGACCATGTCATAGTTTCTTTTGTAGAGGGTGTTTCCGCTGAGGGAGAACTGGGATGCCAATCTCCTGAGGGTTCTCTTGTCGGTTTGTGAGACATTTTCTGGATACTCTTGTTCTTCGAGGTATCGCTTGATGTCGTAGAACCAGGGTTTGTTGTCAAGTCCTTCTTCGACTACTGCACAAACAACCGGTTTGTCCCTACGATGCATCTTTATGATTGGCGCCTCATTGTGGAAATTTACTTGGTATATTGATGATAATGTAGCCAAGGCATATGCCACCTGATTTTCTTCTCGAGGTATGTGTTGGAAGGTGATTTCATCAAAATGCTCAATCAACTCTATAACCCGGGCTCGGTAGGGAATCAAATTGGGATGTTCTGTTTCCCATTCTCCTTTGACTTGATAGATGACCAAGGCTGAGTCACCATATACTTCAAGGATTTTGATCCTTAGATCAATTGCTGCTTCGAGGCCTATGATGCATACTTCATATTCTGCCATGTTATTGGTGCAGTCAAAGCATAACCTTGCTGTGAAGCGTTGATATCCATTTCTTGGGGAAATTAGGACTGCTCCGATCCCGTGCCCCATGGCATTTGAGGCGCCGTCGAAAGCGAGCTTCCATCGAGCTCTCGGTTCTGGCCCTTCATCATCGCTTGTGACCTTTTCGTCATTCAAAGCTATAACGTCTTCATCAGGGAAGTCGAATTGTATGGGTTGATAATCCTCCAATGGCTGGTGAGCAAGGTGCTCGGATAAAACACTCCTTTGATTGCCTTTTGAGTGACATATTGGATGTCGTACTCAGACAGCAGCATTTGCCAACGGGCTATCTTTCCTGTGAGGGCAGGCTTTTCAAAGATGTACTTGATGGGATCCATCTTTGATATCAACCACGTTGTATGGGTCAACATGAATTGCCTTAAGCGTCGAGCAGCCCATGCTAAAGCGCAGCAAGTCTTTTCAAGCGAAGTATACCTTGATTCACAGTCGGTGAACTTCTTGCTTAGGTAGTAGATTGCGTGCTCTTTTCTTCCTGTTTCATCTTGTTGTCCTAACACACAACCCATTGATCCTTCAAGCACGGTTAGGTATAAGATGAGGGGTTTACCCGGAACCGGAGGTATTAAAATTGGTGGTTCTTGTAGGTATTGTTTGATCTTGTCAAACGCCTCTTGGCAACTCTCATTCCAATGGACGGCTTGGTCTTTCCTTAGCAGTTTGAAGATTGGTTCGCAGGTAGCTGTCATGTGTGAGATGAACCTAGCGATGTAGTTCAATCTTCCTAAGAAACCCCTGACCTCTTTCTCGGTATTTGGCGCTGGCATTTCTTGGATGGCCTTTACCTTGTCAGGATCCACTTCAATACCCCTTTGGCTGACAATGAAACCCAATAACTTTCCGGATCTAACGCCAAATGTGCACTTGTTAGGATTTAAGCGCAGCTTGAACTTTCTCAGGCGTTCGAAAAGCTTTTGTAGATGGACTAGATGATCCTCCTCCGTTTGGGACTTGGAAATCATGTCATCGACGTAAACCTCTATTTCCTTATGGATCATGTCATGGAAAAGAGTTATCATTGCTCTTTGGTATGTTGCCCCGGCATTTGTTAATCCAAAAGGCATTACCTTATAGCAGAAAGTTCCCCATGGGGTGATGAATGTGGTTTTCTCCATGTCTTCTGGAGCCATCTTGATTTGGTTATATCCCGAGAAGCCTTCCCTAAAGGAGAAGACTGAGAATTGGGCGGTGTTGTCCACCAATATGTCAATATGTGGTAGTGGGAAATCATCTTTTGGGCTTGCTTTATTCAAGTCCTGGTAATCCACACACATTCTAACTTTGCAATCCTTCTTTGGGACTGGCACAATGTTGGCAACCCATGTCGGATACTTGGTTACGGCTAAAAAGCCAGCATCAAACTGTTTTTTGACCTCCTCTCTAATCTTAAGAGCCATGTCGGGTCGGGTTCTACTCAATTTCTGCTTTACTGGTTGGCATTCTGGCTTGAGTGGCAGCTTATGTACGACGATGTTAGGGTCTAAACCTGGCATGTCTTGATACGACCAAGCGAATACATCCACATACTCTTGTAGAAACTTAACCAACTTTTCCTTCACATCCTCTTGCAGGGAGGCTCCGATTTTGACCTCTTTCTTATCCTTTTCGGTCCCCAAGTTGATCTTTTCAACTGACTCTTGGTGGGGTTGTATTACCCTATCCCCTTGATTTGCAAGTCTGGACAATTCTTCAGGCGGTTCATAATCGTCCTCTTCATTATCTTCCGTTTGATTAATCGGGAAATCGAAGTCATAAGGGATTAAGGCAGGGTTGTTTTTGGAGGGTGGATTTGTGGATCTGCATGAGTATGATTTGATTTTAGGCTTTTTGTAGCAAAAAAAAATTTTAAAAACAAATGCAAAAAGAAAAAAAAGAACTCAATTGGACATAAAATGTGATTTTATTCATGATTGAAAATAACTTTAAAACATGGGGGCCCCACACAACTAATCATTTGCCTTGGGCAGAGCTAAATGATTTTTTTTTTAAAAGCAAAAACAAATATGGTATATTACTTGAGCTTGGTAATGATCTTGGGAATCGCGATAGCCCTCCAATTGTTCAAAGCTTCATCCGAAGCACAATGGTACACCAAATCAGGCACGTCTTCATCCTCGTCTTCAAGCAGAGCCACTTGCTCTTCATTGATAAAACCCGCACTGACAAATGTTTCCAAAATGGGGAGGATCCTTTGCTTTGGAGGCTTTGAGGAGGTTTCGGCTGATGGATGATATCCCAAACCGAAGCGATATTTCTTCTCTGGTATGTCCACTAATTTGCCCCATCCGGTGGGTCTGCTCTCTTCTAGAGCTTCTTTTATTGCCCTCCATGATGACATGGTTGTCCTAGCCTCTTTCTTGGGCTTTGAGCTCAAAATCACGACATCCGCCACTTCCAAAGATTGGAAGGGAACATCCACAGCTTCTTCGTCCGTTTCTATATATCGGAACGATGACAGATGGCTTACCATCATATCCTCTTGCCCGGAAACTACAATCATCTTGTTATCGACAATGAACTTAAGTTTCTGGTGTAGGGTAGAGGTGATGGCTCCGGCGATGTGAATCCATGGTCGTCCGAGAAGACAACTGTAAGTTGGATTAATATCCATGACTTGGAAGGTAATAGAGAAAACCTTAGGCCCGATTTGGACTGGTAGGTCGATCTCCCCTATGACGGCTCTTCTTGACCCATCGAAAGCTTTTACTACCAAAGCGCTTGGCTTCATTACTGTCCCTTCACATGATAGCTTTAGGAGGGTAGTTTTGGGCATGACATTCAATGATGACCCTGTGTCCACTAACACTCGAGAGAGGATGTGGTCCATGCATTTTACGGAGATATGTAAGGCGCGGTTATGAATATGCCCCTCGTCGGGTAGCTCATCGTCGTTGAAACCCAAGTACCTACTCGAGGTAATATTTGCGACTATCCCGTCGAATTGGTCCACAGGGATGTCCTTGGTGACATGTGCCTCACAGAGGCTCCGTAGTAATGCTTCTCGGTGTGCTTCCGAGCTTAGCAGTAGGGATAACATGGAGATCTTGGAGGGAGTTTGACCCAATTGGTCAATGATCTTATACTCGCTCTTTTGGATTACCCTTAAGAACTCCTCGGCCTCCTTTTGTGGTGTTGCCTTTTGAGAAGGTCCCGCTTGGTTCTCATTTTCTTCCACGCTCTTTTCTTTGAGCGGCTCTCTCGGTAGTACGGCTGGTGTCTCCCCGAATTCTTTCGGAGCGAAGACTCCCCGAGTTCCTAGGGCATTGAATTCCCTTGTACCTCTCGAAGTCCGGTACTTTGAATTTTGGAGGGATTACCACGTCGGGCACTAGGCACATGTCCAAAGCATTGTGGGCACCGTATGAGCTGGATCCTTCGACAGCTTTTAACCTTTCTTCCAAAACTCGATACATTTGGGCGGTATCGTTGTCTTGGTGGGTGGTGTCGGGAGCAGAATGTCTTGGCTGATTATCTTCCACATTATGAGAAATAACCTCATGCTGAGCAGTGGAATTTCCTTGAGGACGACACTCTTCGTTCCTAACGGGGATTGTAAGTGGTGGTGGTGGAGGTGGCACATGGCCCTCATTTTCAAGTGGTGGAGTATATCCTAGAGGTAAACCATAAGGAGGCCATTGCACATTGGCTGCATCCGCCGTTGGATGAGGGTTACTCTCTCGGGCTAATAGAGTTTGCATTAACTCTAGCATTTGATCCATCTTCCCCTTCATCTCATCAACCTCTTCTCTCAAAGCCGCTTGAGTTTGTTCCAAATTATCCATGGTCCTTTGCTTGTTGGCTCGTGTTCCGTACGAGTGTTGGAGATCTGGCTCTTGGACCGAGGGCTTTTTGGGTTTTCTGGCTATGATTGCTTTGAACTGTTTTTAGGGAAATGAATGAGTGTTTTTTTTTATGAAAAATGCATGCAGATGCATGTGAATGTATGTCTGCGATGAGTATGCAAAAACATGTGTTTTTTTTTATTTTGCTTTACGAGGAAATTTAAAGGCGCACAATTAATATTAGCAATTAGAAATATTAAAGACCGGGAAATTGATAATGCTTCAAAATATTATTTGATTAGATAACATTTGTTTACAAAGTGTAACTAATGCTAATACAAATCAAATAGCCGCTCGCTTTTCGGCTTTGTCCATTTCTACCCTATAGAAGTCTACGGTGTCCTTGCAGAACTTCATAAACTTCTGGATCTCCGTAGGGATGACAAAGTAAGGCATGACCATCTCGGCCTTCGCTAGCTTCTTTGGAAGTTGGGTGATGACCAAGTTCGAGAATGCAACCAATTTAGTGAAATCCTCACTTAATAGGGTGGCGTCTTGCCATACAAACTCAATCACTTCCTTGCGTTGGTCTAGCTTGACATTTGCACTTCTAATTTCATCGTGTAGTTGTGCAATATGGTCCCCGTGTGCTCTTGCAATCTTGTCGAAGTATTCTTCGAATTTCTTGATGTCCGCTTCGAGAAGATTGCATTTTAGCCTCCCTTGATGAGAAAGGCTCTCATGTCTTTGCCGTTGGACGCGTTCGGCTTGCAGCTGCTCTTTATAGTCCTTGACGACTTCTTGGAGTTGTTGATTTTTCTCTTGAAATTTCAATCTCCATTTTCGTTGAGCTTCGATGGCTAGCTCGCCGAACTTTTTGAGCTCTTGGTTGGAATGCAAGACTCTTTCTAATTCTTCGTCCTTGGCCACAAGGTTGGCATCCGCACTAACCAAGCCGCCTCCTATCCAATCTCTCTTCCCCTCGGAGATTTTTAGCCGCTTTTGGCACACTAGGAGAGAATTTGTCGCTTCATCCCGATCTCTCTTTGTCCTAGTGATTTCTCCTAAAGCTTGGAGGTGCTTCAATTCTAACTCTCCATTTTTGTTTTGGAGTTCTCGAATTTTAGCTTTGAGTTCCTCCGCTTCTTTGTTGGGAATGGTCGTGCTGGGCTTAGGTGTAGGAGGTTTTGGAGGGCATATGACCACAAAGGGTAGCTTGATTGTTTTAACCCTCTCCTTCACCCATTGAGTATAAAGAGGTTTGGCCACGCAATTCCTCTTGCCAACCTTTCCTTTGCGCACTTGGCTCCAAGCTCCCCGGATTCTTTCTAGCAATGCCGGGTCTCGGTCTCCTTCCCTTAAAAAGAAAGCTTCCAACAAAAGGTCATTGGGTTTGTCTTCCATTGAATAACCTAGTTGTCGGAGAGAGAGGACCGGATTGTAGTTGATACATCCCTTAGTACCAATGAGGGGTACATTAGGGAAATCCCCGCAACTAAGGATGATTTTCGGGTCCTCTAAATTTGGAGAAAACCAATGGATATCCTTCTCGGCGAGAGTGGTCGTCCGTTGCGACCACTTGAGTTTGGCCCGGTTTTCCACAAAGTCTCGGCTTCTTGGCATGTGGGACATCAACTAAGCTTGCACCAAAGCAGTACAACAAGAAATTGTGCGTCCCCTCCCTTGTTCATGCCTAGAATAGAGGGAATGATAAAAATCCGCCAAAATCGTGGGAACCGGATTTTTAGTCATGAACGCCTCTAAATCCGGAAAGTCTATGAAATCGTCCATGTTGGGGAATAAAACGATCCCGTAGACCAAAAGGGCTAGGATGGCGTTGAATGCTTTTCCCTCTTTGCTAGTTAACAAATTCCGAGCTTTGGTCTCCAAGAACTTTCTTGTGAATCCCTTAATGTTTCCTCTAATTTCCAAGTTAGATGCTACTTCTTGGACATTAAGGTATAAGGATTCGGCGATGGCCTCTAATGTAGGGTCTTTTCCCGAACCGAGGTAGAGCTCATGGTCTTTCATGCTACTACCCAAAATCTTCTCAAATTCTTCCAAGGTTAGAGCTAATTGGAAGTCTTGAAAGGTAAAGCACCGGAGAGGTGGGTCGAAGAATTGAGCCAAAGTGGTTAGAGCCGTTGAATCTATCTTCACGGGTAGGAGATCAAGTATTAGCCCATAACTTGCTTCGAAAATACTCTTGTTGACCGAAGAGAGCCTTTTACTTAAAGCTAACAAACTTTCCACTTTAGGAGCCTTGATCTTGAAAGCGAGCGTATTTCTATTCCCGGAATCCATATTTTTCTTTGCTAATATTTGGTTGTTCTTTTTAAATTCCTATAAAGCAAAATGATATGCGAAAATTATTTTCATGAATGCAAATGGATGCAAAGGTATGGTATACGAAGGTTCGGAACTTCCCCCCATCCTCACGTGTAGGCTCTAGAGATGAGATTTTCTAAAAAGGTCCCTAGATTCACGGATCTCACATGGAATTAAGGTCGTCGATTGCGAACTTCGCATGACTTCAATTCATTCCAAGTGAAAATCTCCTCTAGGCGGGATTTGGCATCCTACCTCACGGACATACGTCAACGCGGGCTTCCGCTCACAACCCCTTCCTAACTTAATTTTTTCTCAAGCTCGGGTAGAGAGCCTCACACGTTCGGCATTAACCCGAACAATGTGGAGTAACATCGCTCAAGTAACATCCCCGCAATTGATATATACAATATGAATATAAAGCAATATAAAGCAGTTATAAACATAAAGCAAGAGAATGCCATAGACAATGAAATAAAAGTATGCACGCAAAAACATAAAAACATTTAGCTTAAAAACTAAATAGGATAGGCTTGACTCGCTAGTGAAGTCGCCAGCTGTGCGCTCTCGTTAAAAACGCGCAATCTTCCGAGACGTGTACGAACGCTCGGAAGGCTGTTGTGAAGTCGCCACCAAAGTATTTGTTTAAAGGGAACGTTGATAAACCCTTAAGTTTTTTATTTTAAAGGGAAACGATAATAAAACCCTTGACGATGAGGAAAGGATTGGTCATCGCAACCATTATCGGGTTCGGGAGTCGATTACACAAGGGGAAGGTATTAGAACCCCTTACGTCCGTTGTACTCAACGGGAACCTCCTATTTAGCTAAAGCTTAAAATGTTTTTAAATGTTTTGCATGCATGCTTGTCTATGTAAAAGGGAAAAAGAAAATATGATGAAAAGGGAAAAAGTTTGTTTTTTATTATTGTGCTTGACAAGACGACTATCTTGCTCCTACGTATCTCCCGGTAGACGGAGAATTCAAAGCGTACATAGTTCTTTGGTAGAAAAACGTATATGTTGGTTATTTTTAATGAACGATGTTTTGTTCGAATTCTTACGATTAAACGTAGCTTGTATGCTCGCGCATGGGAGGCTTAAGCATTTGTTTGAAATCGCGCTTAGAATAGATAAAACATGTCCGTTGGGGAAAAAGGTTCGATTGATCCGACAAGATCAAGAAAGGGTACAATGGACTCGAACGAGTCGATCATTGATCAAAGTGACTCAACCGAGTCGAGAAGGGTTCGATTGATCCAACGGGATCAAGAAAAGGTACAATGGACTCGAACGAGTCGAACATTGACCAAGGTGACTCAAACGAGTTAAGGAATTGAATCAAATGGCCACGGGGGACCAAAAGGTTCAAATTGACCACAAAGGGCCAAGAATTGGTTTGGTGTGGTCGGATGCGTTGAAAATGGAATGACGATTGTCCGAACGACGAGACATACGTCACACATTCGTTCAATCGGGGCAATGGAGAGACATACGTCAAACCATCCCTTTTTCATTCAAGTTTTGTGGTTGAATTTTAAGAAATCCCAAAGTTTATCAAAACACTTGGTTTGGAACCCAAAATGAAAAGGTTTTAACAAATTGTGAAAAAACGCACAAGTTCGGCTCAAGTTTAAAAGTTTTGAAAAGTGAACAAGTTCGGCTTAAGTTCTTGTTTGATTTGAAAATCATGAACAAGGTTCTTGTTCAAGTTTGGTTTTGAAAATGATGAACTTCGCTTATTGCTCAAGTTTGTTTTGAAAGTTTGTGAACGTAACTTGTTTTGCAAGTTATCCAAAAAGTGTTGCTCGAACTTGTGAATCCTTCAATATTATGCAAGATCCTTGTTATGGTTTGGATAAAATGAATTTCAATCCTCTTAGGTTCTGCGTTCTTGGGCTAGAACCTCAAAAATTGGCTGTTTGGGAGCCTAAACTCAGATTCTGAGTTCTGTCATGGTCGCACTGCGACCAGAGCTTCGCACTGCGAGCAATGCGAAATTTTGAGTTCAGAAGCTGCTTCTGAACTGCTGTTCAGAAGCAACTTCTGAACAATCTCAGAACCTTTATGGGAGTGAAAAGCTTTGAGATTTAGCAATAAAAAGAGCTGGACAAACCAGTTTGAATGTTTTGCAAACCTTGGGATTTCTTTTGAAATTCAAAAGGGGTTTTTTAGAGCAAAATGGATTTGAACAAAATTAAAGATGCAAGTACAACTCTAAATGAAAGATAAGGATTCCAGAACACTTACAGAACTCCTAGCAAAGCTTTTGCTGCAAGGAAGTGAAAGGAACCTTGAATGGTTGAAGTTTCTTGCAAGGTTTGAATGTTGTTGAAAAAGAGCAATGAACTTGTGTAAAGATTTGTGATTGAACTGGTTTTTGCTATGTGTTAAGTGCTGTTTCTAGTGTTCAAATGCTGGTTTTTTCTAGTGTTTTCTCAGTGCTTGTAAGTCTAAGTAAGTGTGTAAGTGTTTGAAATGGTTATGCATTGCTTCCTATTTATAGGCCAAAACCAAATCAATTGTCATCATGAGAAATCCCCAAAATCCAGCTGATTTGTGGGCTAGGATCAGGCTAAATTACTTTGCATTTAATGCAAAAGTGAAGAGGTGACCCTGCCTTGCTGCAATGGTCAAGGCTTAGCCAAATCCAGCCATTAATTCAAGGTTGGTTTGCAATTGGCTGTCCCTTGGGATTGGTCCTTGCAATCTTGAGGGTTAAGCAATAAAAACGTGCACTGTGATGTGCAGAGGTTGGGGGAAACAAAAGGCAACATGTGGGCTGGTGTGAGGAGGAAGAAAAGCTGCTGCAAATAGGGCAGCACTCATGGCTTTTGGGCAAGCAAAACCAGCTGGGTTTGACTGGTTTTGGGGAAGAAAGCAGGAAGAAAATCAACAAGCTGGTGGCTGGCAACCTTAGGGTCAGTAGCAGGTCCACTGGGAGGGACAAGAGCTGCCCAAGGGCAAGCCAACTTGATTGGCACATGCTAGGTTGGAAGAAAAAGCTTCTTTCCTTGGCTTTAATGGCAAATGCTCCAATTCTTGCTTTGCTGAGCTTAAATAGCCATGAATGATGATAAAAACAATAATAAAAATGATATGTAATAATAATAATTACAAAAATGAAATAAATCAAATAGATTAAAAAATCTGCAAAAAATTCGCAGACTTCGCAGAGCGAAGGGGACTTTGCTCTGCGAAGTCCTCATTTCAGAAATATTGACTTTTTTGTTGACTTTTTGTTGACTTTGACTTTTCTTTTTTTTTTTGTTTTTTTTTGAAAATTGGTTTTTTGAAAAAAGGCTTGGGACAAAATTAGGGTACAACACTCAGCATCAGAAATTGCTTAGTCTTCATTATACACAACATCAGATGCTGCTCAGTTGATGTGTGCTTCAGGCACATTCAGAATCTTCTTCCCAGCAATCTGCTTCTCAAGATCAGCAATTCTCTTCATGATGTCTTGCTCAACATTATACTCAGACTCACAAGGATCCACTTCCTTTCCTTTTAGTGCCTTCTTGCTTGGGACAGGAATCACAACCTTCCCCCAGACTTTAGATGGTCCAGCAACAGAACTCTTCTTAGCTACAGGAGTGGGCCTGCTGTCAGCAGCAACAGCCTTTCCTTTCCTTTTGTTCAGCCTCTGAGCAACACTTGCACATTTTGGTCTCCATTCTTTCTTGACATTGCTTTTGTTCACAACTGGTTCCACTTTTCTAACTTGAACAAAAGTATGGCTGACCTTTGATTGAACATGAGGTTTTCTTTGTTGAAAGTGCTTGGCGTATCCATGCAGCTTGTAACAAAATGGTTTTATTTGCCCCTTTTTACCACAGTGATGACATACCCTAGGATGAGATGCCTTCTTGTCTTTAGATCCCTGAGGTTAGTTCTAGTGTTCCAACTTAGGTTTATTCATCATTGGATCACATAGTTTAACAGCTGAATTGAACTTTGTAGCTGGATTTTGTTGTTTCTTGTTCAGAGTCCTATCCTCAAATCCTATACCATTAGGTTTCCCTTGAGTCTGACTCTCCAAAATCTCTTCTAACACATCAGTACTAGTGTTTAACATTCTGACTTGTTTCTTCACATTTTCAAGTTGAGAGTTTAGCTGGGTTACCTCATCTTTGAGATCAAAGATTTGTGCTAGATGTTCTCTTCTTTCAGACTGAAGTTGAGTGATAGTTCTCTTTTGTTCTTCCATCAGCTTGCACACTTCTTTAAATTGAACATGCAACTTCTTGCAAAACTCAGCAGGTTCTTTGTAATAGGTAGCCAGTTCTTCATCACTGGATTCAGCATCAGATGATTCTTCAGACTCTGATGATGCTTCTGAAACCATATCTTCATTATCAGTCATGCATTTACCAGTAAAGGCAGCAACAAGCTTAGCAGACTTATTATCTTCTCCTTTTGAGTTGTAAGACCAAGAAACAGCCAAGCTTTTCTTTTGTCTCTTGAGGTATAGGACACATTTTGTTTTAATGTGACCATATCCTTCACATTCATGGCACTGAACACCTTTTGATTAACTGCTTTTCTCATCAGATCCTGTCTTCTTCTTCATTATACCAGAAAAAAAATATCTTCCCTAGAGCTCACCCAAATACAGGTAGGGTGCCTGCTCTGATACCAATTGAAATTCTGACAGATCCTGGTTCTGAACCATAAAACAGAGTATGAAAATAGCAGTTCAGAAGCAGAAATAAACAGGACAGATAGTAAATAACACAGATGATTTGTTAACCCAGCACGGTGCAAACTTCACCTACATCTGGAGGCTACCAAGCCAGGAAGGAAATCCACTAAGTAGTATCAATTCAAAGACTCAAGACATAGCCCCTGTTCCCAGCCTTATCACTTAATCACTACCCGTATAGACTTCTACCTAGGAACTCCTAGATATAAGATCCCACTTACTTCCTAATCAAGTAATCACAGCCCAGTGATTATCAGACTCTCAAACAAATCAAATATGTAGACACTCTTCAAAACAGAAAGACAGTCACTCTTGCTTAAAAGCTTTGAGTGATTACAACTCAATAACAAACAACCAACTCTAACACATGAGTGGTGCACAGAAAAACAGAGCAACAGCTCACAGACTCAAAACACTAAGGCTCTTTTTTAATTCTTGAGATCAACTTCTTCAATAGCAACGTCTTCTATTTATAATCTTCAGCAACACATAATTCTTGAACCAAATATTCAAAGATATAATCCCAGAATTCTTTAGAAGCAAATAGAAGCTCTTATTTATTTAGAAATATATTTTCCAAAGATTTCTTTGAAAATATATTCACGAATAACTGAAACAAATCTTCAGAACAAATCTTGTGTGAAAACAAACTTCTGAACAAATCTTGAGCAATAGTCTTCTAGAAACAAAGCTTGAATAAATCTTCAACAAATCAAATCCAAGGCGCAAAGATTAAATGCAGAAAACAAGCTTTTGAAATGCAGCTTCTGAAGGTCAACGAAAGTCAGCGTCTGAACAGTGCGTCTGAAGGTCAACGAAAGTTAGCGTCTGAACAGTGCGTCTGAAGGTCAACGTCTGAATAGTGCGTCTGAAGACCAGTTCAGCTTCTGATGAAAAATACCAACTTCTAAAGTTCTGCTTCCAGCTTCTGAAGACACATTTTAGCTTCTGAAGACATACTCCTTGAGATTTCAGCTTCTGAAGCACAAATCGCTTGTCTATTTGATTTTAGCAAACATGAAGCCAACAACCAAATATCCAACAATCTCCCCCTTTGGCAAATTTTTGGCTAAAATCAATTTGAGCATAGCAACAATCAAATTCTTCACACAACAAAGAACGCAACCATGAAGTACATAACACAAATGTAGCAAAAGAGTCAGCAGCGGATAAAATGCTATGTTATCACATATACTCCCATTGAACTACCTCTGGACAGATACTCAGGAACTCCCCCTTAAACAGATCAATATCAGAAACTTCAACTCCCCCTGAACTGGTGAACAGCTTCTGAAACAGACATACATATTTCTCCCCCTTTTTAGCCAAACAATGTTGACAAAACAACCAGCAATCACTAGGAGCAGAGAAACACAAGTAACAGAGCATAAGCACATCACAGAAAACTATTCAGAGTTTATAACTAGCACAACTCATAACAGCAAACAAAGAACCACATCAGACTCAGCATCAAAACCATCACATCACAACACCAACATCAGGATCAGAACCACATAGTATCCCCACACAGAAGAACAAAACAAAACTGCAGAGTACATCACACTTGCAGACCAGAAACACAAAATGAAATGCAGGACATAACTTGACAGTCTTCAGACTCAGCATCAGAAGTTGTTTAGTCTTCATTAGACACAACATCAGATGCTGCTCAGTTGATGTGTGCTTTAGGCACATTCAGAATCTTCTTCCTAGCAATATGCTTCTCAAGATCACCAATTCTCTTCATGATGTCTTGCTCAACATTATACTCAGACTCACAAGGATCCACTTCCTTTCTTTTTAGTGCCTTCTTGCTTGGGACAGGAATCACAACCTTCCTCCAGACTTTAGATGGTCCAGCAACAGAACTCTTCTTAGCTACAGGAGTGGGCCTGCTGTCAGCAGCAACATCCTTTCCTTTCCTTTTGTTCAGCCTCTGAGCAACACTTGCACATTTTGGTCTCCATTCTTTCTTGACATTGGTTTTCTTCACAACTGGTTCCACTTTTCTAACTTGAACAAAAGTATGGCTGACCATTGATTGAACATGAGGTTTCCTTTGTTGAAAGTGCTTGGGGTATCCATGCAGCTTGTAACAAAATGACTTTATGTGCCCCTTTTTACCACAGTGATGACATACCCAAGGATGAGATGCCTTCTTGTCTTTAGATCCCTGAGGTTGGTTCTGGCGTTCCAACTTAGGTTTATTCATCATTGGATCACATGGTTTAACACCTGCATTGAGCCTTGTAGCTGGATTTTGTTGTTTCTTGTTCAGAGTCCTATCCTCAAATCCTATACCATTAAGTTTCCCTTGAGTCTGACTCTCCAAAATCTCTTCTAACACATCAGTACTAGTGTTTAACATTCTAACTTGTTTCTTCACATTTTCAAGTTGAGAGTTCAGCTGGGTTACCTCATCTTTGAGATCAGAGATTTGTGCTAGATGTTCTCTTCTTTCAGACTGAAGTTGACTGATAGTTCTCTTTTGTTCTTCCATCAGCTTGCACACTTCTTTAAATTGAACATGCAACTTCTTGCAAAACTCAGCAGGTTCTTTGTAATAGGTAGCCAGTTCTTCATCACTGGATTCAGCATCAGATGATTCTTCAGACTCTGATTATGCTTCTAAAACCATATCTTCATTATCAGTCATGCATTTACCAGTAAAGGCAGCAACAAGCTTAGCAGACTTATTATCTTCTCCTTCTGAGTTGTCAGACCAAGAAACAACCAAGCTTTTCTTTTGTCTCTTGAGGTATAGGACACATTTTGTTTTAATGTGACCATATCCTTCACATTCATGGCACTGAACACCTTTGGATTGACTGCTTTTCTCATCAGATCCTGTCTTCTTCTTCATTATACCAGAAAAAAATATCTTCCCTAGAGCTCACCCAAATACAGGTAGGGTGCCTGCTCTAATACCAATTGAAATTCTGGCAGATCCTGGTTCTGAACCGTAAAACAGAGTATGAAAATAGTAGTTCAGAAGCAGAAATAAACAGGACAGATAGTAAATAACACAGAAGATTTGTTAACACAGTTCGGTGCCAAGCCAGAGCAACAACTCACAGACTCAAAACACTAAGGCTATTTTTTAATTCTTGAGATCCACTTCTTCAATAGCAACGTCTTCTATTTATAATCTTCAGCATCACATAATTCTTGAACCAAATCTTCAAAGATATAATCCCAGAATTCTTTAGAAGCAAATAGAAGCTCTTATTTATTCAGAAATATATTTTCCAAAGATTTCTTTGAAAATATATTCACAAATAACTGAAACAAATCTTCAGAACAAATCTTGTGTGAAAACAAACTTCTGAACAAATCTTGCGCAACAGTCTTCTAGAAACAAAGCTTGAATAAATCTTCAACAAATAAAATCCAAGGCGCAAAGATTAAATGCAGAAAATAAGCTTCTGAAATGCAGCTTCTGAAGGTCAACGAAAGTCAGCGTCTGAACAATGTGTCTGAAGGTCAACGAAAGTCAGCGTCTGAACAGTGCGTCTGAAGACCAGTTCAGCTTCTGACGAACGGTACCAGCTTTTGAAGTTCTGCTTCCAGCTTCTGAAGACACATTTTAACTTCTGAAGACATACTCCTTGAGATTTCATCTTCTGAAGCACAAATTGCTTCTCTATTTGATTTTAGCAAACATGAAGCCAACAACAAAATATCCAACACCTTCAGACTTCAGAAGCATTTGAGACCTAACCATCTTCTATGGTTGTCCACATCAAAGGATCTGAGCACAATTTTGTCTTCTACTAACCACGTGTAGAAACAGACAAAGAACTTCAAGGGCAATAAGAATCAACGGATACTTCCAGTTTCATCAAAGAATTTTCGAATGACTATTTGTAACACCCATAATGAGATTGCCTAGGATCTCATACAAGCGTTAAATTTCGTAATGGATACATTAAAACTACAATACAAAAATTTATGTCTGAATAACATACATATGCATAACAAAAGTCATTACATCAAATATATATAATACATAACATGTCTGATAATATACATGTACTAACTGGCGAGTACAAAATATCTAAAGTAGTCTGGTACATGATACTACATAAAATGGATATCCGAGTACATAACATAATATTATAACATAGATCAGAACATAAAACTAGCACGATCAATCGGTAGCCTTCTCCTTACCATTGATGCGTGCTACCTGAGTACCTGAAAATCAAAAGGATTGGGATGAGACATAATGTTTCAGTAAGTTTCACCTATCCTAGGCTGTTGGCAACCTCGGGGAGACCTACGATTGCCATATTCTAAACTCAACCCATTCTGGGTTTATACGGTTCTTGTCTGCTTCACTGAGTAATCCGGGAAGACTAGATTACTATCTGTACTTTACAGTTAGAAGAGTTAACTGTAAAGTTAGAAGAGTTAGAAGAGTTAGCGTATAACAAACAATTATTATCTTGGTTCATTTTACGGAATGCATCCGAGTGGAGTAACCCCGAAATACATTCTCCTGATAACCGATTAAAACTCCTATCTGAGGCTAGTCACCGGACACCTCTTGTCGTCGTGCGGGTCACCCTTGTGGAATGACCCGTCCCACTGGCGTGAACCTCCCGTATCCCACTAGCGTGAATAACAAGGACACACGACTTAACTGATATATTTTAATTAATTTATGATCAGCTACGTGAACTTCCCGTGTTCCACTAGCGTGAACAATGGGAAACACGTCTGAACTGATATATTAATTAACTCTAAAATGATATGTGAACCTTCCGTGTCCCACTGGCGTGAACAACAGAAAGCACAACTTAGGGTATTCTGATAACTATTATATCCTGAGGTTAAAGACGTAGTGGTCCCGTCTTTAACACCTAAAATGTCCCGGGTCAGTGGACTACCCAAATAATATAATTATTTACTACATAAACAATAACTCTCTCAACTATAATGCATTGCCTTATCCTTGTTCACCCGTAATTTTAACTGTTAAAGCCCTTGTGGATACGTCAAAATGGTATTTCTTAGGAAAATACGGTTTTCATATAAAACGGTTGCAAAAAGCCTCGCCTAACGCGCACCAGCTCACTTAACGGAGCTCAACAGCTCAAGATGAAACTGTCAAGCCTCACTGGGGCGAGCTAGCCCTCGCTATGGCGAGATGAACCTGAAGCAAAAACGTTGTGCTCGCTGCAACGAGCTCCAGCTCGCTGTAGCGAGCATGACAGTACAGGAAAGTCCCAAAAACATGATTTTTCTCCATTTTGGCTTATCCAAGCTTACCTAGGCCTTCTAACCGCATTAGGAATGATTTTCAATAGCAAAAAGACGGATTAACTCATGGGTAAACAAGGAATTGACATGCATTAAAGATTGGGTACTGAATATCAAACTTTTTCTAAGTAATGGATTTTCACCCAAACTAACCCAATGTGGGTTTTAAACTAAAGGAACTCACCTTGCTTGCTCTGGTTCCTCCCCAAAGCCCTAGCTCCAAACTTGATCTTGCTTCTAAACACCAAAATACCCACAATCAGTTCCAACCCAAACATGCATGAAGTTTCAACAGCTTAAACATTATGACACCAAGAATGATGAAGATGATGGCGTGGCTGGAGTTGGACAGAAATGGGGAGATTGAAGCTTGCCTTAGGAATTAATTGCGATGGGGATTGATATGCAAAGCTTGCATGTGGATTCTTTTGGCTAATCTGATGAAGATTGAGGCAATGGAGAGGGACAGTGTGATATAGTAGAGAGAAATGGAAGGGGAAAAATTCTGATGAGAGAGGGAGGAAGGAAGAAAATGAGAGAAAAAGAGTTTGTTGGGCTTTATATAGCCTCATGCTCTTTTTACCAAAATTCCCTTTTTCCTTAAAACGTCTCAGACACATCGTCCCGACACTGATAAATAATTAAGTCTTAAGCGGGATGTTACACTCTACCCCCCTTAAAGAAATTTTGTCCTTGATATTTAGAATTTACCTGTGGATAGATATGGATAGCTCTTTTGCATCTCTGATTCTAGCTCCCACGTAGCTTCACTGTCGGGAGAACCCTTCCAAACCACCTTAACAATTGGAATCTCTTTGTTCCTCAAGGACTTGACATCATGATTGACAATCTGTTCTGGTTCAGGCTGAAATGTCAAGTCTGACTTCAAGTCTATAGTCTCTAATTTTACTAGCTGGAATGGATCGGGAATGAATCTTCTCAATTGTGACACGTGGAACACGTCATGTAACCCAGACATAGTCGGTGGCAATGCCAACTGATAAGCTGCCGATCTGACACGTTTGAGTATCTAAAATGGCCCAATAAACCTCGGACAAAGCTTATTCATTCTATAAGCTCCACGTAAACCCAACTTAGGTGTAACCTTCAGGAACACATGATCCCCTTCTTCGAACTCTAAAGGCCTTCACCTCTTATCTGCATAAATTTTCTAACGGCTCTGCGCAGTTCTCATCTTATCTTGAATAAACTTAATCTTCAGGGTGGTCTCATGAATAATCTTCGGTCCCAAGATTCTCTTATCTCCGATGTGAGCCCAACATAACGGCGTTCTGCACTTCATGCCGTACAAGGCCTCATAAGGTGCCATCCCCACGCTGGAATGGTAACTATTATTGTAAGAGAACTCAATCAAAGGCAAGTGGTTATTCAAACTTCCTCCATCTTCTAAAACGCACGCACGTAGCATGTCCTCCAATGTCTGGATAGTCCTTTCGGACTGACCATCCATTTGAGGATGATGAGACGTACTCATTTTTAGTCTCATTCCCAAAGCCCTCTGAAAAGCCTTCCAAAAATGTGAGGTAAAGATTGGGTCTCTATCCGACACAATACTAGTTGGAACGCCATGCAGTTTCACAATCTCTGCAACAATTCAGAATACTAAGAGGCTCTGTATGTGGACTTAACCGGCAAGAAATGAGCAGACTTGGTTAACCGGTCTACAATTACCCAAATCGAGCCATGCCCCCACTGGGTGCGAGGTATTCCACTCACAAAGTCCGTGGTTATCTCTTCCCACTTCCATTGAGGAATCTCCAAAGGTTCAAGCATCCCTGCAGGCCTTTGGTGTTCAATCTTCACTTGCTGAAACACAATGCGCCGTGCCACAAATTCCGCAATATCGGTTTTCATGTCAGGCCACCAATAAACCTTTCTCAAGTCTTGGTACATCTAAGTGGCACCCGGATGAATGCTAAAATTGCTCTTATGGGCTTCTTCCAAAATTAATCTCTTCAGGTCTGCATCGTTTGGAACACAAACCCTTCCTTCAAACAATTGTATGCCGTCTGATGCCATAGAAAACTCTGATTGACCAACCCTCCACTGGAGGTCCAAATCCATACTCTGAGCCTGTGCAATCCTGGACCGCAGGTCGCACGTGATTTCCAGCTTATGCAACCAATTGCCACCATCCACCTCAGTGACATTGAGATTAAGATCCCTAAATTTCTCATACAAACCACAAGTATGCATCATCACCTCGGCCTTAACTAAAGCCTTCCGACTTAAGGCATCTGCCACTACGTTTGCCTTTTCTGGGTGATACTTCAAATCAAAGTCGAAGTCCTTCAGATATTCCATCCATCATCTCTGCCCCATGTTCAGTTCTAGCTGATAAAACAAATACTTCAAGCTCTTATGGTCACTGAACAGATCAAACTGCGCACCATATAAATGATGTTTCCACACCTTCAAAGTGAAGACTATGGCTGCCAACTCAAGGTCATGAGGGGGGTAATTCTCCTCATAAGTCTTAAGCTGTCGGGAAGCATAGGCTATCAAATTATCTCCTTGCATGAGCACACTACCTAGACCCTTGGACGATGCATCACAGAACACGATGTATCTCTTCTCGGGATCTGGTATGGCTAACAGTGGTGCGTTAGTCAATTTCTTCTTCAAGGTCCTAAAACTCGTCTGGCATTCTTCATCCCAAATAAAGGGCACATCTTTCCTGGTAAGACGTGTCAAAGGTAGGGCAATTTGGGAAAACTTCATGATGAACCTACGGTAATAACCTGCTAGTCCCAAGAAACTCCTAACTTCAGCCACATTCCTGGGTCTACTCCAATTAAGGACAGCTTCAACCTTAGATGGATCTACGTCACTCCTCCCTAGGAAATGACATGTCCCAAAAACTTAACTTCTGATAACCAAAATTCACACTTACTTAATTTGGCATATAATTATTTCTCTCTGAGTACCTCCAGGACAATTCTCAAGTGTTGGGCATGTTCCTGAGGATTCTTGGAATAGATCAGAATGTCGTCGGTGAAGATAACAACGAACTGGTCTAAATATGGCTGGAAAACTCTGTTCATAGAGTCCATGAATACCGTTGGAGCATTAGTTACACCGAAAGGCATAACTAGAAATTCATAATGTCCAAAACGCGTTCTGAAAGCCGTTTTGGACACATCCGAAGACTTAATACGGATCTAGTGATAACCCGATCTAGGATCAATCTTAGAGAATATTGTTGCTCCTTTAAGCTGATCTAGAAGGTCTTCAATCCTTGGGAGAGGATACTTGTTCTTGATTGTCACCTTGTTCAATTGGCGGTAGTCTATACATAGCCTCATACATACCATCTTTCTTCTAGACTAGTAAAATTGGCGCACCCAAAGGGGATACACTGGGTATGATAAGGTGCTTATGAATCAATTCTTCTAGCTGAGATTTCAACTCTTTAAGCTCTGAGGGTGACATTCAATTCGGTGCCACTGACACTGGCTCCGCTCCAGGAATAAGATCAATGGAAAACTCAACTTCCCTTTCTGGGGGTAAACTAGACACATCGGATGGAAAAACATCAGGATACTCATTAACAATTGGAATGTCACTAGGACTTAGCTCTGGTTCTATAGTCACTGTGAGAATGACATAGAAACCCTTATCTTTGGCACAAATGAACTGGATTAACTAATGAGTGTGATTAATCAATTCTCATAAAGCCACTCCTTCTGTCGTATTACTTGTAGGCATGTAAATGCTCTTCTCGGAGCATCCAATGTACACATGGTTAGCAGAGAGCCAATCCATGCCTAGAATCACATCAAGTTGCCTCATGGGAAGACACACTAAATCTATATAGTATATCTTGCTGGATACAGTGATAAGGCAGTTTTTACACACATAACTTGCTACGATTCCGCCATCAGTAGTGGTGGATACCGTCATAGGATGAGTCAATGGTGACAAAGGTAATTGCAATGTTTCTACACACTTATATGAAATAAAGGAACAAGTCGCACCACAATTAAAAAGAACTTTAACTGGGTTTTGACCGAGATAGCACATACCTGCCATCTAGAGAGTACACTCTGCCTTTGCTTGGTGTAGTACCTTTAGCTGCTCCCTTACCACGCCTATTAGGGCAATCAGACAAGAAATGTCTCCGTTGCTTACATCCGTAACAAACTTCGGCACCTACCTTGCATTCTCCTCTGTGAGCTCTTGAGGAGTTGGATTGTTTTCCCTTCTGAGGGGAACCCTTCGGCTTCAACTTATCAAGGTACTTATCTTTATCCTTCCTCTTTTCATATGCCAAAGCTTACTCTCTAGCAGTCTTTGCAAAACCAGCTTCTGCTACCAGACTATCATGCACCAATTCATCATAACTAGTAATCTTCTGAAGACTCACAGCAGTGTCAATTTCACCTCTCAACCCACACTTATACTAATTAATATTCCAGTTCCCATTACTTGCATACTTATTGTGGGTAGAGTAGCATGACAACTCATCAAACTTCTTGGTAAACTTCGTAACAGACATATTACCTTGTCTCAATTCCAGAAACTCTTGTTCTTTCTTCACCTTATACGATAATGGCAGGTACTTTTCCAGCATCACTTCTTTGAAATTTGCCCAATTATCCACATCATTGCCATCAGCCTACGTTGGGTAGTTTCCCACCAATCTTCCGTTGTGCCTCTGAACTGATTAGTTGCATACACTACTTTGTCTGCATCTGAGCACTCAACCATTTGGAAGATCTTCTCCATTTGTTTCAACCACCTATTGGCCTCTTACGGATCACCCTCACCATTGAATTCGGGAAGATGATTCCTATTGTATTCCCGAAAAACTGGGTTACCAACAATTGGGGGTGGTGGAGGCTGCTGATGGAAACCTTGCCCCTGATGCATCATCTCTGCCCATTGTTGTTGAAACTGGGCCTACTGCTAAACTTGTTGCTACATCATCTGCATCATCTGCTGATGCTGCATAGCATTCTGAGCCTGCTGCTCCTGCATTGCCTGCTGCTGCTGCATCATCATCTGAGCCGAGAAATTTAACATTGGGATCTCCACTTCCTTCATTTTCCTGATTGACTCTAGGCCTTCCCAGTCCTCTTCATCTCCCAGACATCTTATCCTAGTTGTCATATACAAGTCAAAGTGATCAAGTTTAACCAGATATAACATTCAAAATAAATATCCTGGATCCAAATGGTCCATGTACTTGGATTGTATTTTAATGACCCATGGCACGATCTGAATCGACCTGCTCTGATACAAAATTGTAACACCCATAATGAGATTGCTTAGGATCTCATACACGTCTGAACTGATATATTAATTAACTCTAAACTGATGTGTGAACCTTCCGTGGCCCACTGGCATGAACAACAGAAAGCACGACTTAGAGTATTCTGATAACTGTTAAATCCTGAGGTTAAAGACGCAGTGGTCACGTCTTTAACACCTAAAATGTCCCGGGTCAGTGGACTACCCAAATAATATAATTATTTACTACATAAACAATAACTCTCTGAACTCTAATGCATTGCCTTATCCTTGTTCACCCGTAATTTTATCTGTTAAAGCTCTTGCGGATACGTCAAAATGGTATTTCTTAGGAAAATAGGGTTTTCATATAAAATGGTTGCAAAAGCCTCGCCTAACGCGCACCAGCTCGCTTAACACAGCTCAACAGCTCAGGATGAAGCTGTCAAGCCTCGCTGGGGCGAGCTAGCGCTCGCTATGGCGAGATGAACCAGAAGCCAAAATGTTGTGCTCGCTGTAGTGAGCATGACAGTACAGGAAAGTCCTCAAAACGTGATTTTTCTCCATTTTGGCTTATCCAAGCTTACCCAGGCCTTCTAACAGCTTTAGGAATGATTTTCAACAGCAAAAAGACGGATTAACTCATGGGTAAACAAGGAATTGACATGCATTAAAGATTGGGTACTGAATATCAAACTTTTTCTAAGTAATGGATTTTCACCCAAACTAACCCAAAGTGGGTTCTATACTAAAGGAACTCACCTTGCTTGCTCTAGTTCCTCTCCAAGCTTCCTATTTCAGAATCAAAGCCCTAGCTCCAAACTTGATCTTGCTTCTAAACACTAAAATACCCACAATCAGTTCCAACCCAAACATGCATGAAGTTTCAACAGCTTAAACATTATGACACCAAGAATGATGAAGATGATGGCGTGGCTGAAGTTGGACAAAAATGGGGGGGATTGAAGCTTGCCTTAGGAATTAATTGCGATGGGGATTAAGATTCAAAGCTTACATGTGGATTCTTTTGGCAAATTTGATGAAGATTGAGGCGATGGAGAGGGAGGGCGTGAGAGAGTAGAGAGAAATGGAAGGGGATAAATTCTGATGAGAGAGGGAGGAAGGAAGAAAATGAGAGAAAAAGAGTTTGTTGGGCTTTATATAGCCTCAGGCTCTTTTTACCAAAATGCCCTTTTTCCTTAACACGTCTCAGACACATCGTCCCGACACTAATAAATAATTAAGTCTTAAGCGGGATGTTACATTATCCAATAGAATTATCCATATCAGGCAATGGCCTAACGACTCTTAATGCGTTGACACTCTTCTCCAACGTCTCTCAAATACCTGCCTATATAAGGAGCTGAAGACCATGAAGAAGAAAAACAAGACTCTGCTATTTTAACTGTGCCATTACCATGCCAAATCAAATAGCAAAATGCCCTTATGATTTTTGTTTCAACTTTTGTATCTTAGAAATCGTAAAAGTCTAAAGAGTTTGTTCATATTGTTCAGTTTACACCAACATTTGTATATCCGGTGTAAGAACAAATTTGTTTTTATTTGCTATAAACAAATAGAAGTCTCGTGCTTGCAAAGCTTGTGCACCATAAGTCTCTTGGTGAAACCTTGAGCACCGAAATTCTCATTCAGTTGCGATTGAGCATATAAGTCTCTTAGGGAAGTCTCTTTCCTGCGTGCTTGAGCATTAGAAGTCTCTTGGAGTTGTCCTTGAGCAGTGGAAGTCTCTTGGTAGTGACCTTGAGCAAAGAAGTCTCTTGCAAGGGTGCTTGAGCATTGGGAAGTCTCTTGGAAGAGTCATTGCGCAATTGTAATCTAGTGAGATTATAGTGAAATCCATTCGAAGTGCAAAGGGACTGGACTACTCTTGTGTTGTGGGAGGAACCCGTATAAATTGCTTGTGTCTGCTCTTTCTTTCTTTCACTCTCTCTCCCTATCTTTTATCTTTGTGTTATATTTTTCGCTGCACCAGACTCTGTATCAAAATCTGTACACATCAGATTCTGAACAACTCGTAACACTCAGAAAAAAGAAAACCAGAAAAAGTCAACACAATTCAACTCCCCCCCTTGTGTTTTTCTCACCTTTAGTTGGTATCAAAGCACGGTCTGTGCTTTGCCACTTAACCGTGCCACAGTCAAAGATCCAGTGAGAAAGACATGTCAGCTTCCACTTCCACTTTTGATCATAACACTGATCACAACCCTTCCACCTCTATAATAGCCCGATATTCGATATTAGTTTATTTATATTATTTTATTTAATTATTGTTTTATTAATTGGGAAAATTGGTGAGTTAGTGGATTTTTAGAGTTTAAGGGTGTTTTGGTCATTTACGGGTTAAATGTATTTTTGTAAAGTGTTAAGAATTAGAAATTTGAGAATTTAGAGAATAGAGGTGTAAGAGTAAATGGGAGGTTTAAGTGGAGTGAAAGAGTAGTGTTTATTTTGGTGAATGAGAATTTACTAAGCCTATTAGTATAAGTGTTGTACTCGCTGAGAGTACCATCTCAGAAAACTAGGGTCTCTCCTCCTTTGGGATTGATCCCAAGGTTCTATTTATAGTCCTAATATGGGCCTATCCAGCCATGGTTTTGGGCCCCGATCGTAAAGGGCCAAAACTATGGTTAGGGTGCCCTTTCAAGCTGCTGAGAGCGCCCTCAGGGGGTGCCTTTAGGAAGGCCCCCAAAATCATGTGACTGTCAGGTGGGCCTTGTACCCTTCTTGAGAGCGCCCAGCCTGATTCTAAGGGTACAAGCCCTCGTTCGTGGGGCCTAAAGGCCTAAATGATAAGATCTACAGTCCACAGCCCAACAAGCACGAGCTTTGGGACAAGGCGAAGTGATTTAAACTGCTAGCCTAACACGGGTGCTAGCCCAACACAGGTGCTAGCCCAACATAGGTGCTAGCCCAGCACGGGTGCTAGCCCTAACATGGGTGCTAGCCCAACACAGGTGCTAGCCCTAACATGGGTGCTAGCCCCACATGGGTGCTAGCCCAGCACGGGTGCTAGCCCTAACATGGGTGCTAGCCCAACACAGGTGCTAGCCCTAACATGGGTGCTAGCCCAACACAGGTGCTATCCCAACATAGGTGCTAGCCCAGCACGGGTGCTAGCCCTAACATGGGTGCTAGCCCAACATAGGTGCTAGCCTAGCACGGGTGCTAGCCCAACACAGGTGCTAGCCCAACAGGGGTGCTAGCCCAGCACGGGTGCTAGCCCTAACATGGGTGCTAGCCCAACACAGGTGCTAGCCCTAACATGGGTGCTAGCCCAAACATGGGTGCTAGCCCAGCACGAGTGCTAGCCCAACATAGGTGGTAGCCCAGCACGGGTGCTAGCCCTAACATGGGTGCTAGCCCAACACAGGTGCTAGCCCGACACGGGTGCTAGCCCTAACATGGGTGCTAGCCCAACACAGGTGCTAGCCCGATATAGGTGCTAGCCCGACACGGGTGCTAGCCCTAACATGGGTGCTAGCCCAACACAGGTGCTAGCCCAACACGGGTGCTAGCCCAGCACGGGTGCTAGCCCAGCACGGGTGCTAGCCCAACATAGGTGCTAGCCCCAACATGGGTGCTAGCCCAGCACGGGTGCTAGCCCCAACACAGGTGCTAGCCCAACACAGGTGCTAGCCTAACACAGGTGCTAGCCCGGACATAGGTGCTAGCGCAACACAAGTGCTAGCCCTAACATGCGTGCTAGCGCCAACACGGGTGCTAACCCAGCACGGGTGCTAGCCCTAACACGGGTGCTAGCCCAAACATTGGTGCTAGCCCAGCACGGGTGCTAGCCCAACACAGGTGCTAGCCCGACACAGATGCTAGCCCAGCACGGGTGCTAGCCCTAACATGGGTGCTAGCCCAACACAGGTGCTAGCCCGACATAGGTGCTAGCCCAGCATGGGTGCTAGCCCTAACATGGGTGCTAGCCCAACACAGGTGCTAGCCCGACATGGGTGCTAGCCCTAACATGGGTGCTAGCCCCAACATGGGTATGATACATTCTTTTCTTTAAACTTCTCGTCTTTTCCTTTTACCCTCAAATTTATTCATTTTAGAAAGCATCTCTTAGGCGGTGGTCTTTATTAGCGTTCATCTCGTAACAACATTGAGAATTGCCGGGTTGTTTCATTTTCGGCTCGCGACGTCTTAGAGCCCCTTTGTGGTTAAGGAATTTGGCGGCGATCTCATTTACGGCTTGCGACGTCTTAGAGCCCCTTTGGGGTTAAGGAATTAGGCGGCGATCTCATTTTAGCACACGACGTCTTAGAGCCCTTTTTTAGGGTTAAGGAATTAGGTGTGCAACCCTCACTGGGGTTTGGCGATCTCTTTTTAGCACACGACGTCTTAGAGCCCTTTTTTAGGGTTAAGGAATTAGGTGGCGATTTCATTTTCAGCTCGCGACGTCTTAGAGCCCCTTTGGGGTTAAGGAATTAGGCGCCGATCTCATTTTAGCACACGACGTCTTAGAGCCCTTTTTTAGGGTTAAGGAATTAGGTGGCGATTTCATTTTCGGCTCGCGACGTCTTAGAGCCCCTTTGGGGTTAAGGAATTAGGCGGCGATCTCATTTTAGCACACGACGTCTTAGAGCCCTTTTTTAGGGTTAAGGAATTAGGTGTGCAACCCTCACTGGGGTTTGGCGAGTGCAAGCTTCATTTTGTCTCCGGATATTGCTGGATTATGTCACCACCTTTTGCTTCAAATCTTTAAAGTGCGACACTTCATATCTCACCTATGCAAGAATTCAAACTAGCCCAGTGAAAGCATGTAGAGAATAGTAGTGCTATTAATTAATCACGTGAGTATAATAACAACTAACAAGTACTTACGCCATGTTGACAAACAACAATTTTCACGGATTTTGGTGTTAGCACAATGAAATGTGAGCTAAAACTTAAATGTGCCTGTTATGTTGAGGTTCACCAGCTCATTTTTACCACCAAATAGTTCGAAATAATTGGAAATAAAGTAATAAACACAACAGTTTAGACTTTGTATACCAGTTGCAGCAATTATAAGATTGTACCCTCCTTCCAAAACAAACGCAACACCACCATATATGCATTAACAATACTAACACATAGATGTTGAAACAGTTAGATTTGCAGAGTCACTTCAAAGATTAGTTGAGCCTAGCAACTTCTGGTCTGCAACAACATAAAGAAGTGCAATGATACATGGAAGATAACAGCAAACAACGATACCAATGACACAGGCCAGCACAACACAGAAAACGGCAAAGAAAACATCAAAACCAAGAAAGACTATACATAACCAGTAAAGCTGCGGAGAATCTTGGGCTAAAGCTTGACCACCAGCTGATACCCAGTAGAATCCAATAATCCACCAAATAAATGAAAACATGGTATTGGCTGATTCTAAATGTTTAGCAACACTAGTACTCTCTTCATCAAATTGCGCCAATGAAACATAACTAGAACCAGATTTCTAAGAATAATGGAATCCAATCAGCAAAATCTAGCCCTCAAAAGTCTAAATGAGTATATGCACAAGAATATTTGGTTGTGTACAAATGTTAAACTTTCAAGAATATTTATGGTTATGGTAGTTTGTTCAAGGAAAATGACATACCTGAGATTGCTAACTACTACTATGTAAATCCCATATGCTACACTGGTTGAGATTACAGGTAAATTCTCAATAGTAAATGCTTTATTTATAGCCTTCTGTGCATTGATCAATGCATTTGTTATACCTATACCAACCAGTGAAGCACCGGTTCCAACTACGAACAGCTCTGCCCCGTTACGCACTATAGCACCCATTCTTTGTAGAAGTGTATATGATGTTCCTGCCAAAGCCACCTGTTAAGCATTTTCAGGACGTCCATAGAAGAATTTGGCAATAAGTCCAGCACTAACTGCAGGAGGAGGTTTAAGAGAAACAGTGGGAGCAGGAAACCAAACTAGTACAAAACCTGTTACAATGCCTGTTACCTCAAAATGATTCGTTAGTGGATAGAGCTGACATAAAAAGTTCTAAATTGTACAACCATAATTAGTCTTTGTCGGCCTGGAATCTTGCCTCGTTATGCATTTGGCATTTGAGGAGCCAAGTCTATTAGCAGTTTCTACTGTGAATAAAATGCATATTATAACAACTTCGCACAGGTTATGCTCATTGATTTTCAATGAATGTATCAGTTAGTATAAGCTATAAATGTGTACATCAAGTTCTATTTATCAACTTCATTCTGAAAGGAAGAGGGAAAATTATGCAGATGGCATGCTGAACTAACATGGTAAATGATTAATATCTAATTATTAAACAGATCGAAATTACTAAGAACTTGAACTGAAATTCCCACTACCAACCCTATCAGAACCTGCAACCGCATTTGAAGACGAAGAACGTTGAAACCTTCGCCTTCTCCTATATTCAAAACAAACACAAACCATATGAAGAACACATTGAAGTACATATCCCGCAATCCACAGCCTCAACGGCATTTTCGGCGCTTCATTCCGGCTCAAAAACAACGTCGTTCCTGCCACAATGACGAAAGCGATGTTCCAAACGACATCGAGAATCACAACCGGCTTCGAATACGCCCAATCGCTTTGTCGTTCTTCTAATTGCTCTGCCGCAGCTTCGCGAACAACGACGGATGGTTCCCGCATAGTTCGATGGCCACTTGCTTGACGGAGGAAACGTGCGGCTTGGAGGAGACGTTGGCGACGACGGCGACCTGAGTTGTTGAGGTCATCGTAGGAGGAACCGCCGCCGGGATTGGTGAGAAAGGGGGTTGAATCGATGATGTCTGATGGGGAACGGTTGGGTGTCGACATGGCGGTTCGATGAGGTGGTGAGTCGGTAATTGATTCAGAACATGAAAATGTTATGATGATGATTATGTAGAAGAAATGAAGTGAAAGAGAGTATGAAAATGGTGACATCTGAATTGGGGGAAGAAATTGAAATAGTGAAGATGGTTCGGTTCACCCCTCCTTCTAGCGCCATTGTACTCGCTGAGAGTACCATCTCAGAAAACTAGGGTCTCTCCTCCTTTGGGATTGATCCCAAGGTTCTATTTATAGTCCCAATATGGGCCTATCCAGCCATGGTTTTGGGCCCCGATCGTAAAGGGCCAAAACTATGGTTAGGGTGCCCTTTCAAGCTGCTGAGAGCGCCCTCAGGGGGTGCCTTTAGGAAGGCCCCCAAAATCATGTGACTGTCAGGTGGGCCTTGTACCCTTCTTGAGAGCGCCCAGCCTGATTCTAAGGGTACAAGCCCTCGTTTGTGGGGCCTAAAGGCCTAAATGATAAGATCTACAGTCCAAGTGTAATATCCCGCTTATAAGTAACTGTTATCAATGTTAGAAGATTGATGAGCAAGCGATGGCAATTTCGTAAATTGGTAGTTTGGGAAGGAAAGATTTTAAAAAGGAAAACCAATATATTTTTGCCATTTTTCCTCCCACCATTCTCTCTCTAACCAAGTCTGATTTCTCTCCTCCCTCTCTCTACAAATTCGACCTCCTCAACCCCTCTCCATTCCATCAAATCTTCATCCAATTCTTGTGAGAATTCTTGCCAGCAAGCTTGATTTGGGAGTTTAGAACAAGAGAAAATAAGAGGAGAAACAAGGAAGAATCAAGAGGATAAGCTAGGGTTTGGAGTTCAGAACTTAGCAAGCACCAATCAAGGCTTTGATGAGCTCCCTAGGGTTTTAGAACCCGTTTGAGTAAGTTTGAGTGTAATTATAATTTTGAGTAAAGTTTAGAAAATATACCCTAATTCTTTGTTGTGTCAATTCCTTGTTCAACTATGTTTAAATTGTTCATATGCTAAAGAAAATCCTTTTTAATACCTTTGGGAAGCTTGGGTAAGTTGGAATGGTTTGGAATGATGAAAAAATGCAATTTCTGAGTTTTCTGAACTGTCATGGTCGCTACAACGAGCTGGAGCTCGCTACAGCGACCAGACACGTTTTTGAGTTCTGCCTACGGTCGCTATAGCGACCAGCCCGTGGCTATAGTGACCACACCAGAACAGCCCATGACAGCTTAGCTGTTTTGGGTGTTTTGGTGCGCGTAGGCGTGGTTTTTCGCATCCGATTTCTCCCTAAACATTTTAGAAGCAATAACTACCAATCTAACTCGTCCAAGAAGCTCCCAAATGGATGTAATTATAAGGAACAAGGTTTGTACAATAACTTAGAAATGTTTATAATTGTGAGGGCAAAGTCTAGACGAGTACAGGAATGTTTCCAATAACCAAGCAGTGGCTTATGAGAACGATAAGCCTATGACCATATGTTCATATGTCAAGTATTGGGAGATTGTCTTCCTTAAGAAATGCATTAAATATGCCAAAGCTATAGTAGAGTAATAGAAGTACTTACAAGTACTTAAGATGAGAATGAGAATGATCCAATGTTCTAAGTTAAGGACCTTTTTATAGGTTAAGCATTTAAGATTATTTACTTCAAGAATGAGAATTAAGTTAATTAAAGGAGTAGATGTGTCTCTTGTATGCTCGATAGTTAGTATACAAGGGGTTCCAGTTTATGCTGGAATGGTAAAGTTACCGCTCGTGAGGGCAGCTACACATCCAAGTCAAGAAAGTTAATGTGTCTCCTGTAGTCTCCCTAGTTAGAATACAGGGGGTTCCGGTGAAGTTATCGCCTTAAATGGCAGCTGGAACGGATGAAGCTACCGTCCGCGAGGACAGCCACACAAAAGAAAGAGGAGTCCGGTGTTAGCCTGATACGATTGGAATTTCACCGGTAAGATGGGAGATGTACTTCGGGGTTACTCCACCCGGATGCACTCCATAAAATGAACCAAGATAATGTATTGATTGTTCAACGCTAACTTCTAACTTAAAAGTATGAAAAGATGAATACGTATATTTATTATATGTTGAGAGATATGATAAAGTAGTCTTCAAAGAAATGAAAGTGATCATAGGATATCCCCAGATCACTAAGTATGAGTTTGAACATAAGATAAAGACTTAAAGCAATCCTAGTTCTCCCTTGATCGCGAGACATATGTAGGAAATGATGGCGATCATAGGTATCCCCGGATTGCCAAAGTTAGTGCATGGCGACCCTAGGACTCCCCGAGGTTGCCAACAGTAGGTAGGGCCGGAGCTCACTGAGACATTATGTCTCATCCCTTTCCTTCTTGTGCAGGTTCACAGGAAACATGACGCAAAGGTAAAGAGAAAGCTTTGGATTGATCGTGCTGCTTTTATTGTACATGGATGTTTGTTCATAGATGTTGTATTATGATGTAAATTATCAAGGATGTGTTGTATCGAATTTCGGATTGTATTAAAGACTCATGTATTTGTACTATCTATAAGCAAACTTTCTGTATTGTATTTAATGTATCCAGTACGAAATTTTAATACTCGTATGAGATCCTAGGCAATCTTTATATGGGTGTTACAATTTGGTATCAGAGCAGGTCGATTCAGACCGTTCCTTGGGTCATTAAAATACAATCCAAATATGTGGACCTCTTGGATCCAGGACATTATTCTAAATGTTATATTCAGTTAAAACTGATCACTTTGACTTGTATTTGACAGCTAGGGTAAGATGTCTGGGAGAAGAAGAGGACCAGGAAGACCTCGAACTAATCAGGCCAGTGTTGATAGTGGGGAACCTCATATGACTTTCTGGGAACAGATGCTGCAACAGTAGCAGGCCTGGCAGCAGCAGTACCAGGAGCAACAAGCTCAAAATGCATTACAATATCAGCAGATGATGCTAATGATGCAACAACAAGCTCAGCAGCAGACTCAATCCCAACATCAATGGATGGAAATGATGAATCAAGGGCAGGGATTCCATCAACAACCACCACCTCCTCCCGTTATCGGTAATCCGGTTTTCCGTGAATTTAATAGGCATCATCCTCCTGAGTTTAATGGAGAGGGTGATCCCCAGGAAGCTAAGAGATGGCTGAAGCAAATGGAAAAGATTTTCCGGATGGCGGAATGTGCGGAAGCTGACAAGGTGGTGTATGCCATGAACCATTTCAGAGGCGCAGCGGAAGACTGGTGGAAATCCGCTCAACATAGAATGCTGGCCAATGATGAGGAAATAAATTGGGTGAACTTCAAGGAGGTGATGTTAGAGAAGTACTTGCCCCTATCCTACCGAGTGAAGAAAGAACAAGAGATTTTGGAGTTGAAACAGGGTGGTATGTCAGTTGCAGAATTCACCAAAAAGTTTGAAGAGCTGTCCTATTACTCCACTCATAATGAATACGCTGAGAATGAGGTTTGGAAGATGAATTAATACAAGCGAGGCTTAAGGGGTGAAATTGATATTGCTGTGAGTCTACAAAGAACCACAAGTTATGATGACTTAGTGCACGACAGCCTAGTTGTTGAAGGAAGACTTGCAAAGACCTCGAAAGAAAGAGCAGCAGCTTTTGAAAGAAGGAAGAGTAGGATGCCGGATAAATATCATGACAAGCTTAAGCCAAAAGGATCCCCGCAGAGAGGAAAATAATCTGGTTCAGCCTTAGCTTTTTCTGCTTGCAAGAAGTGTGGGAAGAATCACAAAGGAGAGTTCACAAAGGAGAGTGCATGTTAGGTATGGGTGTCTGCTACGGGTGCAAACAACCTGGGCACTTCATACATGAATGTCCAAATAAGCGTGGTAAAGGAACAGCTGAAGGAACCACCACCAGTAAAGGTAGGGTGTATTCCCTGGATGGTCAGAAGGCTCTAGTTAACGAGGATCTGATTGCTGGTATGTGTTATCTTGGTCAGAATCCTGTTAAAGTTCTTTTTGATTGTGGCGCAACTTGTTCTTTCATTTCTTATAAGTGTGTTGAAACGCTGCAATTACCTTTATCCCCATTGAATCCTCTGATAAAGGTGTCTACCGCTACTGATGGCGGAATAGTGGCGAGTTATGTTTGTGAAAACTGTCCTATCACTGTGTCTAGTAAGACATACTATGTTGATTTAGTGTGCCTCCCTATGGAGCAACTTGAAGTGATCTTAGGCATGGATTGGCTCTCCGCCAACCATGTGTACATTGGATGTTCCGAGAAGAGTATTTATATGCCCACGAGTGATACGACAGAAGGTGTGGCCCTAACTAAATTGATTAACCGCACACATCAGTTGATTCAATTTATTTGTGCTCAAGATAAAGGATTTTATGTTATGCTCACTGTGACTTCAGAACCAGAACTAAGTCCCAGTGACATTCCTATTGTGAATGAGTATCCCGATGTATTTCCTTCTGAAATAACTAGTTTACCTCCGGAACGTAAAGTGGAATTTTCTATTGACCTTATTCCGGGAGCAGAACCAGTATCGATGGCACCGTATAGGATGTCACCTACCGAGCTTAAAGAGCTGAAATCTCAGCTAGAAGAGTTAATTCAGAAGCATTTTATCAGGCCCAATGTGTCACCTTGGGGTGCTCTAGTTCTGTTAGTCAAGAAGAAGGATGGAAGTATGAGGCTGTGTATAGATTACCGCCAAGTGAATAAAATGACCATCAAGAACAAGTATCCTCTTCCAAGGATTGATGATCTCCTAGATCAACTCAAGGGAGCGACGATATTTTCTAAGATTGATCTTAGATCGGGTTATCATCATATCCACATCAAGTCATCAGATGTGTCTAAAACGGCGTTCCGAACGAGTTACGGGCACTATGAATTTTTAGTTATGCCTTTTGGTGTGACTAATGCACCAGCTGTATTCATGTATTATATGAACAGGATATTTCAACCTTACCTAGACCAATTTGTGGTGATTTTCATAGACGACATCTTGATATACTCCAAGGACCCTCAGGAACATGCTCAACATTTGAGAATTGTTTTGAATATCCTCAGGGACAAGCAGTTGTACGCCAAGTTCAGTAAATGTGAATTCTGGTTATCTGAAATTAAGTTTTTGGGTCACGTCATTTCTCAAGAAGGAGTAGCTGTTGATCCGTCCAAAGTTGAAGCCGTTCTCAGTTAGGATAGACCCAAGAATGTAGCTGAAGTTAGGAGTTTCTTAGGCTTGGCTGGTTATTACCGAAGGTTTATTATGAAGTTCTCTCAGATTGCCTTACCCTTGTCACGCCTCACCAGGAAGGATGTGCCTTTTATTTGGAACGAAGAGTGCGAAGAGAGCTTCAGAATCTTAAAAAAGAAATTGACTAAAACACCAGTGTTGGCAATACCGGATCCTGACAGGAGGTACACCGTTTTCTGCGATGCATCCTCCAAGGGACTGGGTAGTGTGCTTATGCAAGGAGAGAATGTGATAGCGTATGCGTCCAGACAGCTCAAGACTCATGAAGAGAATTACCCCACCCATTATCTTGAGTTAGCAGCCATAGTCTTTGCATTGAAAGTGTGGAGGCATCATTTGTATGGTGCACAGTTTGACTTATTCAGTGACCACAAAAGTTTGAAATATTTGTTTGATCAACGGGAGTTGAACATGAGGCAGAGAAGGTGGATGGAATATCTAAAGGATTTCGATTTTGATTTGAAATATCACCCAGGAAAGGCAAATGTGGTAGCAGATGCTTTGAGCCGAAAGGCCTTAGTCAAGGTTGAAGTGATGATGCATATGTGTGGTCTATATGAGAAGTTCAGGACCTTAATCTCCATGTCACAGAGTTGGAAGGTGGCATTTTGTTGAACAAGTTAGAGATTTCTTGCGATCTACGGTCTAGAAATGCACAAGCTCAGAGTATGGATGTGGACCTTCGAAGAAGAGTTGGTCAATCAGAGTTTTCTTTGGCACATGATGGCACACTATTGTTCGAAGGAAGAATTTATGCTCCGAATAATGAGGAATTGAAAAGGTTGATTTTAGAAGAGGCGCACAAGAGCAATTTCAGTATTCATCCGGGTACCACCAAAATGTATCAAGATTTAAAGAGAGATTATTGGTGGCCTGTTATGAAGACGGACATCGCGGAATTTGTATCACGATGTATTGTGTGTCAGCAGGTAAAGATCGAACATCAAAGGCCTGCAGGAATGTTGGTACCCCTGGAAATTCCTCAATGGAAATGGGAAGAGATAACTATGGATTTTGTGAGTGGATTACCTCGAACGCAGTGAGGACATGACTCTATTTGGGTAATAGTAGACCGGTTAACCAAGTCTGCTCATTTCTTGCCAGTTAAGACTACTTACCGATCCTCTCAGTATGCCGAACTATTCATCTCAGAGATTGTAAAACTTCATGGTGTTCCTGTTAGTATTGTATCTGATAGAGATCCGATCTTTACATCCCACTTTTGGAAAGCTTTTCAAAGGGCTTTAGGAACGAGATTAAAGATGAGCACGTCCCATCATCCTCAAACAGACGGACAATCTGAGAGAACAATTCAGACATTAGAGGATATGCTACGTGCGTGTATCCTAGAAGATGAAGGAAGTTGGAATGAACACCTACCTTTGACTGAATTTTCTTATAACAATAGTTACCATTCCAGTATCGGAATGGCACCTTATGAAGCGTTGTATGGTAGGAAATGTAGGACGCCACTTTGTTGGGCTGAGGTCGGAGATAAGAACATCTTGGGACCAGAGATTATTCGGGAGACTACTTTGAAAATGAAATCCATTCAGGATAAGATGAGAACAGCCCAGAGTCGCCAGAAAAGTTATGCAGATAAGAGGCGAAGGCCTTTGGAATTTGAAGAATGAGATCATGTATTCCTCAAAGTTACACCTAAGTTGGGCTTAAGAGGAGCTTTCAGAACCAAGAAACTTTGTCCAAGGTATATTGGGCCATTTCAAATACTCAAGCGTGTTGGTCCAGCAGCTTATCAGTTAGCTCTGCCACCGGCCATGTCAGGTTTACATGATGTCTTCCATGTCTCACAATTAAGGAAATTCATTCCCGATCCTTTTCAACCAGTAGAGTTGGACAGTATTGACTTGAGATCAGATTTGACATTCCAACCAGAGCCAGATCAGATAGTTGATCGTGATGTTAGATCCTTGAGGAACAAAGAGATCCCAATTGTTAAGGTTGTTTGGAAAGATTCACCCGACGGTGAAGCAACGTGGGAGCTAGAATCGGAGATGCAAGAGAATTATCCGCATCTATTTTCAGGTAAATTCTAAATTTCGAGGACGAAATTTCTTTAAGGGGGGTAGATTGTAATATCCCGCTTATAAGTAACTGTTATCAATGTTAGAAGATTGATGAGCAAGCAATGGCAATTTCGTAAATTGGTAGTTTGGGAAGGAAAGATTTTAAAAAGGAAAACCAAGATATTTTTGCCATTTTTCCTCCCACCATTCTCTTTCTAACCAAGTCTGATTTCTCTCCTCCCTCTCTCTACAAATTCGACCTCCTCAACCCCTCTCCATTCCATCAAATCTTCATCCAATTCTTGTGAGAATTCTTGCTAGCAAGCTTGATTTGGGAGTTTAGAACAAGAGAAAATAAAAGGAGAAACAAGGAAGAATCAAGAGGATAAGCTAGGGTTTGGAGTTCAAAACTTAGCAAGCACCAATCAAGGCTTAGGTGAGCTCCCTAGGGTTTTAGAACCCGTTTGAGTAAGTTTGAGTGTAATTATAATTTTGAGTAAAGTTTAGAAAATATACCCTAATTCTTTGTTGTGTCAATTCCTTGTTCAACTATGTTTAAATTGTTCATATGCTAAAGAAAATCCTTTTTAATACCTTTGGGAAGCTTGGGTAAGTTGGAATGGTTTGGAATGATGAAAAAATGCAATTTCTGAGTTTTCTGAACTGTCATGGGGCGAGCTGGAGCTCGCTACAGCGACCAGGCACGTTTTTGAGTTCTGCCTGTGATAAGTGCCTAAATTGAGTTTAAAAGCATAGTTAATTTAAGCACTTTTGTAGCTTGTTTTGCAAGTTATCATGGGAAATGATCATAATCAATGATCAAATGCCCACTATTGCTTTTACTTCTTTCCCCATCCAATTGTGCAGGAAGATACAAGCCAGGACATCAACTGAGCAAAGAAAATGAAGTTTTGTTAAAGCCATCGCTACAAGCGCAGGATTGGTCGCTACTAGCGAGGATAGGCAGGGAAAATCAGAAAGCCATCGCTAGAAGCGCAGGATGCATCGCTTCAAGCGATCCTTTTGGGAGGTTCATCGCTACAAGCGATGGATTGGTCGCTTGAAGCGACCAAGGGCGGTTTAGTGCCAGGTGCTGACGTGGAGCTTCCTTGTTGGCCAGAAGTCGGCCGTCGCTACAGCGACAGGCTCGTCGCTTGTAGCGAGCGTGTTAAAATTCAGAATTTATAAAGCCATTCAGCACAGTTTTTAAAAAAAGTTCTGGTAGTTTTATTAGAATAGAGTTAGAATAGCTTTTTAGACATAAAATAAGGGCTAGAAGCTTTGATCTTCAAGGAGCAAAGGTGATTGGATTGTGGAATCAACCAAAGGCTTTGGGAAATCAAGACTTGGGTTTGTATTTTCATCTTTTCTCTTATCTTTTGTAAAGCTATCATGAGAATGAATAGCTAACTTTCCCTAGTTGGGATTGGATGCACTCTTTCTAGCTTAGTATGTAATAGTTTGATTATGCAATATATATGGTTTTTAGCTATTTATGTGAATTTGAGTTTTTCTTGCCATTCATTGTCATGTTTTGATTTAAAATGCTATTGACGAATACTTTTAAATCTTTGGCGAGAATAGCTCTATCAAAATAAGAAAATCTAGAAATGGATTTGGGTTTTGATAATCGCACTAAGTTTCGGATCGTAATGCTTTCGGATCGTTTGATTGATTGGGAAATCGTCGATTAAACGATACGATCGATCTCACAACGTCGTTTGGGAAATCAACGACGTTGTCGAGCGATACGTGGTAATTTCGCTAAAACGCTAAAACTCATATGCACGATCTTTAGATTATATTCGACGCTCGATTGAGGAAATCCTATCTCAACGCTTTTATTCCTTAGTTTTTGTCGTCTTTATTTTCCGCATTTTTACATTCCAATAGTTTATGTACAAACATTCGTACAAAACCCTTCTAGCTCAAAACGATAGCGATTGTTGAACGGTTTGAAGTAGCGCACTAATCCCTGTGGAGACGATACAAAAATACTTACCTCGTTTGTTGAATTACTAAAATTACTTCATCAAAATGGCGCCGTTGCCGGGGATTGGTGTTTAGATATTTTGAGCATCGCAATAATTTTTATTTTTTTGAGCTTTTGTATATTCTTGTTAATATTTTTCTTCTCTTTTGTACATTATATTTTGTGTTTGCATTAACCCTCTTTGCAAAGCAAAGAAAAAATTTCTTGTTAGTTATTCGTGTTTCAGATTCTCAACAAAAAGGAAATCATGGCTGATCATGATTATTTCAACTTCTATACTCCATACGAGTATGAATCCTATCAACAATATCCGTCTGAAGATGAACAAATGGAAAGAACGGAAAATATCTTGAATTTGTTCATGCAACAATCCATGATCAACATGCAAAATACCAACCACAGATTGAGAGCGTTATCAATCCAGTTGGATATTTTGCAAGTTCAATTGAATTGTCTACCAAGAATCATGGAGGTTCAGAGCAACAATCAATCCACTTTGGAATTTGGAGAGATTGTTGAAGACGAGGTTGATGAGAGTGAGGAAGAGACGATGTTTGAAGGATGTGGTATTAGGGAATTAATGGAAGAATTAGAAATACCACACACCATAGAACTTCCTCAAGAAATGTCAGATTCTGAAGAAGACATAGCTGTTGATAGTGAAGAAGTGTTGGAGATTGAGAAGACGAAACAGTTTCTTAACAAGGAAGAAACTTGTGCAAAAGAGGGGGTGATAGTGAGCAAGGATGAAATTGATTTGGTCATAGATTGCATGTGCTCCTTGCTCACCATATTCTGGATAGGGAGGTATTGGACTCCACATCAGCTCTGCTTAAAGTTCATGGAATTCCTCCCACAGCAAAGGGATACTAGAGCTGATGTGCGCTCCGTCTCGTTCTGGCCACCCTAACGAATCAGGCGTCGAGCTAACGACGTAAAACAAGCGCTTGTTGGGAGGCAACCCAACTTTGTAAGTATTTGTGTTTTATTATAATCCTCATAAAAGTTTTCACCTGAAGGGAATGTGGTGCATTTCAATTTTCAGAAAATCTGTTATCTGTCATGGTCGCTACAGCGATGACTCCCATCGCTGTAGCGACGAGCTTCATATTCATCATCGCTACAGCAACAGCTGGTCGCTTGTAGCGATGACAGTAAAACTTGTCAGTACAGATTTTCAATATCACTAACACCCATTAACTTTTTGTGATAAACTTATGTTTAATTATGCAATTTATTTTATGTTGAATGAGCTTTAAATTTGTGAATCGCCATCAGATGCATGATTATGATAAAAATTGTTTGATTGCGCAAAGCCAAGTTAATTGTTTCTTGCTTTTCTAGGTGTGTATTTGAATTTGAAATGAGTACTTTACACACCATTTATCTCATACAGTTTTACGCGATAACATGCTTATTATGTGAACCACTTAGAACTAGCTAAATGTGAGGAATTCTCAAAGTTTGTATATATATGCAGGAGACCGGCATTTTAGTTTAACTCGATTGTTTTATGTTAAATCTGATAATTGTTTTAAATTGTATGAAAGCACTGATATGATCAAGGCATTTTTTGAATTGAGAATAAACACTTGACCATAAAAAGCCTACCCGGTGAGAGAGCGAGTATTTGATAACCCAATTTGAGCCTAATGAATCAGAATCCTTAATTATGAACTGCCAATATTCATAAGCACAATGCTTAGTGAATTTGCCCAAATATTTCAAAATCCAGTTCATAGTTAAAACACTATAGGATTCTGATATTCTTACATTCTTTTGAACCCTTATCCATCGTGTTTATTGACCTTTGCCAAAATGATAAAGGAACATTCGATTAGGGTATCATTGAAATAAGTTGGGGAGAAAGGGAGGTTGTTTTTTTATATCAAGTAATGGTGAATATGTGATAATTGATCTTGACAACAGAAAAAGAAAAGAAAAAAAAAAGAAAATAAAGCAAACCAAGAAAAAGAAAAGAGAAAAATAGAAAAAGGTTTGCAATAAAAAGAAAAAGTTGTCAAGAATCAATCAAAGAAAAATTTGAAGTTCACCAAGAGTTGTATTTGAGAAAGGAGGAAGTATGTAAATAGAATGAATATTCCTCTTGCTTGGCCATTTGAATTCAATATCCCACATATGACAATTCTTTTGTAACCAAGCCAAATTACAACCCTTAAAGACCTTGTGATCATTTGCTTTTGTGCTTTTAGAAATGATAACTAGATTGACGCATAATTTGATCGGAATGTTAGCATAATTGCCGGATGAGTGTTCAATACCCTCACAATTGAGTTCAATATGTTTATTTACTTTCAAAGAAGTGTGTTAGGTGTGGCTCATTGTTAATTATGTTATTGCCTTGCATTGTATGATTTGAATTTTGTGTTTAGGACTTATGTCATATTCATTGTATATATCTAGATTAATGAGAAACTTTGTACTTGCCCGCGCAATCCGCATTTGAATTATTGCATCTGAAAACTTTTCATTTCTTTGCATGTATTTTAAAAATGTCCAAAGCCTTGTTTTTCCATTTGTTTGAGTCCTTTGTTTGAGGACAAACAAAGATTTAAGTTGGGGAGTGTGATAAGTGCCTAAATTGAGTTTAAAAGCATAGTTAATTTAAGCACTTTTGTAGCTTGTTTTGCAAGTTATCATGGGAAATGATCATAATCAATGATCAAATGCCCACTATTGCTTTTACTTCTTTCCCCATCCAATTGTGCAGGAAGATACAAGCCAGGACATCAACTGAGCAAAGAAAATGAAGTTTTGTTAAAGCCATCGCTACAAGCGCAGGATTGGTCGCTACTAGCGAGGATAGGCAGGGAAAATCAGAAAGCCATCGCTAGAAGCGCAGGATGCATCGCTTCAAGCGATCCTTTTGGGAGGTTCATCGCTACAAGCGATGGATTGGTCGCTTGAAGCGACCAAGGGCGGTTTAGTGCCAGGTGCTGACGTGGAGCTTCCTTGTTGGCCAGAAGTCGGCCGTCGCTACAGCGACAGGCTCGTCGCTTGTAGCGAGCGTGTTAAAATTCAGAATTTATAAAGCCATTCAGCACAGTTTTTAAAAAAAGTTCTGGTAGTTTTATTAGAATAGAGTTAGAATAGCTTTTTAGACATAAAATAAGGGCTAGAAGCTTTGATCTTCAAGGAGCAAAGGTGATTGGATTGTGGAATCAACCAAAGGCTTTGGGAAATCAAGACTTGGGTTTGTATTTTCATCTTTTCTCTTATCTTTTGTAAAGCTATCATGAGAATGAATAGCTAACTTTCCCTAGTTGGGATTGGATGCACTCTTTCTAGCTTAGTATGTAATAGTTTGATTATGCAATATATATGGTTTTTAGCTATTTATGTGAATTTGAGTTTTTCTTGCCATTCATTGTCATGTTTTGATTTAAAATGCTATTGACGAATACTTTTAAATCTTTGGCGAGAATAGCTCTATCAAAATAAGAAAATCTAGAAATGGATTTGGGTTTTGATAATCGCACTAAGTTTCGGATCGTAATGCTTTCGGATCGTTTGATTGATTGGGAAATCGTCGATTAAACGATACGATCGATCTCACAACGTCGTTTGGGAAATCAACGACGTTGTCGAGCGATACGTGGTAATTTCGCTAAAACGCTAAAACTCATATGCACGATCTTTAGATTATATTCGACGCTCGATTGAGGAAATCCTATCTCAACGCTTTTATTCCTTAGTTTTTGTCGTCTTTATTTTCCGCATTTTTACATTCCAATAGTTTATGTACAAACATTCGTACAAAACCCTTCTAGCTCAAAACGATAGCGATTGTTGAACGGTTTGAAGTAGCGCACTAATCCCTGTGGAGACGATACAAAAATACTTACCTCGTTTGTTGAATTACTAAAACTACTTCATCAGCCTACGGTCGCTATAGCGACCAGCCCGTGGCTATAGCGACCAGACCAGAACAGCCCATGGCAGCTTAGCTGTTTTGGGTGTTCTGGTGCGCGTAGGCATGGTTTTTCGCATCCGATTTCTCCCTAAACATTTTAGAAGCAATAACTACCAATCTAACTCGTCCAAGAAGCTCCCAAATGGATGTAATTATAAGGAACAAGGTTTGTACAATAACTTAGAATTGGTTAGAATTGTGAGGGCAAAGACTAGACGAGTACATGAATGTTTCCAATAACCAAGCAGTGGCTTATGAGAACGATAAGCCTATGACCATATGTTCATATGTCAAGTGTCATACCCCATTTTTTGACTTATATTTTTATCTTTTATTATCTCATTACATATTTTTACCTTTTATTATTTCATTCTTGTTATAGTATTTTATTTGCATTTTATCATTATCATTATTAGCATTTCCATTATCCTTAATATTATTAATATTATTGTTATTTTTATTTTTCTTTAATAATATCATTATTATCTATTATTATTAAGATTTCATTTAGTAGTAATATTAAACTTTTCATTTATTATTATTATCATCATTCTCATTACTTTTTATTTTATTTGCATTTTGCATTGCCATTTTCATTATCATTATTATTATTATTTATTATTATTCATTTTCCACCTTTTTATTTTAAATACAAAAAAATCAAAAAAAGGGGAGTTCGCAGTGCGAAATCACCTTCGCACTGCGACCTCTGCGAATTTTTCTGCAGAATTTTATATGTTGAGTTATCCTTTTTGCTTTCAATTACAATTGTTATTATTAGTATTATTACTATTATTATTGCTATTTTGTGACTAATTTGGTGCAGCAAGGCAAGAATTAATGTGTGACATTAAAGGTAAAAGGAAAGAAGGATTTTCTTCCAACCTATCATGTGATCAAACAAATTGGCTGCCCTTGGTAAGCTCTTGTCCCTCCAAATTGACCCATCATCCAACCTGAGCTTGCCAGCCAGCTGCTTGATCCCTTTACTTCCCTTTTTCTCTGCCAAAACCAGCCAAACACAAGTGGTTTTTACTTGCAAAAAGCTGTTTGTGCTGCCCTGTTTTGAGCTGGATTTCTCCTCCCACACACCAGCCCACATGCTCATTTTGCTTCCCCCAATCTCCTTGTACATGGCAGTACACGTTTTCATTGCTTGACCTTCCAAGATTGCAAGGATTGATCCCAAGAATCACCCCTTTTGCAGCTGCCCTGTTTTTCAGTTTTTCTCATCATTACCTTCTAGAATCAGCTGGATTTGTGGCTGAGATCAGTCAAGATCTTGCCCCTTGGCACAAGGCAAAGCAACCTCTATCCATTAGCATTAAATGCAAAGTGTTCTAGCCTGAATTTAGCCCAAATCAGCTAGTGTTCTAGGATTTTGTTCATCATTACATGGATTGCATTTTTTGCCTATAAAAGGGAATGCAAGGCACTAGGATTAAAAACGATCAAGACATTGAAAAACCAGAGTCACACACACAGCCAATACACACGAAATCCACACAAAAAACCACCACATTGCAGCACCAAGTCAGTTCATACACAAAGCCAAAACCAATTAGAACATTGTTCTTAACCACCAATCAAGCAAGCAAGCCACTCCCAAACTATTGCTAAAGCATTGCTAGGAGTTCTGTAAGTCTCCTTTAATCTTTATTTTGCATTGTGTTTGCTATTTTCATCTTTTGTTTTGTTCAATTTTGCTTTGTGCACAAAAACCCCTTTTGAAACTCAAAAAGGACCTCAAAGGGACCAAGCTTTGAAACTTAGTTTTTACACCCCATTTTCTTCCATTTTGCCAAGCTTTTTAACCCCCTTTAGGTTCTGAAGCTTGCTTAGAAGCAGTTTCTGAACTTCTGTTCAGAAACAGCTTCTGAGTTTGAAAATTCGCATACTTCGCAGAGCAAAGTATTGCTCGCACTGCGAACACACCAGAACCTGACTTCGCAGAGCCAAGTTCTGGTTGCTCTGCGAAGTATGTTAAACTCAGAACATGAATCAAGCATTTAAATGTCAAATTTTTGGGGTTCCAGCCCTTGATTCAGAACCTAAAGAGGGTTAAAACCATTTTGGTCCAAACCCAATTCATAATTATGCACAACTTTGAAGATTTCACAAGTTCGTGCGATAATTTGAGTAACTTGTGAAACAAGTTATGTTCTTTGATATTTTCAAAAACCAAGTTTGAGCAACAAGCTAAGTTCGTCTATTTCAAAACAAACTTGAACAACCATGTTGTTCATGATTTTCAATCCAAACGCGAATTTAAGCCGAGCTTGCTCACTCTTTTAAAACCAAGCTCGAATTGAGCCGAACTTGTGAACTTTCCAATTTTGTGCATGTCTTATGAATTTGTTTCTCATCCAAACTTGAACTACACTCGTTCTTGAGTTTCGATAGCTTAAGTAACGAGCAATGTTCATGATTTTAATAAACTCGAACAACAAACTTGTTCGTGATTCCCCTTTTTTTTCCTAACCTTCCCTTTAATGTTTTTTTTCCCTTTGAGATTCCTTAGAGTCCCGACAAAACCAAATTTGAATGTAACGGGAATGGCTTGACGTGTCTCCCCAAACCTCGGTTGCACAAATGCGTGACGTATGTCTCGTCGCTCGGGCAACCGTCATTCCACCCTTGACGCGTCTAGCACGCTCAACCTTCCCTTGGTCCCCTTGTGGCCATTTTTACCCTTTTCTTGGCCCTCGTGGTCAATCCGAACCTTTCGCGCCTTTGCGCGTTTATTTTAACCATTTTTACGCCTTGCGCGAATTTATCGCCTCCGCGTGTTTGTCGTTTATTTTCAAGCTTTTTACGCCCCTGTGCGTTTGCCTTTTTATTTTATTTTTCAAAACATTCACGCCTTGCGCGAGTTTATCGCCTTAGCGTCCATCTTTCATCATGTTAAAACTTTGTACGTCTTCGTACGTTCTAAAACCTTTGTTCAAGTCCGAGTGCAAAATCCTTTTATCAAATCATTTACTTTTATGCATTGTCGTCAATGGCCAGTTCGGCAACAACCCGAACAGTTGACATTTACTTTCATTACTTTCTCTTTTTTCAAACTTTTTTCGCTCGGACGCGATCAAATCTTTTTTAACTAAAACGAACCAACATACAAACTTTTTCTACCAAAGAACTACATACGCTTTGAATTCTCCGACTACCGGGAGATACGTAGGAGCAAGATCGACATCTTGTCAAGCCCATTAATAAAAAACCTTTTTCTTCCCTTTCGTTCATTTTTATCTCTTTCTTCATCTCGCATTATGTTTTTATATTTCTTTTATATATGTTTAAACACGCAAGTAAAACATCGAAACATTTTAAGCCTAAGCCGACTAAGAGGTTCCCGTTGAGTACAACGGATGTGAGGGGTGCTAATACCTTCCCCTCGCATAATCGACTTTCGAACCTAAAATCTTTTTCAAAGGGTAATTTCGAACTTTTTTCCTTTTCTCCCCGGAAAATTAAAAGTTCAGTCGTGATTTAAATTTAGTGATTCAAAGCTTCCCAATAGCTTGACATCCGAAATTCGACGCGACATCAAGTATTGGGAGATTGTCTTCCTTAAGAAATGCATTAAATATGCCAAAGCTATAGTAAAGTAATAGAAGTACTTACAAGTACTTAAGATGAGAATGAGAATGATCCAATGTTCTAAGTTAAGGACCTTTTTATAGGTTAAGCATTTAAGATTATTTACTTCAAGAATGAGAACTAAGTTAACTAAAGGAGTAGATGTGTCTCTTGTATGCTCGATAGTTAGTATACAAGGGGTTCCAGTTTATGCTGGAATGGTGAAGTTACCGCTCGTGAGGGCATCTACACATCCAAGTCAAGAAAGTTAATGTGTCTCCTATAGCCTCGCTAGTTAGAATACAGGGGGTTCCGGTGAAGGTACCGCCTTAAATGGCAGCTGGAACGGTGAAGTTACCGTCCGAGAGGACAGCCACACGAAAGAAAGAGGAGTCCGGTGTTAGCCTGATACGATAGGAATTTCACCGGTAAGATGGGAGATGTACTTCGGGGTTACTCCACCCGGATGCACTCCATAAAATGAACCAAGATAATGTATTGATTGTTCAACGCTAACTTCTAACTTAAAAGTATGAAAAGATGAATACGTATATTTATTATATGTTGAGAGATATGATAAAGTAGTCTTCAAAGAAATGAAAGTGACCGTAGGATATCCCCAGATCACTAAGTATGAGTTTGAACATAAGATAAAGACTTAAAGCGATCCTAGTTCTCCCTTGATCGCGAGACATATGTAGGAAATGACGGCGATCATAGGTATCCCCGGATTGCCAAAGTTAGTGCATGGCGACCCTAGGACTCCCTGAGGTTGCCAACAGTAGGTAGGGCCGGAGCTCACTGAGACATTATGTCTCATCCCTTTCCTTCTGGTGCAGGTTCACAGGAAGCACGACGCAAAGGTAAAGAGAAAGCTTTGGATTGATCGTGCTGCTTTTATTGTACATGGATGTTTGTTCATAGATGTTGTATTATGATGTAAATTATCAAGGATGTGTTGTATCGAATTTCGGATTGTATTAAAGACTCATGTATTTGTACTATCTATAAGCAAACTTTCTGTATTGTATTTAATGTATCCAGTACGAAATTTTAATACTCGTATGAGATCCTAGGCAATCTCTATATGGGTGTTACAATAAGTGACCCAAACCCATAATATAAATAGAATAGTGTGTGTTGTGACAAATTAGGTCAAGCTCATTTTCCATAAACATAAGTAAAGGCTAGAGAGAGAGGAGAGAAAGAAGAGGAGGCTTGGAGAGGAAAGAAGAGAAGAGACTCAAGAGCAAGAGAGAAGAAGTAGATTTCACCTTGTGGAGCTAGCTTTTGTGAAGATTAGAGGTAAGGGGGAAGATTATTTTTACCATTTAGGTTTTATGAGCAATTGGGTAGTTGTGGGTATTTTAACATAAAAAGACTCTAAATGGGTCTTACAGTTCCAACATTGGTATCCAGTTGGATGATATATTGGTAATGAGAAATACCCACTTGACTTGGAAGCCACTCAAAAATCTACTACTATCACTCAACAATATTGTCCTAACTTCAACCTTAAGGACATGGTTGATTTTAATAGGGGTGAACATGTGTCATATGATCCAACAATTATGAAAATAAAGCTAATATAAAATATTATTTTAACCTTCTATATATAAAAGGAGCAACTGTCCACAAATCCTAACTCAATCGATAAAAATGTCGAAATTGGTAGGCCGGACGTTGTAACCAAGGTTCGAATCTTAACTCCTCCACTTATATGTGTGTGTTCATAATGCTATTGTTATTTTGTTTATCTGTTAAAAAAGAGCAACGGTTGATAAGGAAGGGGGAGAAAAAATTGATACATTTCTCCTCTCTTCCTTTGATAGTCTCCTGTAGTTTAGTATTCTACTATTTATATTATATTCCACAAGTGGATTAATTCCATATTACTTTTAATTTTGGTTTTATTGTAATTTCATTTACTCTTTATTTAATCCGTTACATTTTCAGTCGCATATAAATCCCCAACCCTTACTCCTTATAGTTGACTTGTCCATTACCATCAACATCAGCCTCTTTGATAATCTCATTCACTTCTTCATTGATCACCTTTTTGCCAAGAGTTGTTATGGCATGACTAAGCTCAGCTGCAGAGAAGAAACCATTTTGATCCTTGTCAAACTCTAACATTCGTTTGCCAGTAAGTGGATTGACCATTAGAGAAAGATCTGACTCTGCAAAAGAGAAAGAAGATAAGAGGAGAATGATGTGTTTTTGATATCGAATATCCTTTTTTAACTATACAAATATTAGGTGAAATATAATTGAATATGCATTAAATTATTCAAACATATGCATTTGACTTAGAAAAATAAATTATAGGCTATAGAATGATTCACTTGGAGGCGGAATAGGAGGCGGAGGAACATGAATATCAGCTGCAACTGGAGAAGAGATAATAACAAAAAAAACAAGACAGAGAAATAAATACGATTTTGAATAAGGCATATCACTTTTTCACTATGAAATTGGTATATATCAAAAGAAATAAGGGTTAATAGGCTTTTACCTCCTGCCAGATTAGCGAAATTTGGTTTACCTCCTGCCGCATCTGCAAAAATACAAAGTCATATGCACTGAGGGCCTAAAACCAAAGAATCTTTAAATTATAAGGGGATCTCCAATTTTTTTTTACAAGAGGGTAAACCAAATTTCACCTATATGGCAGGGGGTAAAAACCTATTAACGCAAGAAATAATAATTTGGTGTTAAGCCTCTGGTTTTTAAGGAAAATGAGTGTTGGAAATCTGTAGTTTGGTTGGGAGGTAAGTAATAAAATGATATTTGTGATCTATAATATATACTACATGCATCACTTACCATGACCGTATGATTTTTTTTTTTTTTTAATCTGCTGGTTCTTAAAGGAAGGGGTGCTAATAATTCATAGATTTTTGAAATATATGCATTTGACTTACAAAATTAAACTATACGCTACTGGAACTAGAAAGACTCACGGAGAATAGAAGACGGAGGCGGATCAATAGGAGGATAAGGCATTGTTTGAGCTAAAACTTGATAAGAGAGAATAACAAAAAGACCAACAAACACATACGCTTTTGAGTAAGCCATGCTACTTCTTGGAAACGACAATTCAATAATGTTTGATAAAGAATAATGAAGTAGTCTCTATAAATAGGGTAAGAACATGCTTTATTTATGGAGCCAAGAGTCAGGTTTATATTTTAAATTAAGCAAAATATGTGGCAAAAGCAATCTATGAATGAGATGTAAATGTCAATATGGAAATTAAAATTGGAAACGAAAGCGCTATAAACCTTTCAGAAACTCTTCCAACATGTCCATTTAAAACCCCTTTTAAAAAAATAGTTTTCTTGTGGTCGTATATTTTGAATTAAGACTTCTAAATATACTCAAAACTTTATTTTAAGGTGTTCTTTTAAATCATCACAAAAATGTAGAAAACCCTTCTTATTTTTTATTATATTTACGTGTGATGCAATAACCTTGTTCATTTGACATTGTATGTTGGAACAAAATTGGTTTGTACAATTCCTTTAAGGTTTTGATGATAACAAAGTACTGAAGAACAATTGAATATGCTAATATTTGTTTAAGTGTGCAGGACCATAGAATAAATTCTATTGATGAATTGAACATGTATAAGAGCATCAGAAGGACTAGAGAAACTTAAAAGACTATGGTAGAAGATCTGAAAAATTGTCATCCAGAAGTTAGCATCTTGGATCAGAAGATACGATGCTACTCAAAAGCTGAAAAACCTCATCAGACTCTGAAGATCATCAGACTCAGAAGACCCCATCAGACTTGGAAGATCTTCGTCAGACTTGGAAGACTTTCAGACTCAGAAGATCTTGAGGGACCCAGACTCCACGTCAGATTTGTCGTCTTTTGTAGTTGTCTCTATCAAGGATCTGATAGTACAATTTTGTCTTCTTCTGACCACGTGTATAAACGAACAAAGAGAATGAACATATAATTTATGTTTCAACAAAGGAATTTCAAATGACTATTCAACAAAATTATCCATATCAGGCAATGGCCAACCGTCCTTGGTTTGAAGCTTCTCAACGACTCTTAATGCGCTGGCACTCTTCTCCAACGTCTCTTAAATCTTTGCCTATATAAGAAGCTGAAGACCTGAAGAAGATTAACAAGACTCTGCTATTTTACTGTGTCATTACTCTGTCAAAATCAAATAGTGCAAAAACCCTTAGGAATTTCTTATCAAAGTTTGTATCTTAGAAATTCTAAGTTGTAAAGTATCTGTTTTGGATTGTATTGTTTATACCTTTGATTGTATATCAAGTGTAAGATCATTTGTTAGTTGTAAACAAAAGAAGTCTCTTGCCTGTGTGCTTGAGAAGTAGTAGTCTCTTTCAGTTGTGATTGAGCATTAGAAGTCTCTTTCGGTTGTGATTGAGCATTGGAAGTCTCTTGCATGTGTGCTTGAGTAGTGGAAGTCTCTTTTAGTAGTGATTGAGCATTAGAAGTTTCTTGCTTGTGAAGCTTGAGCATTTGGAATTCTCTTGCAAGTGTGCTTAAGCATTTGGAAGTCTCTTGGAAGAGTCCTTGAGCAATTGTAATCTAGTGAGATTATAGTGAAATTTATTGGAAATGTAAGGGGACTGAACTACTATTGTTTTGTGGGAGGAACCAGTATAAATTGATGTGTGTCTTTTCTCTCTCTCTCTCTCTCTCTCTCTCTCTATCTCTCTCTCTTTCTCTTTATACCTTTATGTTATGTTTTTATTTGATGTACTAAGACTCTGACCATTGTTGAAGACTTAGAAAAAAAATTAGAAAAAACCAACACAATTCAACCCATTTCTTGTGTTTTTCTCGCCTTCAGTTGGTATCAGAGCACGGTCTGTGCTCAACCACTTAATCGTGCCACAGTTAAAGATCCAATGAGGAAAATATGTCTTCTGAAAATGAACCCAGCTCTTCAGGAAGAAACCACCATGATGTTGTTCATTATGATTACAACACTCCGAACATTGAGAAGAACTATTATTCTATGAAACCTCCATTCTTCAATGGAGATATTACTCAGTTTTCCTGGTGGAAGAGTAAGATGTACAGCCACATCATTGGTATTGATGATGAGATGTGGGTCATTGTTAAAGATGGTATAAAGTTTGAAGTTGATGAAGAAGGAATGGCTCGTGATAGAAAAAGTTTGATTGAGGCTTAGAAGAAGCTCTACAGAAAGCATCATAAGGTGCATGGAATTCTTGTAGATGAACTACCTCACTTAGAATATATGAAGATTGTCAACAGATCTACTACCAAGACCATCTTTGAATCTTTGTGCTCTACCTATGAGGGAAACCAACAGGTTAGGGAAGCCAAAGCTATCCAATTGGTTAATCAGTATGAGCTCTTTAAAATGAAGGATGACGAGGATATTGAAATCATGTATTCATGGTTTCAAACTCTTCATTCTGGTCTTCGGGTTCTGAAAAAGAGTTATACTGTATTTGATCATGTCAAAAAGATTCTTAGGAGTCTTCCTGCCAGATTCGGGCCAAAGGATACAACAATTCAGAAAGCAAGGGACTTTGATACGCTGAGTTTGGAGAATCTCATAAGCTCTCTCAAGAGTCATGAGATTGAGCTTGTTGGAGATGAACCAGTTAAGAAATCCAAGCTTATTGCCCTGATAGCTAAGGGCAAATCTGCGGAAGCTCTTCAGACTGCTGAGTCGGTAAAAGAAGCCTCTGATGGAGATTTTGACAGTGATTCAGATGTAGAAGAGATGACATATTTGACCAAAAGATTTCAGTACCTAACTAGAGGAAAGAAGTTTTCTAGTAGAAGCAGTGGTTCAAAAAGGTTTAGGCTTCAAAAGTCAAAAGGAAGATTAGAATGGATGTTTCAACTGCAAGAATACTGGACACGTTATTGCTTACTGTCCAGAGTTACAGGAGGATAAGTCAAGGAAAGAAAACACTAGAGAAGAGAGCTACAAACGAAAGCTCAAGGAGAGTTTTATGACAACCTGAGATGAACTCGATGAGAAAGCAGAATCTGACAAGGATGAAGAAGAAACAGCCCTGGGTTTGATGGCCACAACAACATCTAATGTTGAACCTAAATCAGACTCTGATAACAATGACAAGGGACTTCTCGAATTTTCAAGAGAGGAGTTAGTTGGTGCTTTCAAGGAACTTGCTGAAAGGTGCTTAAACAAATCAAAAGAGTTTAGAAATTTAAAGAAAAAGTTTGATTTGTTGGAAGCCAACAATAGTGTTATGGAGAAGCAGTATGAACATCTCCTGGTCAGAAACAATGTTCTTCAAAGTCTGAATGATATTGTGTTAGAAGAAAATCTAACCTTGAGAAAACACATTGATGAACTTGAAAACAAAATCAATGTTTTGGAAGAAGCTGTTGAGGATAATGTCATCAAATCTTTGGTGAAGCATAAAGTAGCCCTTCAAGAGTTTCTAGCCAACTCCATTGAAAGAAGTAGATTAGCCTCCATGATTTATGGCGTAAGCAAGAACAATGGTGAAGAAATTGGTTTTTTAGGAACACCTTGCAAGAAGAAGCAAACACCAGAAGAATCAACGAAACCTTCAAGTTACAAGAAGGAAGATCTTTACATTCAGTTTGTGCCAGAAGGGACAAAAGCTCAGATTTGGAGTAACCCAAAGTCTGGAGTCTCAGAGTCATAAATTCTGACTAAGTCAGTGTCTGAGATTGAAAGGTTAAAAGCTCTTATGGAGTTAAAGCTACAGAATCAGAAGCCTCAAGTTCTGATTAACTCAAGACCAACTGCTAAGAACAATTCAAGGCCAAACACCTTCAAATCTAAAGTCTTGGATAGTTCTCAGCAGTCAAGCTCTAAACCTAAGGCACAAAAGAAAGAAAAACCTTTCAGGACTAACAAGAAAGGTCCCATAAAGTTATGGGTACCTAGAAATGAAATCGTTTACATTTAAGGGATTGTCCACATCAAGACACTAGATTCAATTCTAGAACTTGGATAATGGCTACTCACATTCTAAAATGGAATAAATGCATGTGTTCCAGGTCCAGAATTTGAGAAAGGAAAATATTGTGGATATTGGAGAAAACCAGGAAAAAATGACTGCTGATATGGTAACTACTGGTAACTTTCCTATCTCATCTGCATTCTTTTATTTATTATTTTTATAGAACTGTACATAATATACTTAGTATAAATTCATTGTGTGATAGTTATTATAATATGATAATGAGATAAAAGCATATGCCTAGATATCAATAACATGACATAGTCCACAATGTTCACAAGGTCAGAAGAAGGAAAATACTTTTACAAATCAATGTTTAAGTTTGGCTGATCAGAAAGCAGATTTCTTTCTGACTGTTAGTGGTGAAAATAGTTCTGGTTTAAAAGGAATATGACATGATAACCATAAACTAATCTGTTGAGAAAATTCTTTTCAAGCTTTAACAACATTTTTTTACTCCTTCAGACGTCCAGAACATCTTCATCTAAATTTGTTTGTACAGTGTAAACAAATAAGAAGAAGTGTGGATTAGTCAAGGTTGATAACTACAACATATACAGACAAGTTAATTCTTAGAACATCATGTGAATATGTTAAGATAAATGAACTAGGTGTATCTCATTCTCATAGTCTCAGATGTACTAGCTATGTCTGAATTTTGCAGAATCTATCTGTAGCAAAACCTGTGCCCAAACTTGATAGTGTATTATGTTGTGAATGCTCTAAAAGTTCACGGCATACAAAGTGTATTACTCTAAAACTAATAAAGTTGAGGAATCAATGCACAACATACATGTTAACAAAATGCTTGACATTACATATCAAAGGTAGCTTAAAGTCTTGCAGGTATACAAAGTTCAAAAGATGTCTAAGAACAAATCAAAAGAATATCTTAAGGAAAATGAAGCATGATGATGAGAGATGATTCATCAAAGAGCAATCAAAACCTGATATTCTAATTGATCTCGGAAGAACATTGTTGGAAACAAATTGTATGATCAAAAGAAGATTTCAACAAGAAGAGCAGATCAGCAGTTTTGCAAAGGTATGACAGGTTCTTCTCATTATCTAACAGTTTTAAGATATGTTGAAGTTCAGAGTCTGATAGCACTCAAAAGTTATTCTAGTCAAAGTCTCTCACAAGCAAGTCTGATTGGAATAAGCATCTGATAACATCAAAACCTCTGAAGCTTCAGACTCAGATAAAATTTGTTATGATGTGTCATCTAAGTGGAAAGGTCTTTCAACTATTTTATTAACACCTGGCCCACTTACTTGACACTAGATTGGCAAGTTTTATCTGACATGTACCTTAACTGTTGGATAATAACAAGAAAGCAATGATGTTTTTGCGTTGAATACTGTGTCTCACGACCCTTTTGGCATTAAACTTTGTCTTTATTCAAAATTGTGCATACAGAACGTTTTGATCAGAAACACTCTTGCACAATCATTCACACACAATCAACTCCTACACGTTCAGTTCTCAAACCTTCTATGAAAAGCAACTCCTTTTTCAAAATAACCCAAGAAATGCGAACAAGTTTAGAAAGGAACTGGGTCTAAAGGAATTTAAGGAAACATAGATAAGATCCTCTATATCTGGTGTGTATGTGGTACTTACCAAAACCATCATCTCACGTCTGATCAGAGTTGAGGAATCAGGAAAGTATTCGAAAGATACTGGTGAGAACACCATATTCTTGGATATCATGAAAAGAACTGTGTCTGAGTCTCCAGTAGAAGTGGGCAACAAAATAGACAACCTCAAAGAAGCTAAGCTCATGACACCTCTAGCAATAATGGTAATCAAGTTCATCAATGATTGTATTCAGTCTAGAGAGTCTGCAGTCTGTAATGTCAGCTGGGGTCATAGAATGTTGGCTACCTTGATTCTTGGAAAATTCCAAGTGAATCTGCCCAAGTATATCTTCAACTTCATGTGTGAAAGCATCAAGGATCAGAAGAAGGTTATTCCTTATGTTAGACTTCTGTCAGATTTGTTCTTTCAGAGCGAGTTGATTCACAAATTGGAAGAAACTAAAATTAATGAAGATTTGGGAATTATATATGGAAAGACTGTTGATGGTCATACTCTAGTAAGGATGGGTATCATAATCAATGTGATACCATCCACTATACCTTTCCATATCAGAAAGACCAACCCAATTTTCAATGACATATTCCTCGTTATCTCAGAACATGATAATGAGGAAGTTATTAAGAACTTCATTCAGGATCAAATCAGTTAGGTGTATTCATCAGAAGAGAAGATATCCCACATACACCAGTTGATATGTTCAGAGAACCAAGGAAGAGAAAGCTCATGTTTTGGTAAATCAAGAACCCATTAGAAGATCTCATATTAGCTAGGCTAAGAAGAAAGTCAAGACCATGGAAGAGGAAATAGATGAAATGGTGGACTCTGTACACATTGAATCTCGTCAAACTAGAAGTAGGGAAGCAAAGGCAGCAACCTCTTCTGAAGTCGATCATCCTAGGCAGACAAAGAAGAGGAAAGGCGAAAAGGTCCAGACTCAAACCTTACCACTGTTGTTGAGGAAGAAGAAGAAGAAGAGGAAGAGGAAGTACCTCTGAGAAGAAGGCAGAGGACCTTTCAGACTGTACCAAAAAGTTCAACAAAGCATGATGCATCAGACTCTATGGTTGAAAAAGAAGCATCAACAGAACATGAGATTCCATTAGAACCTGAAGTTGTTGACCATGTGCTTGTGAGGGAAGCAACACTACTCGTGGCTTTGAGTTTGAAGAGGAAACTATCTGAAGATGTTGATCAGAACATGGAAGGAAACTCTTTGATATTAATCTACCAATTAGCATTCAACATCCAGAAATTCTTTTGGCCTCTGATGAACCTGAGCAAGCCTTGAAAAATGTTAAAGCTTCTTTTGCTGTTTGCAAGAATCTTGTAAATTTTAAGTGTGGCAAGCTTGCTGCTCTCACAGCTCTGAAAGCCAGTTTTGGTAGTAGTGCACCAAAGCCTCCATCTCAAACCAAACCCACAAACAAACCAAAGACTACATCTCAACCACCTCAAACCACTGATGTGACAGAACAATCAGCAGAAGCTAAGAAAATTGTCACAACATAATCCCCATCTTACCCTGAAAATAATCGTAACTCCACAAAAAGCTAAACCCTGATAGCTGAAATTGTATCTGACACACATCAGACTACAGTTGAAGCTACTCAGACTCCAACTGATAACTTGTCTGTCTCTGCACCTATAATTTTTGTTGAAATAATCCTTGAAACAGAAACACAACAAGAGCCCTAATCTGACATTGTACTGGATGCTCAACCCCTCAATACTCATGATCCAGACATTGTTATTACCTTGCCTACCCATGTACCTTCCACAATCCCTGTAATAGATGTATTTCACAGACTCATAAATTCTAAGTCAAATTCAAATGAGTCTGTTGAACTTTAAATGTCTGCTACATCTTGATAACCCAATTCCACTCAAACTGCCCAATCTTCTGACTCTAGCACTGTTATTTACAACAAAATTCATAACCCTTCTTTTGACTACAAGAAAGCTGCAACCTCTCATAAGTTCATCAGATCTGTTATTAATAAGGAGAAAGTATAGATCAGAAGAGATATAGACGTTCAAGAAGGAACAAGAAAAGCTGAAGGAAAAGTTTAAAGAACTCACTCAGAGAAAATCATCATTTGTTCAGATTCAAGAGAGATTTATGCAGAATTATTCATATTTGAAGGCTAGTCCGGATTAAATCAGCTCAAACTTGAAGATTCTGATGGATCTGCTTTTTAAGAAACCTTAGGACACCCCTTATTTTCTTTAATGTTTTATTCTTTTGCACAAGAGCTTTTAAATTGTATATTTGTGTAAACTTTGTTGTTTTATATACAACTTTTTTCTATTATCTGTTCTTCTTCCTTATTTTTTTTCTGATGACAAAATGGGGAGAAATAGTATGATAAGAGAAAGTAATATATAATAATAAGGGGAGACAATATACAATTATAAAAGTTAGTTTAAAGGGGAGGAAGACAAAAGTATTCAAAGTTATATCTAAGTCTGAACAGAGAAGTAAACCTATTTTAACTGTGTGTTCCTGGCAAGATTAAAACAATGAGTCTAAATCTGATGAGATTTAGTACTTAAGAATTCTAATCAAACCTGACTTTGAAAGAGTGATTCAAAAATCCTTTTACACTCTGATACAGGTTGAAGTTCTGATATGTTTATGTTTATAAGCTCTGATGCGCTTAATTGTGATTAAGAATGAATATAATTAATCGGGATAGGACTTATGTGGAGCTTACAAACCTCACCTTTTGGACTATCAAGATATGACTTAGAGGGAGCTTACAAACCTCACCTTATGGACTATCAGACTCAGGGGGAGCTTGCAAACCTCAGACTCTGAAGTCAACCTGTTAATTAAATTAACAACAATTGCTCCAAATACTTGTGTTTGTCATCATCAAAAAAAGGGAGATTGTTAGAACAAAATTGGTTTGTACAATTCCTCTAAGGTTTTGATGATAACAAAGTATTGAAGAACAATTAGATATGCTAATATTTGTTCAAGTGTGCAGGACCATAGACTAAAATATATTGATGAATTGAACATGTATAAGAGCATCTGAAGCACTAGAGAAGCTTAAAAGACTATGGTAGAAGATTTGAAGAAAGGTCAACCAAAAGTTAATAGCTTGGATCAGAAGATAGGATTCTACTTAGAAGCTGAAGGACCTCATCCGACTCTAAAGATCATCAGACTCAGAAGACCCCATCAGACTTAGAAGATATCCATCAGACTTGGAAGACCTCCAGACTCATAAGATCTTGAGGGACCCAGACTCCACGTCAGATTTGTCGACTTATGTAGCTGTCTCTATCAAGGATCTAATAGTACAGTTTTGTCTTCTTCTGACCACGTGTAGAAACAGACAAAGAACTTAAAGGACAAAGAGAATGAAACGGATAATTCTTGTTTTAGCAAAGGAATTTCAAATGACTATTCAACGGAATTATCCATATCAAGCAATGGCTCATCATCCTTGATTTGAAGCTTCTCAACGACTCTTAATGCGATAGCACTCTTCTCCAACGTCTTTCAAGTCTTTGCCTAAATAAGGAGCTGAAGACCTGAATAAGTTTAACAAGACTCTGCTATTTTACTGTGCCATTACTCTGTCAAAATCAAATAACGTAAAAAAACTTATGAATTCCTTATCAAAGTTTGTATCTTATAAATTCTAAGTTGTAAACAAAAGAAGTCTCTTGCCTGCGTGCTTGAGCAATAGAAGTCTCTTTCAATTGTGATTGAGCATTAGAAGTCTTTTTCAATTGTGATTGAGCATTCAAAGTCTCTTGCATGTGTGCTTTGTAACACCCCGATCCCTAAGACTACTATTTAAATAATAAACAAATCAACTATCGCACATCAAGGTGTTACCATACATCAAACATCTCATGCTAATTTCTCATAATAAAAAATTCCTCATACTATACTCAGATCACAGTGGAATAACCAACTCAACAAATATCATCTCGGGTCACATCATAAAATCTCAGCAAAAGTATATCACAATATGATCATAAAGATCTCTCAACAATGATTCAGCAAGTAAAATAATACAATCCCCAAAAACTCCTAGATCAGAGCACCTAATCTAGACTCCTCGTAAATGAAAGATAAAAGAGTATGCATGACACCATCCTCAGGAAAGACTCACAATCAGCTACTCCTCAACCTGCAAGTCTACACCACGAGGATGCAGGCGACAACAAAGCACTGGAGGGTAAGATATACATTCAACATAAAGGATCAATAACGCATGTAAAGTTCAGGTAACACAACAACATCTTATAAGCATGCATCATAAAATCCTGGTTACAAACACCATTATTTATATTGCATTTTATAATCCATTAACAGCTTGGTTACATCAATATTTTAAAACAAGACTTACACATTTTACTAGCATATCCTCATCAATAAATAATCTTCAACTCACTATATTTCATCATTAATAATCATCAACAAATAATCAATCAACTCAACTATAAGTCATCAACATATAATCATCAATGTCGCGTCGAATTTCGGATATCAAGCTATTGGGAAGCGTTGAATCACTAATTTAAATCACGACTGAACTTTTAATTTTCGGGGAGAAAAGGAAAAAGTTCGAAATTACCTTTAAAAAGAGATTTTAGGTTCGAGAGTCGATTATGCGAGGGGAAGGTATTAGCACCCCTCACATCCGTTGTACTCAACGGGAACCTCTTAGTCCGACTAGGCTTAAAATGTTTTCAAAGTTTTACTTGCGTGCTTGAACATAAAAAGGAAAAAAAGAAAATATGATACCAAGGGAAAAAAGAAAGTTTTTATTAATGGGCTTGCCAAGATGTGAATCCTGCTCCTACGTATCTCCCGGTAGTCGGAGAATTCAAAGCGTACGTAGTTCTTTGAGTAGAAAAAGTTTGTATGTTGGTTCGTTTTAGTATTAACAAAGATTTGAAACGCACAAAGGCGGTAAAACGTTTAAATGATAAAAGAGACGAACGCACATTAAGGCGATGAAATCGCACAAGGCGTAAAAAGTTTTGAAAATCATGAACATCACTTGTTTAAGTTATTGAAACTTAAGAACAAGTGTTTATTCAAGGTTTGAACGATGAAACAAATCATGGAAACATGCATAAGTTTGGAAATGCACAAGTTCGGGCTCAATTTGAGTTTGGTTTTAAAGAGTGAGCAAGCTCGGCTCAAGTTCGTGTTTGGATTGAAAATCATGAACAACGTTGTTGTTCAAGTTTGGTTTTGAAAAATAAAGAACTTAGCTTATTATTGCTCAAGCTTGCTTTCGAAAATTTAAGAACATAACTTGTTTTGCAAGTTACTCAAAATTTTATCGCACGAACTTGTGAAATTTCCAAAGACATGCAATTTTCTTGATATAGTTTGAACAAAAATGCATTTTAACCCTCTTTAGGTTCTGAATCAAGGGTTAGAACCTCAAAAATTTGGCCTTTGGAAGCCTGATTCATGTTCAAAGTTTCCAGACTTCGCAAGAGCAACCAGAACTTGGCTCTGCGAAGTCAGGTTCTGATATGGTCGCTCTGCGAACATTACTTTGCTCTGCGTAGTATGCGAAAAATTGAACTCAGAAGCTGTTTCTGAACAGAAGTTCAGAAACTGCTCCTGAGCAAGCTTCATAACTAAAGGGGGTTAAAAAGCTTTGCAATTTGGAGAAAAGGAAGCACAACAACTCAGTTTTAAGTGCTTTGCAACTTTGAGATTCCTTTTGAGTTTCAAAAGGGGTTTTTTTTGCACAAAGTGAAATTAAACAAAACAAATGATGCAAACAACAAACAAATGAAAGATAAAGACTTTAGGGTACTTACAGAACTCCTAGCAAATGCTTGTGCGAGAGGATAGGAAGTGGCTTGGTTAATTGATCTTGCAAGTTTTGAGGTTTGGATGATAATGACCACTAGTGCTTCAATGTTTTGCTATGAGTGTACAATTTTGTATTGAACTCTCTATTCTCCTCTCAAAATGTTGTAGTTTTAGCTCTTGAAGGCTTTCAATGTGTTTGAATGAATGTGCATTGCATTCCTTTTTATAGGCCAAGAATGAAATCTATGCAATGATGAAAAAATCTCTAGGACAAAGCTGATTTGTGGGCTAAATCCAGGCTAAAATGCTTTGCATTTAATGCTAAAGGATAGAGGTTACTCGCCTTGTGCCAAGGGTCAAGACTTTGGCTGATCTCAGCCACAAATGCAGCTGATCTTGGATAGCAATGATGAGAAAAAACTGAAAAACAGGGCAGCTTGCAATTGAGTGATTCTTGGGATCAATCCTTGCAATCTTGGAAGGTCAAGCAAGGAAAACGTGCACTGCCATGTACAGAGAGATTGGGGGAAGCAAAAAGAGCATGTGGGCTGGTGTGAGGGAGGAGAAAGACAGCTGAAAACAGGGCACACCAAACAGCTTTTTTGCAAGTAAAACCACCTAAGTTTGACTGGTTTTGGTGGAGAAAGGAGGGAGAAAAGGGGACAAGCAGCTGGCTGGCAAGCTCAGGGTTAATGGCTGATCAATTGGGAAGGATGAGGACTGACCAAGGGCAGCCCAATTGCTTGAGCACATGCTAGGTTGGAAGAAAATCTATCTTACCTTACCTTTAATGTCAACCTTGATAAAGCTTTGCTGGATCATTTCAACCACAATTGATGATAGACAATGCTAATAATAATGATAACATAACTATAATAAAGATAAAAGAAAGCTGAATCAAGAAATCAAATTCTGCAAAAAATTCGCAGAGTCGCAGTGCGAAGGTAACTTCGCAGTGCGAACTCCCCTTTTTGTATTTCTTAAAAAATAAATAAATAAATAAAAAACAATAAGGATAATAGTAAATGATGAAAATAATAAGGATGGTAAATGATGAAAATGATAATGGAAACAAAAATAGTAATAATAATAGTAATAAAAATAAATAATAATATTAAATGTTGAAGAAATAATATTAGTAATTAAAAATAAATGATAATGATATAATTATAAAACATTGATAATAAGATAATAATAATATATATATAAAAGAAGCAATAGTAATAGTATTAATAAGGATAATGATAATGTTAATAAAGGCGGTAGTGCTTATGGTGATAAAATGTAAATAAAATCAACAACAAAAAATGAAATAAAAAAGTGATAATAAATGATGAAGTAATAAAAGATAAAACAAAGAAAAATATGAGTCAAAAAATGGGGTATGACAGATGCCCCTATTTAAGTTTCTTCTCCCGGAGATTGAAAGTGAGATTTTGAAATTGACGGGTCGAAGAGACTTAAATATAAAGTACACCATTTTTGACTGAATATTTTTCTCGAATTGAAAATGCTATGAATGTATGCATGCAATGCTGCGAATGCTCGTAATGCAAGTATGAATGCAAAGACGGCAAAGATGACCCGACTGGGGATAAAAAGAGACAAAGGGATACCCGGGCTCGTTAAAGAAGCGGGATCCGACTTTACTGGGGAACATGGTTCCACTGGGGGAAGAGTTGTCTACTACCAGAACGATAGCTTAATAAAGACAACAGATCAAGGTTACTTTGGTGGTTTCACCGGGGATTTCAT